>JAQMYL010000018.1:14531679-14563985 GCA_030014365.1 Clarias pachynema
AACCCGGCATGAATGCTCGGTCACATTAACAAGAGTGTGGTAACGTTAATTGTAAGATGGCGGGCAAGTTGTTCGCAACGTAGAACGTGGGCGGACATTATGCAAATATGTTACGGAGTGACGTGGATCCGTAACAGAGAAAGATTCGAATTGCTAACGACTCGTTTAGGCGAATGTGGCTATTTTTTTAATAGCCAAAAACTTCATTTATCGTGCAGACCAGAAGGTGGCGGTAATGCAACTTATTCGATGCCAACTGTAAAACGAGACGAATGAACGAATGACTTTTTATAAATGTTTTTTATTCATCCTTTCTGGTCTGATCTGATTTTGCTGCTATTCAGTCCTGCTAGTTACTTCCCTGGACAGGAGTAAGCTGGTAATCTGTCGTTTCTCTCTTGATTGGCAGTTTGCCTCGCGGATATCAGGGTTGCGGTTCTGCGAGGCCAGCGCCAAGGACAACTTCAACGTCGATGAGATCTTTCTCAAACTAGTGGATGATATTTTAAGCAAGGTCAGTATCGTTCGATTGAAAGATTATTTATGTGTGCACATTATTCACATCAACCTGCTCAGTACTGGCCTGGTATTTATTTAACACAGTGAGTATTTTTAATACAAATTCTTAATGTTTCACTTGAAACTTTGAGGGGGAAATCAGAGTTGTACATATCATTAGTATTAATACCCGTTTCTGATAGGAAGGTTTTCGGTCATAGAGTATAATGGAATATGTTTTTTGCTCTATTCTTCTTGTTTCTGCAGATGCCACTGGAAATGCCCAGTAGAGAGCTCTCCAACAGCGTGCTTTCCCTTCAGCCCGAGCCCGAACTGCCTCCAGAACTGCCGCCTCCTCGCATGCGCTGCTGTTGAGCCTCAATCCGGTCCTCCTGCTCCTGAAAAAAAAACAAAAAAAAACAAACCTCTCTCTCCCACAAGCCCCTGCATTTCCAGAGACTGACCACCAGGGGGGAGACCACGCTCCTGCACTGCACCGAGGCCCTCCTACTTTTCGGAGATGCCGACTCCAGGGCATGTGCAGTATGAAGGCACATCCGGGAGCAAGAGCTTTCAGAATAATTCACCACATTAGACTTTTTTTGTACGATGCTGCTGTTAAGTTCACTAGATGAAACCCAGACTGACGAACAGATTTCTTTTTCTTTAACCGTGTAGCTGCGTACACAAGCTTCTTCAGTTTCAGTATTTGGGATTAACACATACTTTTCAAGAAATTTGACTCGCTGTAAGCATGTCAGTGATCGAGCGCATGGTCACGACCTCAGGAGTGTACGCCTCGTATCAGGCCAACTTTTTTTTTTCTTGAGTGATTTACCGTTTTGGTAGAGTGTTTAGTTTCGGAGTAGCCTTGTTACACTAAAGATTTCCGGCTTTTCGGCTACGGCATTTGAATTTTCGTTTATGCATTCAGCAGACGTCTTGTTCGAAGCGACTTACAGCAGCAGCAGTCAAACTCAATGCAAATAAATATACAGTACCAGTCAAAAGTTTGGACACAGCTCCTAATTCAATGTATTTCCACATTCTAGAGCACTCACTCACTCATCGTCTATACTGCTTTAATCTGCATACAGGGTCGCGGGGGCCTGGAGCCTATCCCAGGAGACTTGGTGCATGAGGTCGGGGGGTACAACCTGGACAGGGGGCCAATCCATCGCAGGACATACACACTTACATACACTCATTCACACACTATGGGGAATTTGGGAATGCCAATTAGCCTAATCTGCATGTCTTTGGACTGTAGGAAGAAACCGGAGGAAACCCACCAAGCACTGGGAGAACAAAACTCTACACACGGACTCGAGGCGGGAAGCAAACCAGGAACCTGGAGGTGCGAGGTGATGGTGCTGACCACTACGCCACCGCGCGGCCCATTCTAGAACAATACTGTAGATTTCAAAACTATGAAATAACAGATAGAATTAGGAATTTAAGTAACAACAATCAATCTTAATTCTAAGACATGAAGGTCGGCATTTAAAGAAAGAAAGAAATAATTAGGAAAGACCTAGGAATTAGAAGATGCCTCCAAACTTGGCTCTGACTGGTACTGTAAGTGGCTGAAGGAGAAAAGATGGATAAACTTAATTTGTAAATTTGAAAAACATTTTTTTTTTTTAAATGTGAGATTGTTAGCTTGTTAATGAGAAAAATTGAAGAGATGCTTATCAATAGGCAGCAGTCAAACCAAGATTGTGGTGATGGTGGTCAGACTTAAATCCTCGTGTTCATCAGTATTCATGTTCTTGCACTACAATCCTCACTTGTAGTTGAGATGTACAGAAAACTTCCAAGCACTAATACGTCGTATAGCTCACTACCAGTGCCATTTCTGCTACTACACTAAAAAAAAAAGGGGGTTTTATAGAGAACTGGAATTATTGTTATTATTATTTTATTTTTTTATCCAAAGGGCTACACGGCAAAAGACGTCAAGGTAGCTGACGTTAATAGCGACAATTAGAACACCTACCTTTGTTCCTGACTAAACAGCTGTTAGGGGCTGGATTGTATAATAGACTGTGGAACGATGAAACGGAGATGCTGCACCTCACACTGGAGCATCTTCTGTTGTTTTGGTCACTGCACATATTGCCATGGGAACACGCACATTGACACAAACGGCTATTACACTCGCGTGACGTTGGTCTGCAAAGATGCTGTGGATTCTTTGAATCGATTGTCTTTGTAACAAGACTCAACATTGTGTGTGTGTGTGTTCTAGCCTCAGACCTTGTGGAATCACTAATTAATAAAATGCACAATAATTTATAAAGTAGATGAAAACAGAGCAGTCTTTTTTTTTTTTTTTTTTTTTTTTTGAATGCTTGTTCCGTAATGATGCCGAGAGCTTTCTAGGTGTTACAGTGCATTCACACCTTGCGTTTATCAAAAGACCCCGAAACTGCATAAAGACCTGACGTGGCAGCTTTGGTTCTGAGAAAGAGGTTTCTGTTTTGTGCATGTGTGTTTGTGTGTACTGAACGTCTAAGCCTCATGTAGCAGTGTGTGATTTTCCACACAGCTCCAAGACCACGTGTTTCATTTTCATATTTTGTATGATTTCTAACAAAGGCTTTGTAAAGGTTTCTAAAAACCAGCCTAAAACTCGCAGTATTTCTCATGTTTCCTGAGAATGTTTTTTTTTTTTTTTTTTTTTTAGGGAATGTGTACTAACCTGAAAGTTGCTTCTTTATTTTTATTTTTATTTTTCAATTTTTAAAAAATTTTTTTGTGAACGTGCCAGATTTGATGAAAGAAGGGCCTTTATTTATCACCAAGTGCTTTTTACGTGACTTCTTATTTGCAGAATTGTTTTTATTTCCATTTCCTTTGTTTGTATTCTGGATTCTTGAAAGCCAATGAGTCTTGAGATTTACTAAGCTATTACTAGAATTGTTTTCTTTCTCTATTTTCAATTTCTTTGCTTGTCTTTTTTTCCCATTAAGGATAAATTGAAAGTATTGATTTCCCTATTATTTTAGAATAATTTTTAAGTTGAACCCTCCTTTTTTTTTTTTTTTTTTTTTTTTTTTTTTAAAAGAGTAATTTAAGTTAATTTTTTAAGTTGTTTTTTCTTTTCTTTTTTCCAAAGAAGATCCATATCAGTATTGTTCCAGAAGCTCTAATATTCATACTTGGTAAATCATTCACATGGTTTTCGTTTGTGTTATTGAACGTTAAAAAATGTCATGGCCCATTAAAAACAGTTCATCCCACTCTGAGGATTTCTTCAGTTGAAGTAGTGATAATTGCTGCCTTGAAAATCTTTCATTTTGTATAGAGTAACCTTATGTTAATTTTCATCACCTATAGGACTATTTTAGAAATTATGATACAGAAAATAATAAGTAAAAAAAAAAAAAAAGCAAGAAAGAAATTGACCCTCGCTTTCATGTGTGGTGAGGAAGAGTACTTTGTAATCAAATTTTTAGGTATTTGAAACAGTTTGGCATGTTTAAACGTTTTTGTGATATTTATAACTCATGGTGTTCTTGAACTAATGAAGTGCAAATAAAAATATATTTATTATCTACATTAACGTTGTTGTATTTATTGTCATTTGGTTTTAAGGCTGTTGGGAAATTCAGTGTCTCCTTTACACCATTAGATGGCAATGTCTGATTGCCATCTAATGGTGACGGTATTGTTTTCAACAAGCGCCAGATTCAAGAGTTGCCATTTGATTCAACAGAGACAGAAAGGAAAACATTTTCAGGAGAAACTTCATGAAGATTCTTGCATAGATTTAACACTAGAATGCTGATCCTGACTCGCTTTCTGCTCATGCAAATCCCATGTGGATATCCAAACAGCTGTTTATGACCAAGGATCACATCTGGATAGTGTGTATAGACACACGCTATTGGTTGTGTCCCCAGAATAGGATGGATTCCTTTTCGAGTCTGGTTCCTCTTCCAGTTTCTGTCATTTCAGTGAGTTTTTTTCCTTGCTGCTGTCATCGCTGACTTGCTCATTAAGGACCTAAATATGAATCTGGATTTCTGAGTTGCTGCTATGTGACCATGTTTATTTTTAATTATAAATATAGGTGGCGTAGTCGTAAGCACTGTGGCCTTGGACTTCCAGGGTCGAGGGTTCAATTCCTACCTCCCGCAGTCCAAAGACATGCAGATTAGGTTAATTGGCGTTCCCAAATTGGCGTGTGCACTCTACATGATGGATTGGCACCCTGTCTAGGAGGTACCCCGCCTCGTACCCTAAGTCTCCTGGGATGACCCTGTACACAAGACAAGTGGTGTAGAAGATGAATGAATGAACGAATATAAATTTACTGACTTGAAATTTTATTTATTTAAAATGCAATTCATGCCACCTCGAGTTGCCTGTGTGTGGAGTTTGCATGTTCTCCCTGTGCTTGGGGTTTCCTCTCCCGCTTTCCAGTCCAAAGACATGTAGATTACACTAATTTGCATTTCCAAATTACCCATAGTGTGTGTGCTTGTCTGTCCTGCAATGGATCTGCATCCCATCTGGGGTGTACCCTGCCTCATGCCCTGAGTCCTCTGGGATAGGCTAAGGATACGCGCTACAGAGCATGAGTGAGGTTGATACATGCAGGAAAAATGGTTGAGTTGACACATTGACTATATAAAATATGCTTAATTGTTAAAATATGCTTAAGTGTGATTATGTTGAGATATATGACTATTTAAAATGTGTTTCATTTGCTATTTATTTTTAATATTAGGTACATTTAGTGTTCATGCTTTTTTATGCACGATATTAGCAAGAAGGTGTTTCTTCCACTGGAAGAAATGGTAGGGTTGCATCAGGAAGGGCAGGTGGCGTAAAACCTGTGCCAAATTGGGTGCAGAAAGATAGAAATGAATAAAGTGTTTCACATGCTGCTTCTTGTGTGTGAGGTCACACATGGTTTAGAGTTTATTCCATGGAGTAAGGCAGATGACACCACTGATGGGGTGCCAACCTACTGTATGGCAGGGCATATTATGTGTATTTTAGAAACACCACTAACCTTACTGTACAGTGCACGTTGGTGGTACAGGAGTATCTGCAGGAATCCTACAAAACAACCAGGATGCAATGCCATGTACTCGGACTTAAAGGTGAGATCCGAACCTTCCAGCCTGGAGTTGCAATGCAATCAGTGCTGATCGCTGAGCCTCGGTGCCCTTTATCTATCTGACTACACATCACTAAATAAAACCAGTATTTGCTTTGGGACATGAGTCAGACACTGGATTTGCATTGATGGATGTTGGATTTGCTCGAGCACACGAGGACAACCCTGAGCGGCACACCTGCTACCAAGGTAACCAAAGAGGCGTGACTAGCCTCTATTTGGGCGTGGCTAGCCTCAATTGGGGCGTGGCTAGGCTCCACCTGCTCACTTTGTATAACAGCTTTACTGACTTCATTTGTTAGTAGCAGGTGCTCTACATACACGGGCTACGAGTAAGTGTGTGTGTACGATTTAAAAAAAAGAAAAGAAAAAACGAAGTGATTTATAACGCTGTTTCTCTGCCGAAGCCGAGCGCGAGGGGAGTGTACAGTGGAGCATGCGCACTGCGCTGCTCACGGCACCGGGCGTCACACCGCAGCGGCTGCAGCTTTTTTTTTTTTCCCCCGATAGAAGAAGAAGAAGAACAGGAGGAGAGACGGAGAGAGAGTGAGACGGCAGGAAGGCCCGCGAGCTCGGCATCAGTGAGAAGGGAAGGACGGACATATTGATCCGGTATTTCCGGGCTGCGGATGCGGTTCTCCGTGGCGCGCGCGCGCACCATTTGTTGCTGAAAAGCCAGGTTTTCAGGGATTATTATTATTAATATTATTGTAGTAATAAGAGCGCTGTGCGGTGATTGATCTCTCTTCACTTTGGCCGGATGATGGACCGGAGCTGATTGAGAGCAGTGGTGAGAGCATCAGTGAGAAGTGATGAGAGAGCAGGGTGAAGAGTACCGCGTGTGCGCGCTCGGTTCGGTTCGGTCCGGGTTTGTTTTCCGCTCGGTGTTATGATGGAAAGCGCTGATGGCTCCACCAGCGACGCGAAACCACAAAGCCAGCCGGTGGAGAAGAAGAGGTTAAACCGTGCACCGTCTCCAGCCAGACCTTTCCTCAAGGATGTCCACTCCAGAGCTCCGAAAGCGTCCGCGCTCGCGCCGAAATCCCCCAAACTCAGCAACAAGCAGCAGCAGCAGCAGCAGCACTGCACACCGCCGTCCTTCAGTCCGCACGGCCGCCTGCTGAGACGCGCCGTGACGGCCGGAGCGAAGGACAAACCTGCGCCGGGGAAAATCGCCGCCAAGTCCGCGGCGAATAAAAAGGCCGCGAAGGTCGCGCTTGCCGGGAAACCGGCGGCGAAAGCGGCGGACGCCGTCGCTCGTGCGGCGAAAGGCGGAAAAGCGAAGCCGGTCCCCCTGGCGCGCGCGCCGCTGGCCCACGGCTCCGACTCGCCGGTGCGCGTGCCCACGGGGCGCCTCGCGCAGACGGACAGCAGCTCGGATCTCTCGGACTGTCCCTCCGAGCCGCTGTCCGACGAGCAGCGCCTCGCTCAGGCCGCCAGCAGCGATGCCGAGTCCGGGTGCAGTGCTGCGGCTGCGGATGAAGCCCGACTGCTGCACGGACAGAGAGCGGACATCATCATCACCACCGCGGCTCAGGCACCGGCTTCACCCGCGGGAGACAAACCCAAAGCGGAAACCCTGGCGCAGATCAAACCGGAGCTCTGCAAAGACCTGGTGGAGGAGGACTTACTGCGGGAGATCGAGGAGCTTCGCTCAGAAAACGACTACCTCAAGGTAAAGTCTCCCAAATCACTGCTTTTACATATCAGTGTAAAGTGTTCCACTATCCCAAATACAGGACTTCATTCCACCATGAAGGTGCATTCACATTGTGTAGATCTGATTTCTCACGAGTCCCTCCAAGGCCGTCCCTCCATCACACATGTTTTAGAGAAAATACAAAAAAGTGCAGATGGTCGACTCCAAAACCAGGGACCACGGTCATGTGGGTTATGTGTCAGATGGTCAGAAGACGCCTCCAAGCATCCCGAAGGACCCTTTCCTTTGGGTCGAACCATCAGCATGACCTGATGAAGTAAATCCCATGTGAGATGAAAAGCCCACAGGACTCCGTTTAACACTTTCGCACCTGACGAAGCATGACTGGGGTTTCTGATCTCACTCCGACACCTTGTCTATATGTCTGAAATCTGCCTTCTAGAACAAGTTTTTCTAGTTGTGGACACATTATTACTACAGGAATGAAACAGAACTGGGATTTCCAAAAGCACAGATTATGTATTATCTACTATAGATTGGAGGTAAACTTATGATCAGAAATCATGTTTAAATTTAATAGTAATAATAATAATAATATGAAATGATTTTACAGTTGTTGTGAAATAAAGTAAGCATACATGCTTATGCTAACATCTGATACGTTGTTGATATGAAACCGTTCCGGCTTAGATAAGCAACACCCGAATTTAATTCCTCAGATTCATGATCTCACATACAGTATTCCCATAACATCATTATGTCTCCCTGTTGCCCTGCGACAGCAGTGTGATAATCGGCTATGGCGACAGAACACTTGTTTCCCCTCAAGAGCCAGCTTGAGTCAGCTGGGTTTTTGTGGCTATTTTGCCAGATGTGCCAGATGCGTCTTCTGTTCCAAAGATATCATTCTCTGTCAGTCTGTCTCTCTCTCTCTCTCTCTCTCTCTTTAAAACCACACAGTTTCTACATTTCTATTATGCCTCAAGTATAGACATGTTTAATATGGTCTGGAAAGCTAATAAATATGTTTCTAAATAATAAGGTGCATCTTCGGTTGTTGTGCTAAATAATGGAATAAGATTTTGTGCATGTGATCCTTCTATGCTGTCCTCCATTGTCGTGTGAAGGTCATGTATAACATTGTTGATGTGCATAATCAATGTTATTTATTCTCTACCAAGGACGTATCAAGTGCTGTCTCTCTCTTTTTTTTTTTTATAAGTGCACATTTAACCTCAACATCGTTTGGTTGAGATAGAGCAAAGAGTGGCAGTCAGATTGTAACTCTGCTTCAGGTTGCTGATTCTGATTCAAATTAATATTTAAGCGATATAACAAGAGAGGGAGTGCTGTCGTGCTGGTTATCAGCATGGCCGTGATGCGGCCGTAGGCATGATAGTGGTGCTGATATCCAGCACAACAGCATAACCTTAAGTATGATATTGCTTCTATACAACTGTTCCACAACAGTAATTCAGAACGACTTAGAAGCAATTATTAAGTAGACAAAGTGTTGTTTAAACTGACAAAATAGTATTAGATGTGTCTCGTACAATCAGGTCACTCGGTCGGAACGAACTGTTGTTAGTTGACTTGGATAACACTACTGATTGCTTATTAGGACACTTCTACTAATTCAGATTCTGAAATCGCCAATTCACATTGTAATTATGATTCCATTTCTGATTCAGTATCATCAATATCACTATCCAACATCACCTAAAATTGAACAGGTTGCTTTTAAAATCTGTTTTTTTTTTTTTTAAGGTTACACCCTCATGCCATCTCAAGCAGTTTTCTGTGCTATTGTTGCCTCTGGCTTGCTGATTAGGGATCTAATTCTGCATCCGGAGTTTGGTAAAGCTGCTTTGTGACATCGCTGTGTAAATAAAAATAAAATAAAATTGAAACGATGCTTCTGCCAATTCAGAATTACTGTAAATTTCAATGAAGCACTTGATTAGAGATTCAGATTCTAATGTTGATTCAGGAAAGAGACCAGTACTAATGTATTTCATCTTGTTGTTTTTGCAGTAATTAAAGTTTGTTATCCTGATCATGTGACTTTATCAGCCATGGTTCTCTTAAGGGCATGTACTGTACCATACCCTGAGAGCACTGGATCTGATTCTGATTAACGTTCATTAAGTTCTGATTTAAACGTTGGTCCTGATGGTTGTTTATGATTCTTGTCTCAGGACGAAGTGGATGAGCTGCGTGCTGAGATGGAGGAGATCAGGGACAGCTACCTGGAAGAGGAGGTGTATCAGCTGCAGGAGCTACGCAGGGAGCTGGATCGCTCCAACAAGAACTGCCGTATCCTTCAATACCGGCTGCGCAAAGCAGAGCAGAAAAGCCTACGAGTGGCCCAGACTGGCCACGTGGATGGAGAACTGCTCCGTAACCTAGAACAGGAACTCAAGGTATGTGTGTGTATGTGTGTGTCTGTGAATTATCCTTTCATATTTCTTTAAAGAAGCTATAAAAGTCTGTGTGGCCACTCGAATACATTCCACCTCTGAGCGCAGGTAGCCAAAGATGTGTCGGTGCGTCTACACAACGAGCTGGAGAGCGTGGAGGACAAGCGCACGCGGGCAGAGGACGAGAACGAGACGCTCAGGCAGAAGATCATCGAGGTGGAGATTTCCAAGCAGGCTCTGCACAATGAGCTGGACAGGACCAAAGAGGTATGGCAAATTTTTATTATTTTTATTCAACTGGTCTGAGAACAGTTTTTTAGTCCGGGTAAGGTCATCTTGATCTTGCTCGGACTGATTCAGAAATTTTGCTGAATTTTGCCACAGTGCTCAAATCTGATTGGAAGGTGTTGATTAATTTTGTAAAACAGCAGTAAAGCCATAATATGTTATTGTTTATATAGTAAGAATTATACGTGATGGTTGATACATTGCTAGACGGCATGGTGGCGTAGCGGTTAGCACCATGGCCTCGCACCCCCAGGGTCGAGTGTTCGAGTCTCGCCTTTGTATATGTGCATGTGGAGTTTGCATGTTCTCCCCGTGCTTGATGGGTTTCCTCCGGGTACTCCGGTTTCCTCCTACCTTCCAAAGACATGACCTTAGGCTACTTGGTGTTTCCAAATTGCCGGTAGTGTATCAGTGAGTGTGTGTGCTTGTGCCCTGTTATGGATTGGCACTTCATCCAGGGTGTACCCACCTTTGTGCCCAAAGTCCCCTGGGATAGGCTTCAGGCCTCCATCAACCCTGTACAGGATAAGTGGTACAGTATATAGAGAGAGAGAGTGATATGTTGATCTGGCATATTGCTTTTTAAGTATGTCGGGAAGGAGCCTCCACTCTCAGTACTTACAGTCACAGTAATAAGTAATGCGTTTCCTTTGAGGTTTTCATCCTGGGAAAGTTTGAGGCATTTGTCGGGGGTTTCTCAGTAACATAATATACTGCAAAGCTGCATTTTTTTCACTTATTAACTGCAAGAAAGCAACAAGAGAGCCTTGTGCAGCTATTATGAAAGCAATAATGGGAACTATCTTCTTTCATGGACATTCCACAACATTAAAAGAACCTATAAATGGAATAGAAATATGACGTGTCCTTCTTTAATTGAAAGAAAGCATTGTGTGTAAAAGGTATAAAATACTTTCAGAATCAATTTCAGGGTGGGAACCGCCCATGGTCATGGATCATTTTATTTATTACTATATATCTTGTCATGTTTTACTCTTTACTCATATTATATTGCATTAAAATACATTTGACTATGCATGTTATATTTAAGCTAAGCTGGAAGTGTATAGCATCTGTACAGTACGCGCTCTGATTGCCAGAGTTGTACATCGATGAGACGAGATGAAACAGCATGAATCCAGGGTTGAGATGGAAGCCTAAGCCGAGTATAACGCGTTAACACGTTTCATCACGTGACTCAACCTTCTACAAAAACCTTTACTAGGATGAAGATTTCCCTGTTTGCAACAGGAACCGAGCCGCTGTGTTTAATCCTAAACATAACAGGTCGGGCCGGATAATACTGCGTATAAGATAACCGGTTTTATTGTGAATCAGTGCTGAACCGTGCAAACGTGATCCATTATGAACCCTGATCAAGTCTGTTGATGTATTTCTGAGTGCAAAGTTTGCATGTCGATTTTTGCAAATGACACAATTCTACTTTAACTGCTTCTGTCAAAACTGCGATCTATCTGGCTTTAAATGTTTCAAAACAACCGGCCAGTACACTCATCGATCTGCTCAGAGCTTTGACAGCGTTTTCCCCGAGCCATGTATTTATTGCGGATTTCCAGTTAGTGCTTTGTGCTGCTGCTGTTGCTGTATTATTTCTAGCAAATCTGTTCATACTGTACACATTCTACGTACATACTGTATAAACAGTACAGGTACTGTACATTGAATTGAGCCAGTCAAAATGCTCAAATAAGGCTGTCCCTAAATACAATATGACAATGTGTGTGTATTTTCCAGTAAACAGCCCATTAATATCCACTGGCACGTCAAGAATATGTCAAAGTGCCACCGAAATGGTTATTGCCCAATTCGACTCTGAATCATCAGCCACGCCTCTCACCGATGCAAAGCGTGCACAACTAGATGGAGTTGCCATCAAGACCACGCTCCACCCTTATTGCGGTTTAACTTTTGCAACAGATTGTAAAGAGCCTGTTTATGAGCGCACCATGCTGTACCGCAACTAGACTATAGTGGCAAAAGCAGAGAGGGGCTTCTTTCTGCATAATCGAATTCATCCAGAGGAGGACAAACGGACGTAAGAAGTAAATAAAATGTTTCCTAGTAACCTATACATGACATTTAATGCCCTATAGGGTTAAACTTTTTTTTTATTTTTTAACAAGGTTACAGATGTTACATACTGTAATAGCCTACATTTTAGCAGCTAATATTAAGGTTTTGCTCAATAGTTAATGTTGGTTAAATAGTTTAACTGATTTGTAGTCATTATATTTATGTTTAACCTACACTAGTCACCAAGTTCCAGATTTGCCTGGTAAATAAAAAATTAAAAAAGTCTGCGTTCACATTAGTTACATTACGTCTGATTTTATTTTATTTATTTATTTTTTTTTACCCTAAAGTGCTACAGATCAGATTTTTCCGCTCTGTCTGAATGCACAAATTTGATATTTTCAGATCTTCTCTGAGTCACTTTCGTATGTTGTCCTAGATCAGATACATATCTGATACGCGGTCATGCGACTTGAATGAGAGCAGTCAGATCGGAATGCATGTGACATTTTGGGCGCTGACGTCGTCGGTCACACTGGCAGCGCGGGGATTTCAGAGCAGTGCTAGCAACAGCTCCTAAATCAGCTTAACCGAGACGTCTGGCTTTCTTCCTTCTTCTGGACGTCCGACTAACTTCTTGCTGTCGTCCAGAGCAAAGCCCCAAAGCATACTGTATTTTCTGATTACAATTATGATTCTGGGAGTTTTGTTGGTTAAAGTCTGGCATGGTGGCTTAGTGGCTAGCATTGTCGCCTTGCATCTCCAGGGTCTGGGTTTGATTCCCACCTCGGGTCTGCCTGCATGGAGGTTGTATGTTCTCCTCGTGCTTGGTGGGTTTCCTCTGGGTTCTCCGGTTTCCTCCCACAGTCCAAAGACATGCAGATTAGTTAAATGACCTGAAACATATGTAGGGTTGCGTGTGAGCGTGTGTGCGCTAATCAGTTAAAAATATTCTTGCCAGATCCATGAACCCTGATCAAAGCCGTTACTGAAGATAGACGAATGAATACGAATGAATGAAATGTTTGTTGCAGAAACATGATCACTTTGTGCTTTCTACTAGACTACTTTCTACAATCTTTCCACCAAATGAGATACAGAGATTGTGTAGAAAAGACAGAGACGATCAAAACTAAGGTAGAGCTTTGGATGTGGTCTTCTGAAATGTCACTTCTGCTTCAGTGTTACTGAGCATGATGAAGAAGAGCATGCATATACTGGATAAAAAAAATGACAATCATGGTGTCTGTCATTGATAAGAAGAGAGCGTTATCTATGCTATACTCTGCATTTATCTCAACAGACAGACTGCCTGAGCCTGACGTCAGGAAACGCACACATATACACACACACATGCTGATAGGGAGTTGTAGACGTGTGAGCCCCTGCACCTCTTTCATCTCCAGTTCTCCTCTTTCTCTCTAAAGTCTGCCCCAGAAAACAACTTGTTTTTTTCTCCCCTTCTGCATTTGCTTCTCTTTCCTCCCTGCTTTGCCCCAGAAAACAGCCAGCTTCGGCTCTCCACCATTCATCATGGGACTGTTTCTATCTTCGTTGTTTCTATCCCTCCATCCAACCATCAGTCCTTTCTTCATCCTTCTGCTGGAGTCAAAGAGCATAAAAACAGATGTTTACAGACTCCCCATGACACAACATCGTCTCCAGTGGTGATTAATGTACTGCCCTAGATAGACGACCGCTGCATGCGGTACTGCACGGAACTTATTAGATATGAATATTAGATCTCAGTCAGTATTAGACGTCACAGAGAGAATAAAAATAAACCATTAATGTGCTCTGGGAAAAAAAACCTACGCATGCAAATGGACGAAACATGGTATTAGTACGAAAAATGGTATTGATCTCACCTCCTGTAGGTGAAAAGGGAATTTTCAGATAGGATCATATAACGCAGTTTTTCGCAATTAAAGAAATCTTTTAAATTTCGCATGAATTTCACTGAAAAAGTGTATTATTCTAAAATGCATAATTGTTAAGATATTGCAACATGAATTTGACGTGGTTATAGATGCTGCAGATTTTTGCAGGAAAAAATCTTTAATTTTGCCCCGAATGCTTTAATTTAGCACCATATGCTTCTAGAAACGTACACCAATTTTAGTATCTATATTTATAAAGAAATATCTATTATTTGCATTTTAAGTTATTATTATTTGCAGCGAGACAGTATAACACTGAAACATGGCCATTTTTAGGCACATATAAAATGATCGCTCCAAAATGACAACATTGAAGTTAGCAGGTTGGTCACTTCCATGTTGAATAAACTTCAGAAGTAGCTTCTTTGGCGCACACACACACACACACACACACATTTTATGTATTATACATATAACATGCTTTGGCCGAAAACATTTCCAAAACGTGTTCAGCTGAAGAAATAAAGTTTCGTCTGAATTTCCACTCATCTCTTTTAATAAATGTTGAACAAAAAAAAACAAATCGCTCTTTTCTATCTCCTAATCATTCAGTTTTTCCCTTTAATATAGGCAGTTCAGATGTTAGAGAGGAGGGACTGCACTCCGAGAGTTGCCTCATTCATACCGAGGATCAGTAACAACCTGGAATGCGGTTCATCCAGGCCAACTCGCCATTTATCAGTAACAATAACACCTTTATGAATCACTTGAGTTTCATTCAACAGACTAAAACGTCATATCGAGTTACAGCTCATGATTTGTTCAGCTCTGACTCTGCATAGATAAGACATTTCGGATTCTGGTTCGAATGAGGTGCAAAGCACTTTCTTTTTTTTTTTTATGATACTGGCTAAATATTTCTGGCGTGGCGAATGTCACGGCCAGGGAGCTTGACCCCTCAGTCTTCAATGACTGCAGTTCTGCAAAGTTGTACGCTTTCCTGCTACAGGTTCAGCTCCCACAAGGCCTGTTCATTAATTCAAGCGCAGGGCTGGGAGTGGAGAAAACAACATGCGTAATCCTAAGAATGGCAGCAATTTACAAAAGACTATAAACAGGAACAAGCGTAAACATTAGGCTTTCTATGAACTGCTTTTAGGGAAACAAAGACTGAAAGAACTTTGGTCAAAACATTCATTCATTCATTCATCTTCTATACCGCTTATCCTGTGTACAGCCCATCGCAGGTGACTTAGGGCACGAGGCGGGAGGTACACTCTGGACAGGGGCCCAATCCTTCGCAGGGCACACACACACACACACACACACACACACACACTACAGCAGTTTGTGAATGCCACTTAAACTAATCTGCATGTATTTGGACTGTGGGAGGAAACTGGACGAGCCAGAGGAAACCCTCCAAATACGGGGAGAACATGCAAACTCCACGCACACAGACCCGAGGCGGGAATCAAACCCAGATCCTGAAGGTGCAGGGCGACAGTGCTCCTCACTACGCCACCGTGCAGCCATGCCACTTCTATTATGACATAATCTTAGAATAGGGGGAATTTTATGTTAAGACTTCCAAAAATGCTCTGGATTCTGGAAAAAAAGCATCATACTATGATGTCACTCAATGTGATGTCACTCAATATTATGTCACTTAGGAAACTCCATGTACACAGACCCGAGGGGGGAATCAAACCCTTGACTCTGAAGCTGCGAGGCCACAGTGCTAACCAAATGTATACTAAATTTGGTCAGCAGAATGTTACTGTAACATGCTTAAAGATAAGCGTTATGCAAAACTGTGGAGGAAATGCTGATATCTTGAGCAGCACTGCCATGTCATGATTAGGGAAGAAATTATCATGAGCTCAAACAGGAAGTGTGGAAAAGTCCCACTGTGCATGATGCAAAGTGGTGCAAAATTCAAATGTATGTTCAGTCATGGGGCAAAATCTCACATAGTGATCCATTGTCACAGCAGAACCGATTGGCAACAGGGAGTGAGGTTTATAAACCAAACTTACTCGATACCTCTCCTCGGGGTACCCCTCGTCTACTCGGGAGGTACGGGTCCGTCTACGTGTCCACAGGCACATCGGTGATAAATTCTTCCCTTCCTGGACATATCTGTTTATGGAAAGTGGCGTTGCTCACTGTAATGAATATTTACTCTGCTGTCCTGTATTGTCTTTGAGGTCAGAGCGCCCTGCAGTGTCCTCTTTTGAGACACTTGTGTTTTTTCTTCCGATGTGCTCATGCACAGCAGTTGCGATGCCATGGGAGGCCGTTTCACTTTCACGCAGCATGCGGAGCACTATTCTATTAGTTTAAAGGCTCTGTTTAAAGAATCCCAGCACTTTTTGACAATGAGGTTCAGGCTTTTTGGGACTTGCCGCACATGATTTTAACTATGCCGCACGACAGTCAGGGATGAATGTGAACGTTGCAGTGATTTGACTCACTTCACTCGAATTCTAACTTATTTCCCGTTGCATTATTCCAGTGCTAATTATGCAGGGGCAGGTTGTCGATCCAGTATACACTTTATTATCACGATACCTTGGTGGCGATTCGATCTGTATTGTGATTCTGTATTGCGACATGTATGTATATACAGTGCTGTGAAAAAGTATTTGCCCCTTTCAAATTTTTTTTTTGCACATTTGTCAGACTTAACTGACAAATACAAAAATGGTCTTAACTGATTCAGATCATTAAACTAATTTAAATATTACACAAAGATAACCCAATTAAATACATTTCTTTTATTTTTTTTTATTTATCAAGGTATATGAAAATGTAATACCTAATAACTGGTTGTGCAACCCAGGAAGGGGGCGAATACTTTTTCACAGCACTGTATATTCAATTTTGCTACAATTTTAAACAAAATTCGCAAACAATTTTCTCCCACCACATGGTAGAGCTGATGGATTTTAGAGGAATGGCAACATTTCAGTTGTTTTAGTGGTTTATGGAGTTTAATTGCCCTCCATCTGTCTACACAGATTTGTGTTATAACCCTTCGATTGTGACGGCATACGGATCATGTTTGTGCGATCGTTTTAAAGAGACTAACTGAAGAAATGCACATGATGGCAAACAAATGGTGTTGCCATATCTAGCGTTATTCACTATCAGTCATGCTCGATATGTTTTATAAAACTGTAGAATTTGGGTAATGTAGGGGGTATTTAGTGTCTATTAATCAAATCTCGAATGTTCCATACTTGTACCGTGTACATATTTGTGACATTCCCTTGTTACCAGAAAAGGCGCGGCTGATGGGGGAACTTACTGTCGAAGTAATAAATATGTACGTGACACGACATTCCAAACCCGAAGGGGTTTTTCAGGGTTGTCCGGTTTCCTTCTACCACCTAAAACATGCCAGTTTTTTGGATTGGCTAGGTAATGATAAGTGTAAATGTGTGTATCCGTATTGCAATGGACTAACGTCCCATTCCGAGTGTATCCGCGCTTCATGCTCCGATTTCTCCGACTGCCATAGTGTTAATTGTAACAAATCCGGATCTGCTGATTTCTGAGATAGTAGCAGTGGATCGTGTCTCTCTGACTCCACCTCTAGCTGTAGCCCTGGCACCGAAACGAGCATTAATCCGACAAAGCAGACTGTTATAAAACCTCTTGGCATGTTCAGTTTTCACAGGGAGGAGAAGAGAAAGCTGAGGGAGAAAGGAGGTGCGTGCAAGGATGAGCAGAGGGAGGATCACAGAGAGGAAGGGCAGCTCATAGGTTTATATATAAGTTCCTGACTGTGACATGGCATCAGCTTATAGAGGTTCTTGTAAACACAGCACAAGCACCATGTGTTTACGCCATATTTGCACCGTGGGTCTGGTAAACAGACACACAATGTCTCATTCAGTCCACACTGTTCATTCTATTCAGCACATAAAAACAGGTGCAGTATAGTAGAGCGTTACCTGCATCTTATTACCTAGGGAATGTGTTGCAGTGCGGATAGAAATGTTCGAAGATGAAGGCTTTCAGTGCAGCACAGAATATGAAGAAATGAAACCTGCTACCCATATATGCCCCCAGCAATACACACATATACAAACAATACAACCACACACTTTCTATGCCATATCTGGTGCTTTAGGATTAAATGAATTTCATTGACCTAGTTACTTTTTTTTTGTGTGTGTTGTTCATCAAAAGGAAAGAGTACAGAACAGAAAGAACAACACTGACATGCCATGCATTTATTATTATTATTTATTTATTATTTTTTAAATTGAGCACATCCTGTAATGAGGGCTTTAATTAAGGGGAATTCTCATTAGGGAAAGATTATATGCCTCCTCTCCAAATAAATGACATTTATCTGGTTCTGTTTGCATGATAGTGTGTGTTAGGTTACGTCTTCAAAGGATCCTTTGAAAGAAGATCTGCCATAAAAGAGTAATAGTCAAATCATTTGTGTGAGAGTGTAAATTGCATTGCATTGCATTGCTGCCTTTCACCTTCCAGGGTTTTCCCAGTTTTTTTTAACCCCATCCGACCACACTTTGTAGATGGATCAGTGTTGTTACTAAACTTCGCCTAGATATGTTTGAATGTGTTCTTCTGCTGCCTTATAATGTGCTGGCATCCAAAAAAGGCTGATGTTTCCATCTAAGGGTTGCAGTAATGTACAGTCTTAAATCATCCATTGCAAATATATGCTGCCGTTCTGTAAGCAAGTCTAAAAACAATATTTAATATATACGGTATATAACATACTGTAAATAACATACAGTACGTTTCAGATGCTTTTTTTGTAGACTTTGTCTGATTTTGTTTATAGGTTTCAGATGACGGAGAATCTACAGTAAATGTGAGAGATGTGGATTCTGTATGTGTGTTTATCGAGCTGCATTAAATAAGGCATTTTCATGGCTGAAATATTGTCCCTCTGGGATGGTACAAAAACAATCCTGGCTGCACTGGAACAAAAGCACTGCGTGGACGTTTAACTCCATCTTTATAGGTCGAACAACAGGGTTTTCAAAGCCGATACACAAGATATGAAGGCTGTGATTACGTACAGAGAAAACATGAAGTGACACAAAACCGATTTTTTGCCTAAATGTGGCATAAAATCCGATTTTAGGGTGGCGTGATTTTAGTGCAGGTCTGATCTTTCCTAATGTTATTTGATATATATATATAAAATGGTTAATGAGAGACTTATGCAATAAGTGGCTGTGTAAACATATCACAGACAGGAATGCATGATTTTCCACATTTCTCTTCATGGCACACATTTACTTCAAGAGGGATTTGGGGCTTTCTGTTTGCATCACCAAGCAGGTAACCTTCCATTAAAGATTACACAGAAAAACGACTTAATTAGTGTTTGCTTAATTATAGTGATGTTGTCATTAACAATCAGTAGTTTTAAATAAAAGGAACGCAGGAAGAGATTGAATTCTGGGTTTTCACACTGTATATATACTGCTGTGAAATAAAGGGGCAATTACTTTTTCACATAAAGCCAGAAAGGATTGGACAGCATTTTTTCCCTTAACAAATGAAATCGACATTTAAAAACTGCCTTTTGTATTTACTCAGGGTATCTTTGTAATATTAAAATTAATTTGACGATCATTTGTTGCTCCAGGGGTGCCTGACCCTGCGCTCTGTCCCCAGCTATTAGAATTAGAAAGAATTTCCCTGTGCAGTAATGTATACGTGAGAAATAAAAATCGTATCTCGACTAACTATAGTGTCTTGGCGCAATATACTGTATAACTAATTATCAGCACATGACTAGTCTCAGTCAGACAGACTGTAAGGAATATATGGGCTGTAAGCTGTAAAACAAATGGCCTTATTTTGAAAGAGTTTCTCCATACATCAGCATGTGGCCTAGTCATTAATTAAATTCTGTCCCTAATTCTAAGGAGACGATGTTACGGCTGTAGCATCTAGCATTAAGACTTTCCAAATATAAACGCCTGCAGAGAGCTATTTATTCAAGCTGCCAGGCTTCCAGGAGCTGTGAAGGAGCTGGATGTCTATTCAGAGGATGTGGCGGCAGTTTGGCACGAGGTGCAGTGGTGTGAATGACTTACACTCACCTCTCCACCTCTCTCTATTGGTCTTTTTTTCCCTGAAAACCTTTCTTTTCTTTTTTTTTAACCTTACTACATACTGTTTCTGTCTCTGTTTCTCGGTTTGTCTCTCTTTGTCTGGATGAGAGAAAGGGAGAAGGAAATGTAGATGAGTCATAAATACTCTGGACCCCAGATATAATGTGGTAAATGTTATTTTAGGCCTGGCCCTTCCTGTACCAAGTGGACAGTGTTACCTCATAGCTGTGTATCTTTCAGCTCGGAAAGAATATATTCCTACACAGCCGGTGGTTATAAAGAGGATGAGAGAAATGGAGGGTTGAGAGTGAGGAGGAAAACTTTATAAAAACTGTATAAAAAAGCGATTACATTTAAATTTACACTGTAACTGGATTATTTGCAAACTATTACGGTAAGTTAATAGATACTTACACTGACTTGGTCAACAGTACCGGTCAATAGTTGGTTGCCAATCAAGACAAAGTTATACAAAATGGATGCTTACAGGTTCAACAATCAACAGTGCTCGTTACAGTGAGACGCTTAATGAAGACCTGAAGCTTAAGGTTCAAATTAAAGACCTGTTCCTTCACCTGTTTGGTTCCCTGAAAGGAGTGCTACAAGGATGAAGATTCACTTCTGATGAAAAACTGAAGACAGCGGTGCATTCGTGGCTCGCAGCTCAGCCTAAAACATTTTTAATGAGGGAATACGAAAGCTTGTTGACGGACGGACAAAGTGTATCGAAAAACAAGGAGATTAATTCGAAGTTAATAAAAAAATTATAAGCCTGAAAAAAAACCAGACTGCAGATCATTTTTGATTCACTGTTGTACTGTATCTGGGCACTACAGTGGTAATAAACACTAGTTTGTTCTCTAATGGCTTGGTATCTACACCATTCTCTAGAGCTGTTGGAAAAGGTTATACTGTATGTTGAAAGCCCTATGCAAGTCAGTTACGCAGGTTTATCTCGTACAGTATCAGGAAAATGTGACCTTTTCTTCTCCAATGTAAAATGTGATCTTGGTGAGATCTGTTGTAAGCTCTGTCTTTCTTTCTTTTAACACAAGGATCCTCTTATCATGACATGATAAGTACAGTATGGTGTTTCTTGGACAGTCGTGTACCTTTGCTTTATTAGTCTCCGCACAAGGGCGACAGTAGAAATAAATGTCAGCACCGTTAAAGCAGGCAAGCTGTTCCTGTTCTCTTTACTGCTGATGTTATAATGTGACTGTGTCAATCGATGGGCCAGTTCAGGCCACGTATCGATCGATGAATGGATCATCATATAGACTTTTGAAAAGGGTTGGATGGATGGCGAGTACATGGACAGATATTAAACTTCACAGGGGTAAACCCAATCATAAATACAGTACATTAGCTAGCCCTATGAAAATGAAAGCTACAGTGTACTATACAGTAGGAGGGGATTTTTCTAAAATGACTGTTTAACCTAATATTGTCCCAGGTTCCTGGGCTAGTGATGTAATCTTAAAGATACACTATATGCACAAAAGGATTTGGCCCCATATCGTCAGTGAAGACCGATCTTAATGCTTCAGCATAACAAGACATCTTGGACAATGCCATGCTTCCAACTTTGTGGCAATAGGTTGGGGAAGGCTCCTTTTCTGTTCCAACATGACCAGTCCCAGTGCACAAAGTAAGGAGTATAAAGACATTTTATGGTTTGATGAGTTTGGAAGAACTTGACTGGCCCTAACACAGAGCCCTGACCTCAGTCCCATCAAGCACCTTTGGGATGAACTGGAACTGGAGATTGTGAGCCAGGCCTTCTCATCTAACATCAGTGCCTGGCCTCATAAATGCTCTACAGAATGAATGGACACGAATTCCCACAGAAAGACTTAAATGTTTTGGACAGCTTTCCAACAGTAATGGAAGCTGTTATAGCTGTAAAAAAAGGGGACTCTATATCGAAGTATATGTATTGGGATACACTGTTATTGCAGATTTAGCTAAATACTTTTATATATCTACTGTATGTACTTGATAGGTACTTGATACTTGTACTTGATACATGTAGATTGTTAATGTATTTGAGCTTATTTAGTTGAGACCATTTGTAAGCTGGAAAATACAAATGTAATAGAAATTAATGCACATTATTCAATGCATGATGATAATGAATGCTGACATTTTTACATCCTTCATATAATATTCCTTTTACATACTGTAACTTCATATAGTACTACAGACTGTCCTACATTAATTCTTACACAGTTCGCATTTCTTCCCTTGAGTTAAAACTGCAATTTAGCAGTTCACATTGAAAATTCAGTTTCCACAAAACAAGCCGTCAGACTGCACTAGATTTATAAATACCCACGTTTCTCCTCACATGCGTTGCCCAAAATGGCTTCTCTGCTCTGACATACTGATCCGAAGAGACTCCAGTTCCCTCTGTTTCACACTGAGGAGGTCTGACTCCTACAGTACCATCTGTCTTCATTTTCGATCGAAAGAAGCTCATTTACACTGACCCGGGGTCAGTTTTTGTGATTACTAACATAACAGTAAGGATAAAGCCGTAGCTTCGGATCACTGCTAATCTATCAGCGTAAAGAGTTAACATCTGGTCGGTTCGTGTCACGTGTCTTTGTTTTTGGCACAGAGCGTGATCTATACTACAGTGTTATGTAAAATGGTGTCGGAGGGTGTGGGAGATCTGTTCCTTTGAGACATCCGTTTAAAACCTCATTATGTCAGCCAGGGCTCTGGTTAGCAGCCGGCCATCTGGACCAGTTCCTGGTAGCAACAGAAAGGGTCCACCTGGTCAAGAGAGCTGTAATCAACACAACAAGAGCCATCCATTTCATTGTGTTAATTGAACTGGGTTATGACTGCGAGTTATGTTCCGATGTCTCGTATTTAACAGGAAATGTTTTTCCTGTTGTTTCTTTGGAAGGGTGGATTGAATGAGATGATCAATTATTTACAGTTTTTTTTTACGGATTATGAAAGGACTTGTATTTCCATTGACATTCCTGATCTAATCAGAATGAATGAAAATGGGTATATAAATACAGTATGAGAATGAGAGGCAGACAAATTAGGGAACGGATAAAGAAGAGGCTTTTCATGTGTGCAAGCTCATATTTACTGTATGCATCAGGGAATTTAGCTCGAATGTTCGGTAGCTGTAAGAAAATGTCTCAACATAAACACAAAACAAAACCCTAATCAAATTGAATAGAGTGCATGCACTTAATCTTCTTATTAAATGTGTTTTTAATGTTGTTTGTTGTCTGCCGGTGTAGACCAATCAGCGGGTGGTGCTGAATATTCAAAAAGAATCACTCGTCCTCCTGTACCAGCTGTCCACTTTCCGAACCTCACAGACCGCCAGATTAGACGCCCAGCCCCCTCATTACTAACTCACCATGGGAACCCCACCAACCCAAAGATCTGTGTGTGTGTGCACGTGAGGGGAAAAGGGTGGAAAATGCAAGCCTCTCATTAACCAGCTGGGCCACGTAGGCCACTCCCACATTTGAGCACACACACACACACACACACACACACCGTTAACTCTCTTGAGAACCACAGCCCCCAATTGAAATAAAAGCATCCATTGTTATTTGTCCCTTGCGTGATCAGGACAGATATTTGCACCACCGAGTATTCATGGTAAACAAACCTCGGTGGTGCAACCTCCTGCCATCCCTCAGACAGAGATTAAAAGCTTAGAGGAAGCCTTGCGACTCCCAGCACCAGCACACAGCTCTTATCTATATGACAGGGGCGACACCAGCTAATAGGAGACTCGTGTTTCCCGATGGAAAACATTCCTGTTAGTTGTATTAGATCTGCTGAATGAACGTTTAAGTATCTATTGCTATTTTTTTTTCACTCATTGACTTGAGGTTATAATGCCTTTAAGTATCACGAGGATCTAGAAACGAAGCCGTGTCATTTCTGTAATTTAGAGATGAAAAATAACGTAGAAAGTAGAAGGTTTTTTTCTCGTTTTTCATCTTCATGTTTCCATGTCGCGGTGAGAGTTTTAGTGAACACTTGAAATCCACAAAGTGCCTGAAGGATTTGGGGCAAGTGAATAAACGATTCTCCTCCTCCGTTTTTCGCAGACTCCACATAAGCACTACATACACATTCTCAGCATGAAATTCTGCATGATAAAACAATCCGAGCTCTCTAATTAATCTCATTTATACAGTAAGTGGCAGGCTGAAGCTGATCTGTGCAGCACTTTAAAGGGGAAATAAATCATTGCACTCATTTTTAAAAATTTTTTTTAGGGAATTCCAAACATGGCATAGTAGCTGTTTAGAGTTAATTAGCAGTAGTAGTGATTTTAGTAGTATTTATAATAACAGTACTTGTTTAAACTGTGCAGATGGGGTACAAGTTATATATATTTGAAGTGAATGAAAATGATTCATACACTTTTTTGGCTTATTAGCCTTTATACGAGCCATATGATATACTGTGTGTGTGTGTGTGTATATATATATGTATGTATATATGTTCCTATATATATTTATATTTACAGTGGAATCTTCGACTCTGCGAGCGTTTTGCAAGACGAGCAAGCAAAATTTTTTGAATCAATTTTATCTTGATAAACGAGCGAAATATCTTGATATGCGAGTAGCACACGTTAGCTTCACATGATCACAACTGAGCCAGTTGTTCTTCTCTCTCTCTCTCATGCCATGGGATTATGGGTAATCGTTTTCCATGCTCAGTCTCAGTCGTGTGGGTCACTCGTATAGTTAACCTCCGTGCGCGCGAGGACTAATTATTGTAGCGTTATCGTTGTTTTATTTTGTGTCCAAGTGTAGTAACTGTTCTTTACTAACTGTACTGCAACAACGGCCCGTGTGGCGGAAAAGGTTAAGGACAATTCAATGTCACATTTCCACAAAATTCTTAAAAGGAGGCAAAAGCAAGTGTCATTGGAGAGATTCCTGGTTAAAGAAGTTTGCAGACAGAGACATGAGTTCTACTGGACACACAAGCTGCCACTTATTCAGTGAGATCTTAAAGCAAGTATACTACACCTTTAAGAAATACTATCAAGAGTGAATTGATGCAGTATATTCATGTGCAGAATTGAATTTCTGTTCCGTATAAATAGTATAAAGCTGAAGGTGGGTGGTCCTTGGCCTACTATGTTCTTTCAGCCTCCTCACTTGGAATGTATACTCTAGTTTATACAGCAATTAAATTAGCCAAGCTCAGAGTCTGCACTCATCCCTTCATTGGAGAGATTACCGCCTCCCTGTCTGGTCTGCATCCAGTTCATTGATTAGTGCTGCCTCCCAGCACCGACACACCATACTGCCTGGAAGCTTCACCCTTTAACAGAGAGTGTGTATGTATTGTCAGATATTGTCATGTGACCTACAGTAACCCTGCAAAGAAAATCACCATGCTGTGCTTTTGTTAAATATTCTCATCAAACCATTTCTCTATATCTCTGACATATTCTCTCTCTCTCGCTCTCTCTCTCTCTCTCTCACACAACAGGTTTTTCCACTTCCTTCTTTTCCTTTCCTTTCCTTGTTGTGACTGACAGTACAGTAATGCCATGTGTTAAATCATCATTGACAGACAGGAGAAAGAGGATGTTGCTGTGTAGTGGAACAGAGTGACAAAAGTGATACAGACAGAAAGAATAAAGGAGACATTGCATGCTTGGGTTAATGTGAGAGAAGGTGCGAGACAATGTGAGAAAGACGGCGTGACCGATTTATTGCTGTGTAGTGGATAAACTGCTCAGGCATTCATTTGAAACTAGTAAGAGTGCTAGGGGATACATTACATGTTTAATGACCCAGTGCTTTTCAACTCAGCTTAAACAAGCCCCCTTTTCAGCATACTGTAAGTAACTGGACAGTATGTTTGATGAGTTTTGTTCAAGCAAGAAAAGGTTTCTAGTTAAGGCTAAATGTTGCATTTACATTTCATGGGTTTCAGTGCAAAACCAGATAAATCACTCTTGGCAGTTTTGAACAAAAGATGCAAAAAGAATACGCAATAAAACAAAGACTTTGTGTATGTTTTGTTTAAATTACATGCATTTTAAAAAGTATTATTTCAAATTGTTTAGGTCATACCAGTGTAAATTGTGTGAAATGTATTATTTTGCAAAACACTATAAATCCACTTCTCGCAGTTATGTCAAATGTGATGAATCAGCTTGATTTTTTTTTCTTCTGGCGATGTAAATATACAATTTAGTATTAAAAATAAAATGGTTAAGTTATAATACTTTGATTATGTTTTGTGTATTGAGCTACCTCAATACCTTTGTGTAAAAAGGTTCAAGTTTTGTTGCACACAAAATCTTTTTGAAGATCATGAGAAACATTAAAAGCAATATGAAAATACAAAAATGCATCACCAGATTGTCATCATCAGCACATCATCAGCACCTTCTCCCCTTTGTAAAGTGGTGACAGTACTTTAGAAGTCTATGACGGCTGAGTAAACCGCGGTGGCAGGTAACAGATTGTGAATAAACTTTTTTTCTTGGCTTCAACATTCTCCAAAACTTTAGCGAACACATTTAGTTCATTTATAGCAGTTAGAATTTTTCTGAGCTGGTAGTTCACTTTACTGATCACGTAACAAAAAGAAGCACATTTTGCTATGATGCGTAGTTGATCACTATTGCATTTTGCTGAAATATAGATACGTATATACGTTCGATGCTTTTAAAAGATGGACACATGCTTGGTGGGTTTCCTCCTGGTACTCTGGTTCTGGTTGGTTGGTGTTTCCAAATTGCTCGTACTGTATGATTACCTATCTGAGGGTGTACTTCTTGCCTGAGATGGGTTGGTACTGGTAAGGGGGCCTCTGACCCTACACACAACCCTATACACAAGATACGTGGCATAATCTATGGATGGTTGGATATTTGCCATTTTGCAGTGTTTATGTAATTAGGGAGTCAAACCTAAGACTCGTGAACCTTTTTGTGTTATTGGTTAAAGTTCTAATTTGCGAGTCATGCTCATCGTAATTTGTAACTTGTCTAAGAATAATAAAAAGTGTACAGCTGAGCAGTGAAGGGTTAAGGATCTTGCTGTTATTACCAGTCTCTCTGGCACTCCTGGTTTATGAACTCATAGAGCATCTAAATCTCCTCTCAATGAACTTCATCGTAGAGTTTGTGTTAATGAAATCTTTTTTTAATCGACATACTGTAGCGGGTCTTTGTGCAAAGACATAGTGGGAAATAAAGGTCCTGATTATTTTTACTGCGATCTGTCATCGTTCAGCTACGGGTGACGGATGTGCTTAAGCTGATCCAAAAAGCTAAAATAGTGGTCTCATTACTGGTCTCAGGAAATCTATTAAAATGTACTTCCTGTCTGATGCTGTCATAATGAGCTTATGTTTCTCTCTCTCTCTCTCTCTCTGCATGAATGACCTGGGTTACGTTTTTTTTTTTTTTTCTTTCCTATTATTGATTTTCCCTTAATAGGTTCTTACATGATGGACAGGTCTGATAGTTTGATCATAACACACTTTAATATGATGCTGGATTTCAGAACTGCCTCTCCTTAAGTGTTAAAGGGGCCGTTTGTTATGTTAAAACCCCCTTTTTTCTGGATATGAACCTGAAAGTACTGACGAGCCCTTTCCCCTCCTTATCTCTAATCACAAAGCAGTAACTCTGCCATAAGGGTTGTCTGTTAAAAGGAAAATGATAAAGCAAATTTCACATAAAAATGTCATCTTGTTATTCCCAGGTTTTAATTTAAGGACTGATCTTAATATGGTGTATAAACTAATGGGTATTATCTTATTATACAGTATTATTATTTATACTGCATATCATCCATAAGTATCATTATCTTTATTCTTAAACAGGGAACAATTCATCATATATCCTATGAGTATTATTATAATCTAATTACACTCCAGTATGGCACTGAAGAGTATTTAGGATTCTATTAAGTGCTTAATCTGATAAATGCGTTTAATTAAAATACAACTGACCCAGAGATCTTTAAATTAGTGTCCCAAACCTTTTCTCACATTTTTGATCCATGTGTAAAGGGACACATTTTTGTTTGCTGCACAAAAAAAAATTAGAAATAAACACAAAAAGAGAGAGAGAACGGTTGGTTCGAAGGAGGGGTGCGTGGTATTTTCGGGGCGTGCCATGCCCATGCAGGGTGAGCCGGGTGCTTTGTTGCCCTGCTTGGGTGAAAGGCGTTCTGTGTCTCAGTAAGGCTTTCTTTGTGTGCGAGGTCCCTTTATCGTGTGGTGAAATAGACGAGTCGCACTTTCAGAGAGAGCAGTGGGCCTCCCGAGCCTGGGAAAGAAAATGAAACGAGAGAGAATAGAGATGAGACGGAGAAAAGATGCGTGATGAGAAGCAGTGGTGTGCTCGGTCACTCCTAATTTCAATATTTATTATAAAATCTGAAATCTCGACAGCTTATTTAGCCCCAGACTATACAAACAAGATCATTATGTCCAGAGTCACACTAGGTTTATTAAGTAGTGCACTAGATAGAGATATTTATAAATCATGTCTGGAATATCTGCACTGCAGTACTGTTTAAGTGTCTAAACGATGTATCATGAGCACCCTGATGCGGTTCGCATTGGAACAGAATGAAGAGTCGATATAGTGCAGGTATAGTAATCTATACTCACTCACGTGCTCCATACCGCTTTATCCTGTATACAAGGTCACGGGCGGCCTGGAGCCAATCCCAGAAGAGTTAAGGCACGAGGAGGGGTACCCCCTCCGAGGGGTGCCAGTCTGTTGCAGGCCACACATGCATACACACACTCATTCCAATGCCATTTAACCTAACCTGCATGTCTTTGGACTGTGAGAGGAAACCGGAGTTCCCGGAGGAAACCCACCAAGCTTGGGGAGAACATACAAACTCCACACACACAGATCCCAAGGCGGGAATCGAACCCGGACCCTGGAGGTGCAAGGTGAAAGCGCTAACCACTAAGCCACTGTGCCGCACCAGTAGCTTATGCATAAAAAAAAAACAACTGTACTAGACATTACTTCTGTTCTTTACCGACCAGCGTGAATCCAAATAGTCGTCTGGTGCTGTAGGACATCTGAAATTTGATGTGAGCGATAACTGGTTTGGATTCCATGATTAGTAGTGGGTTACTGCTTCTGGAGATTAGAGGGGGCAGACATGGATAATAAGTCCTCTGGGATCTCTGTTTACAGCTCGATAGTGTAGCGCGATCAGAGAGCAACATCACGAAGCCACTCTTATCTGTAATTGACCTTTTTTTATGAAAAGATTAGCTGCCTCTCTTGTTAACATTTTCTATAAACTTTTTTAAGTAGTAGACTAACGAGTTTAGAGCCTGACACATGAGTAATTATTGTGACCTTGTTGAATATAAGTATTATATAAGTATATACTGTAAGGAGATGAGCACTGATCTGACCTTAATACCAAACAGACGTCAGTATGAGAGACGCACTCCTAATCAGTCTGTGTTGGTTTTTTTTCAAGCACTAAGCATTGAATGTTTTCCCCAAGTGGCTGCCTTTAAGTGTATTCATTGTAGGCGAAGGTCACTGGAGCAGGAGACACATTGGTGTTGGGCCAGTGGACGGTATTTTGTTTAAACAACTTTAATTAGCATCAGTCTTCTCACTGAGGCCCTGAAAGTTTCTGCGTGTTAAACGCAGACGAACTCTATCACCTGCAACAAATGCTTAGTGATAGTAGGGATGGGAATCACCAGTCACCACCCGATACAATATTATCACAAGACGATCAGGAGACGATTAATACTGCTGTTCTGTAAGTATCAGGAATTTATAAACATTGTGATTTGATATTAAGTTCTTTTCTGATTTTTGTTACTATTTTAAGACTTTGAAGTTGTCATAACACGAAAGTTTTATACCTTCAACAGCTTTACAGTACACCAAAATTGAACATAAGTAATTAAATGAAGCCCATTCTGTATATAAGTGCACAATACAAATACAACTCACACTAATTTTAAATACAAGAGTTTAACATTTAACGTGGCAGCATGGTGGCTTAGTGGTTAGCATTGTGGCCTTGCACCTCAAGGGTCCGGGTTCGATACCCACCTTGGGTCTGTATAAGAGTGTGTAATAAGTGGATTTAAGCCTAATTTACTGATTAGAGGCTTTTTTAACATGCGCAACTTTTGATAATGTAACGCTGTAAAAATGCATTTACATTTGCACCACTGGTTGGTCAAGCTGAAAAGCAGCCAATTGCGGACACTGGCTGATCGACCGGTGCATATAATAAATGCTACAGTAAAAACTGATTTTGGAGTCAGTGTGGCAAAACATGCATCGGCACACAAAAGAATCAGGATTCATAACTGAATAGATTTTTTTTTCCCCTCCATCTCGAAACAATAAGGGTCTAAATGTCTGTCTGTCCACAGCCTGGCTGCTGAGTACGGAAATGAATGCTGGGTAAGAAGACCTAACCTAACAAACCTCATTAAAAAAGGAACTAAAAGCAAGGAAGGAATCAATCCCATGCCTGGGTGGTGTGATGCAAACTCACCTCACATTCATAAATAGTGGTCCTGACTTCCTAGAACGGTTTATTAAATTTAAACAAGCCTAAGTTGAGTCGAGGTTCTGGACTGGGCAGACACTCCTGACCAAATCCCTTCCACTAAAAGTTTGAGCAATTCTGCCTACTCAGGTATTATTTAGTTTGCATCTGTCTGTGATATTTTTAAAACGGATGTTTCCCAAAATACAAATAAAATGGCTTAAATCATCAAGATTTGGCATCACTGCATTAAATCAGTTCCTGAAGATGCATGAATGAATAAGCCCTGATGCAAATGCACATCTGCAAGCTTTTACCACCCACTCTTGCCCACATGGCAGTAAAAATAAAACCGTCTACTACTGTGATGTTTTTTTTGTCTGGTTCCACTTGATCTCAGACCTAAAGCACACGTCCACCACAGTTTTTTGATTCTGTCCATCAAGCAGACGTCAGTCCCGAGGGATCCCATTTTTATCCTTTCTTGAGAACTTTATAGACCATAAGAGTCGTGTTCGGTTTGAAAATCTTTCCTCCATTGTACATGTTAGACATTAGACATGTAATAGAGATAAATCAATTACTTGCTTGCTACTTATGTGATAATAGTGTATGCATTAATTGATTCCATTGGCACAAGAAAAAAAAAAAATACATAATTTTTTCCCAAAAAAAAGTTAAAAGGAGCAGAAGGATTGAGAGGGCAGGATTCAAACCAATGAACCGACGACACATTCCACTGCGTTTGAATAGCTAATTCTCCTTTTGTCAACCTTCATTACTAATCACTTTGAAAAAGTTTCGAGTGGGAAAAAAAAAAAAAAAACAGAGAAATGTGCTGCTGTCGTCCTTTCAAAGCCTCCCCGCAGCAGATCCGACCCCGGGCCCGGATTTGAAATGAAAAGACCAGTGCTGAGCTGGAATTCATGTCTGATATGTGGTGCAGTCCAGATGGAGCATCAATTCATCCTGGTGCAGAATGAGATCCAGAGAGCAAACGAGAAAGAGTGAGGAATGTGTAGAGGCTCCTAAGGGAGGTGCTTTGTGTCACCATTGAATAGACTTATGTATGCATTGGGCGCCGAGTGTGTAACGCTCTCCCTTTTGTGTATATCATCATCCCTGCTTAGCCTATCATGGCTGCGGCAAACCTCCTCCCTAAGAATGGTAACACGTACTGTATGTAGTGACTTTCAAGAAAGGAAAAAATAAAATGATGGGTTGGTTGTTCAGTTGAAGTGTGCAGACTGATATATTTCAACCAACAAATTTAACTGTTATCAGGTACAGTGTTAAAAAGGGTAAATAGTGGGTTTTATATACTGTATTTGTCCTTTTGGCGTAAACCTACAAGAGTGTTAACAACAAAGTCTGAGAATATTAGCTCTCCAAAGTAAAAAAAAGATTATTTATTAAAAATTTTAAATACATTTTATTGTTTTCCATTTTACGTTATGCACCAAAATATACAGTAGTGAATCTCACCCATCTCGAACATGCATGTGCCTTTGACGACGGGGTGTACTGTAGCTCCAGCCACACGTATTCCCAGTAGTGAAAACGAAGTTGTGTTGTGCAGTTGTTGTTGGAAATGGGTCTCCCGAAGGAGGAAAAAAGTATTCATAGTATTACAATAAAGCCTTGGATTGCGAGTACCTTGTAAAATGGTTTGTGTGTGTGTGTGTGTGTGGGGGGGGGGGGGGGGGGGGGGGGGGGGGGGGGGGGGGGGGGGGGGGGGGGG
>JAQMYL010000018.1:14568350-14587746 GCA_030014365.1 Clarias pachynema
TGAACATGCATGGAAAACATTGTTTAAACCCTTTACAGTGAAGATCTGTAAAGTTATTTGGATTTTTACAACATTATTGTTGAAATACACAGTCCTGAAAAAGGGGGCGTTTCTTTTTTTGCTGAGTATATTTGAGATTTAAAAAAAATCCTAATGGAAGCAGATTCCAACCTGTGTGCTGATTTTTATGACTTTTTGTGTTATGTTACAGTATAACCTTAAAGCCCGGGATGCTTGAAAAAATAAAATTCCTTAGAAGAACAAGAGGGCCCTTAAAACATTATGATATAATAGAGCTGATGTCAGTGCTTGGGCCCTAATAATTTCAAATAAACAGTATCTTTTTACAGTTAACGATTTCACACTATTCTGCATAGCAATACAGTTAATGAAAATATTATAAACTTTGCTTAAAAAAAAAAAGAAAATCTGGTAATTTCACATGTCAATGAATGCTGGCATTTATTCAGTAAAAATAATCAACAAATTCTGAAACATAGCCAGAGACCGCTCTTGCAAAGATTTCACACCGGATCGGACACTTTAGCGACGTGTGGGTGTCGTGTAAGCAAGAGTCTGAGCTACTCAGTCGATAGTCTAATGTTGGTAAGAAAAGCAGTAGCAGTGAAACGAGGTGGAGAGCAGACCTCGTTAGAAAAGTCTCAGGAATCTTTGCATAGAATGTGATTGTGTAGTTCTGTCTGAGAGGAAGACTTTTAATTTGTAGACTATTAACTTGAGATCCTGATACAGACTAAATCAGACTGCAGAGCTGGGTCGTGATTCCCTCCATCACTCAAAAAGCATGACATGACACTTGGGGCCAGCGTTGCGCCAGCATGCCACACAATTAAACACTAAAAACGACAGGCTGTAACACTGTACTGTAACACTGTACTGTAACACCCTAACTACAAGCCACAAGCTATAGGCATACCTTCTAATTCAATGTTTTTGTTTTTGTTTTTTGATACATTTTTTACATTCTAGAAAAATACTGGATTATTTAAAAAACCTATGAAATAATGATTTTTCTAGAATGTAAAAAATTATGAAAGCCGTTGTGAAGGCTTTACAGAGCATAAGTAGCAGACACATCTCAATATCATCTGTTCAAAGGAGATTATGGCATATTTTGGATGTTTTACAATGTAGAAAGAAATAAAAATCAGGAAAGACCATGGAATTAAATGGTGTGTCCAAACTCATGACTGGTAGTATCATGTACACTTTTATGACATTTATGACATCACTATTAAAACAGCATTATGGCATGACGTCATTGTGCTGATGTCAGTGCTTTGGTCCTAATAATCACAAGCTACAGTGCCAAGCAAAAGCATTCATACCCCTTTGAACTTTTCCACATTTTGTCAACTGACAACCACGAACATAAGTGTATGTTTTATTGGGATTTTATGAGCTAGACCAACACAGAGTGGCACATAATTGTGGAGTGGAAGGAAAATGATATATTACATTAATAATTATTACATTAGTAGTATCTGATTTACATCGTTCCAATTAGAGACTCCAACTTTAATTGTTTACATGGACTCACTGATCTATGCGTTTACATATGCTCCCAGAATCTTTTTTTTTTTTTTCTTTTTCTTTTGCACAAAGTGGTTCTGCTTATCATGAAGCAATTAATCTGCTGGAAATTATCAAGAAGATGAAGAAGAATTTTTCAGGATCCAACTTTTCCGATAAATCCCGCATTCTGCGTTATGATCGTTTACAAGAATTGAGTCTCGTCTGTGGTTAGATGCTTAATTATGTATGATCTGGTGAGCTGATTAGTGTCCTTTCCTCAGTCAGAGACCTAGTGGATGAAAATAAACACAGGTGAGAGAGAGAGGTGTTGTGTTTTCAGTGAGTTTATTGATCAGGAATAAAAGCAACATTTCCTTCCTGGAAACTCGTGTCACCTAAATATTTCAACAAGAGCGAGAAGATGAGATCAAATGTTTACATCTTTTAATATTTACCTATTAAATGGATTTTCAGAGGTTTACACCACCCACTTCATTCCAGATAATAATGAATTCCGATCGGGCCGGCTTTGGTCATGCTGTTCCTATTGAGGTGTTCACTTAATGCAGTTTTACTCCACACACACACACACACACACACACACACACACACACACACACACACACGAAGGCGGGACTCAAAGGTGTGAGGCCACAATTTCACAGCTTTCTTTTATTATTTTTTATTGATTTCACAACATATATGCATGTGCGGTCATGCTTGACTCAGATGTGCAAGTGAGGAAGAATGTATTTAAGCTCTTACACTCTGGCAAACGGGGGAAAAAAAGAAAAGAAAACCTGTTTACACAGAAGCAATACTAAATAAACTCATTTTTCTAGGTAATTTGCAGGCTGGAGAAGTTCTGCTTTTTCTCGATGTAATACATTTTCTTGTTTGTAAGTCTGTAAACATAAAGCAGCTCATACGTCTTGTTCTGTGACTCAGGATATTCACCACACCAGTGTAGGAATGACATCACATTAATGTGTTTCTCCTGTTTTGGTACTGTATCTAGGTGTGCCACATCTCTGGCCCGTCTTTTCCCTTTCTGTATTAAAATGGGAAATGAGTCATCTCTGGACCCTTTGCTCTTTCACACACTTTCCAGTTGCCTGGCCATGAAATGACTCGGGAGGCTGTAGGTATTAGCCGTGTGCTATTTAAACTCGGAATAAGCAGGTCCGGATTGAGGCTTGCAAAGGGTTAAACATCGTTTACTGTAGCTCTGATCAGGCGCATCAGCAAGAGGGGTTTCCAAAAAAAGGCTCCAGTGCAGGAGGGAACATCAGAGATCTTTAAATAACTACAGTGACTCTAACGTTGCTTAGGAATCAAATAAACTCACTCGCTCTCTCTCTCTCTCTCGCTCTCTCTCTACTTTTGTCTTATTGTGTTAAATCATAGTAATCAACACCTTTAAATATCTATTTTTATGTGCTCATCCTGATACATTACTTTATTTACTTGCATGGTGGACACTCAATATAAACTTATATAATTAAAAATGTCTAATTTAACAAAGAAAAATGTTGACATGATATGGTAAAAAGCTTTTTTTATTTTTTTTTATTTCACATTTACATAAGAGGTGTCCAGTTTTATATATTTGGATCCGTCAGCCCAGGATATAACGTTCTTTCTCTGAAACATAAAAAGTTAATTTTTTTTGTTTGTTTTTTTAGCTTAATTACTGTATAAACGGTAAACATGTACAACCTGTTGCTCTTTGAGAAATTAAAATTGATATGTTTAATGTTATGTTTAATGTTGTGGCATGTATGACTTTGAAGACTCCTTCTAAAAATGTTGAGTCGTCATAGCAACCTTATCCATTTTAAAGATTATACATATTTGTAAGTTATTGCTATAGAAACAATGCCATATTACACTGCCCTGCCAAAACAAAAGAAGGTCGCCATTACATTATGAAAACCTGGAAAGATAGTGCTGAACCATCAACTTTGTGGAAGACATGTGGTCAAGACTAATCACTAGGTGAAGTTGGTAAAAAAAATAAAATAAAAAAAAATCTATATATGGTATTTTGAATAGTGAAAGTAAGCCCATATCTATACACACACAATGTGATGAGACCTCACAGAATTAGGTCTAAACAGCTGTCTGTCCATAAGAAAACCACTTTGCCTAGTGAGAAAAAATGCTTCAGTTTGGTAGGGGTCATAAATATTGGAATTTGGAGCAATGGAAAAAGGGTCATGTGGTCTGATGAGTCCAGAGTGACAGGTGCATCAGGGTAAGAAAGGAAGCTCATGAAGCGATGCATTAACATAACCTTTGCAGCTGATGCTACTACAAGCGTTACTTTTCATAATGATGTAGTAATAATAATAATAATAATAATAATAATCAGCAAACCCTTCTTTATAATCAGCACGCATTGATGCAATATAATGTGATAAAGCACTGAACACTGGAGGTATACGGAATTAATATCTTGAATTGATTGTGGTGACACTGTAGGTGTTGTTTTCTATCCTCACATCTGCTTTTCTATCATCTCATTCTTTTTTTAGATGGCAATAAGAAGACGAGGGAGCCGGGAAACATTCAAAGACAAAAAATCTCATTCTCAGGTTTGTGTTTTTAGAATGCGTGTACACACATAAACATATTCACATCCTATCAGTCTGATGCTTTTCTTTTTTTACCCAGAGGCTGCATGTGAACATACTGGAACAAATGCTGTTATATGTAATTGACGACGTATCAAAATAAAATAAAAAGATCAAATCTAAAACCTGTGTTTGAGATACCCTGAAACTCTGAGTTGAAGTTGATGTACAGAGTTTCAGGGTATCTCAAACACAGGTTTTATATTTGATCTTTTTATTTTATTGACAGCTTAAAACCAATATAGCGAGCCTGACAGAAATAATATTTGCACACACATCATGATCACAGTTAACTAGGCAGTTGATATTAACTGATTGATCCAATCAGAATTTTCCATTGTCCAAGAGTCGCTGCAGTTGAAACAAGTGCCTGAAAACAGAACTGTGTGCCTCTAAGACAAAATTTGAAAACACTTTTAGTTAAAAATCTCCTGATGATGCTCTAGAGACTTCCTCATCACCAGAGGGTTAAAGCTACACTAAATGTCCCTCTTCAAATGAGCGCTGGAACTGAGTTTGGTTAAAACCTGACGCTCCTGACTAGGAATGGAAATAACCAGTCACGCCCGATATGATATCATCACGATACCTAGGTGTCGATTTGATTAAAATGCAATTCTATAAGTATCAAGATTTGTATAAATATCACGATCCGATATTACATTTTTTCCTGATTTTCAATTTGAAATCTTTAAAAAGTTTAATGATTAATTACATATAGTCTGTTCCTTATAACATTCTCACTTAAAAGCCAAGGGCAACATTTAACCACTACAAACTAACTTTAAAACATGTATCCGTGTCATCCGCCATAATTATTGCTTTGAAACAAAATTAGCAAATAATTCACTCCTACCACACAGTTTAATATCCTGATTCATAAATTCTAACATTTCCCAACTTAAAGTTATTTTTAAAAAGAGTAAAAGAGTCTGCAATGTGTTTGCTAAATTACATTAACCATATTAATTTCTAATACAATAAAGGAGGATGGTCCGCAGTCTGTTTTTAAAGATAAGTAGGGATAAAAGGACATCTGGATAAAAGGAATTGTGCTTTATGGTAATATCAAAAATACAGTACACTTCTAATCTCACTCACTTTTTTGTTTTGGTTTTAATAAGCAAAAAAATGTTTATGGGTAGGATAGTAATTTATCAAGCATAATAAATGGTTGTACAGTTTACACTACCGTGTATTGTTTTTCCTTCTGGTGCAGGAGGATAGTGCTGACCTGCGATGTCAGCTGCAGTTCTCTAAAGAAGAGTCAGCCCTAATGCGCAAGAAGATGGCCAAGCTAGGCCGAGAGAAAGATGAGCTGGAGCAAGAGCTGCAGAAATACAAGTCTGTGTACGGGGACGTGGATAGCCCCTTACCCCTGGCCGAGGCACCGGGTGGCGGGCCGCACAGCACGCGTGAAGCTGAACTCCGTCTACGCCTTAAGCTTGTAGAGGAAGAGGCCAATATTCTGGGTCGAAAGATTGTAGAGCTTGAAGTAGAAAACCGAGGCTTGCGTGCTGAGAACGAGGACCTGCGCTGCCAGTATGAGCGTGACTGCTTTGGGCGTGAACCTTTCTCCAGTGTGCCTACATCTCCATTTGGTGCAGACGCTCCAGAGTCTGCAACTGAGCTGCGACGCCATTTGCAGTTTGTGGAGGAAGAGGCTGAGCTGCTACGGCGCTCCATTTCCGAGATCGAGGACCGCAATAAACAACTGACCACCGAGCTCAATCGCTTTAAATTTGGACCTTCGGATGGTGAGGCCGAGGAGGTAGAGGGTGCTTTGGCCATGCTGAAGTCTGGGAACAGTAGTTCAAGCATGCCAATGAGTGGCATCGTGTCCTTGCAGGAAGAGCTGAAATCTGCCCGGATGCAGATAAATGAACTGAGCGGTAAGGTGATGAAGCTGCAGTACGAAAACCGTGTACTGATCTCAAACATGCAGCGCTGCGACCTGGCTGCACACCTGGGCATTCACTCTGCAAGTCCTCGTGACAGCGATGCCGACAGCGACGCAGGACGCAGGGATGCCGAGGAGGAAGAGACTGGACGGCTCTTGCTGCTTCACCCCAAACGAGAAGGTCCAGTTGGTGGAGAGAGCGACTCTGAGGACCTGTTCGAGAAGACGGCCACCTCGGGTTTTGGAAGCGCTGAGAAGGGGTCAGATATAGGTGAGCTTGGACCGGTGGAGCTCACAAAGCGGAGACGGGAGGATCGCGAGATGCTTGGTGGTATTAAAAGGGAGGCTGAGCGGCTAGGAAAGACAGTGGAGAGGCTCATCTCGGACACAAACAGTCTGATCTGCGAGGGGAGACTTGTCGTGACCGGAGCCGACTCGGTGGGGGAGGGATCTGACTTCAGGGGTGACGGAGACTCAGCTGAATCCAAGCCTGACTCTCAGTCTCAGGTGCTAGATGCCATCAATGCTCGCATGCGGACATTCCGGGCAGAGCTTTATGCCTTCATGGAGAAAGTGGACCACCTGGGCGAAGGTCTAAGGGACCGCAGCGACGATCTTTCGCCAATGCCTAATCTAACCGAGTCGAGCAGCTTTTTGTCATCTGTCACATCCATGTCCCGCGACTCGCCTATTGGAACTCTGGGAAGGGACCTGTCGACAGACTTTCAGGTAGATCATATTTTACACAAGCCTGGCAGCGCCTCCTGTCATTGCTACATCTAGACATGATTAGGCTCACCTTCTGCTGCTTCCTTTCTTTCCATCTTAGCAAGTGGTTGAATCTTTATATTAAACAAAACTCAACAAGCAAAACTAATCAGCTAATCATGCCTGGCATGTAACCCTTAAGGAGAAATCCACCACAAACCCAAAACTGTTCTCAAGAGATATTAGTTTCATACTATTAGGTAAATATAGAGTGGGTGCTTAATTCATCTGATGACAGATTGTTCAAATTAGTTATAATTTAAGGCAGTATTCTTGCTTCCAGACATACATAATGGCATGTCTAAGCATGGAAATCATTTACAGCTTGACAGCCCACGTTGCAGTTTCATTGCTTCAGTCATGGAAAGCATTTCAGCTTGCACACTCCATTTCTTTTTATTTTACTTCAGAAATTTTAAACTGTGAATTTGCAAACTCATTTTTTTCAGTGAGATGAGTGCTATTTTCCATTTCAGAGTATCCAGAGAGTAAATATGCAAAAAAAAAAAAAAAAAAGTATGAGCAATAACAGTCATGGTTTGGTTATACTGTAATTGGAGGTTTTATACAATGGGAGAAATCTATACATAGTTACTTATACAGTACATAACACACACATCATCCCAGTCAGACCTTCCCAAACCCTCCCACACAGTCACACCCACACCTTATTAATGTCTGTACAAACCTGAATCTACCCATTCATCTACAGGTGCCCTCCTTGCTTGATCACTCGTACAGTAGGTATCGCTGAACTTCTGGGTCAGGTTTAGGGTCCAGAATTGAGTCTCTATAATGTTTCATCAAACATACAGTACACTGGCCTGGCTGAAAAGAAGTCACAGTTTCAGGAGTGTCATATTGATGGCCTGCATCAAGCAAGAAAAAACAATTGGTTAAGTAATGTCCAATGCTTTTGAAAGGATAGTGGTGAGCTGTCGACTCTGCAGAAGTAACGTGGCCAGAAATAAACCACAAGTGACTGTCATTAAAACTCCTGTTATGAAGTCGAAGCATCAAAATTCGACAGTAGACGTGAAAATGAATCTGGGAACATGAAGGACAAAATTGCCTATTCTGGAAGGGAGAGCATAGTCACTCCACCAATTGTGGGCATCTGGGACTCATGTATGTCGAAGAGGGTAGGTTGCACTTTGCTCCGAGTGCGATGTGCTGCTGTAATGTCGAATGAGCAAAAGTTTGCAAAGATGACTTAATGTCCTGCAGGAAGCATGTGTTAGCCTACACCATTTGTGACTGGTATCTGCTGACTAGTGGGTGGAACCATATTGAGGTCATATGGCTAAAACTTATTTTTCTATTAGCGGCCGCACGTCTCAGAAGAGTCCTGCCTGGCTATATTTTTAGTCATTGAGATTTCTTTATCAAATGTGATACAATGGTTTTTATAGTGATAATTTGGGTTTGGAATAAAAATTGATCCAGTTGCTCAAACACTAAAAATAACACACTGCAGTTAGTCCAGTTTTTAAATATCATCACGTTTTGCACACTTAAACCATACACCAGTACAGGCATTACATTAAGGCATTACATTAAGCATGACCTGTATGTTGTATATTATTGTGATGTCAGATATAACTCAGTGGTCCATAATAAATATTTGATATATGTATAAGACTTTTGGCTAAGAACTGCATCTCATATGCATGCTGCTTTTTTACAGTATGGCTGAAGTGTGCGCACACACGGCACACAGACACACCCACGTGCGTGCATGTCTTTGGTGCTAAGCACAGTTCGGTTGTTGATTTTTAGGCTCATGTATTCCTCATTGCATGCGCTTCATAACAAGTGTTTTGCGTTCTTTTTTTCTCCCGGCCCCTTCTCTCCCTCTTTCTCTCTCTCTCTCTTTTACTCTCTCTTACTCTATCTTTATCTTTCTCTCACTCTGTCTCTCTCTCTCTCTCTCTCTCTCTCTCTGCCTCTCTCTCTCTCATTCTTTCTTTGTGTTTCCTTCAGATGTTTCAGCCCATGATTCTGTTCATTTTCATCCTCGTCCTTTTCTCGTCTCTTTCCTACGCCACTATCTTCAAGTTGGTTTTCCTTTTCGCGCTTTTCTTCGTCCTGTAGCCCACTCTGCCTGTTTCTATCTCTGTGCATTTAGTCTTGATCCATCACGGTTCCATCGCCATCTCTTATTTTATTGTGCTTGTCAGTCATTTTGTCTTTTTCTTTTGAATATATTTTAAGCAGTACTCATTTTCGTACTATTATTTTGAATTCAGTGTCTTATCGTGTGAATTTTCCGTTTGTTGTCGTTCACCAATCAACTCCATGCACCTCCTTCCCCTCGTTACCTCCCTCTCCACTCTCCACCACCACACTCCTGGCCCTCCAACCACCCCTGTCCACCCGTCCTCTCCTCCTCCCTTTCCTCCCTCTCCTCCCTCCCTCACTCACAGTCCGGCCGGAGGCAGGAGTTCGAGTGGTCCCCAGGCCGGCGGAATGGCCCGGAGGCGCCTGCGCTCAGTAGATACGGCAGGCCCCACTGTGTCAGAGCCGAGGTCAGTGCCTCGTCCATCTCCCTCCTGGGCTTAAGAAAGCGCTGATGACTTTTATTCATGTTTCACTTAAAAATAATAATAAAGTCCTGAAAAAGCACTGACATGGAAAATAGGAGCTTCTGACATGATTTCTCCAGAATATTGTTTTTTATGGTTTGACTACTAAAATCATAGTGAATAATGAATGCATGCCCTCTTTGTTAGGTTTATAGTAAAAAATCCACCCTGAAATAATAATAATTCAATATTTTTATACTAAAATATTTATGATGTGTTTAACAATCCTGGACCTAATGAGTTGGTTGGTGTTGTATTTCCATTGTTCCCCTGAGAAGGAATAATAACTCTGTGACTCTTTGATATTACAAAGGCATGGAAGTATACTGTAGTATAATAGGAGGAAAGATTATCAACAATCTCAGACGTGAGGAATAAAAGTCAGGTTTTAATGTTAGCTTCTCAACCAAAAGAGCAGAATACTCTTTTCTCACTTACTGTTTCCGACATAGTGGAGAGAGAAACAGAAAATACTGGACTATATATTTTATAATACTCAGAAACAGTACCAGTCTAAAGTTTAGACACGCTAGTCAACAGTTTAGACAAAAGTTTGATAGATGAATACTGGAGATTTCAAAACTATGAAACAACACATATCTCATTAAGTAATTAAATAACAACAACTGTTGTTATTTTAAGACACGAAGGTAGGAAGAACAGTTCTTGCAAGAACAGTATTGTCAAGTGCATTTGCAAAACCCATCAAGCAACATGATGAAACTGGCTCTCATGAAGACCATTCCAGTAAAACCAAGACCAAAACTAGGGCTGTCAATATTAACATTACCGCATGTGATTAATCCTGAAATTTTAACAGATTACTATATTTGTAACACAAATTAATCATGTGATTTTGACCTTAATGGCTTCCCATAAGCACAGTGCGGTTACCCGCTGTGTGTGATAATAGCATGCATATAATAACACATATAATAAGATGACTGAGGAAACATCACCAGGTGCGCTGAACAGCAAGTTTCATTATAAAGAGCTTCTAGATGGGAGTTTGAATTATTTTTGCAAGAATATATTATGCATAAGATGTGGGAGTGGTGGCTCAGGCAGCTAAGGGTCTAGGTTCTGAGAATCTGGGTTCGAGGCCTGCCGTCAGTGGGTTGCCACACACCATGCTACCCAGCCACTGCATGCAGTGCTGTCCCATTCAAGAGACTTTAATTTAACATTTGTTAAATGGTAATGTTTAAGATATTATAAAACTGCATAATCTGTTTCCTCTAACCAGTTTGTCATGCATTTCTTGTCATGCATGTCCAACATTGCACACTTATAATACAAGTAAATCTGAGTATTTTAAAATTATGATTAATCATGGTTAATTAGATTAAACTAGATTAAACTATGATTAACTAGACTAAAATTTTTAATCGATTGACAGCACTAACCAGAACTCACCTCTGCTGCAGAGAAGAAGTTAATTTAGAGTTACCAGCCTCAGAAATCACTAATTTCAGATTCAAAGCAACTCAGATTAGAGCTGTTATGAGGCTTTACAGAGCATAACATCACTGTGCAAGGGAGATTGTTTCATATTTTAGATGCCTTCAGCATTGTTTAACAAGGTAGAAAGAAATAAAAAGCATGGAATTAGAAGGGGTGTCCAAACTTTTGACTGGTAGTGTATGGAAACGGTCCGACTACGGCGGATACTCAAGTCAGCTAATTACGGATCCGCGAGATGACAAGCATGATCATGTTGATGGACGGGTTGAATCCTTGGAAACTGATCTAGGTTGCAAACGAGAAGGTCAAAGGGCTGGACTGAGTAAAGGATTAAACCCAGGCTTCACCATCTCTTTAGGTAAAGATGATGCAAAGGCTAAATCCCTCTAACACCATTTAGTTGTAGGGCTTTGTGGGTGATGGAGGAAACTGTTAATCAAAGAAGAAATGCATCATAGCGTGTCAGTGAACCAAACAAGCTCAGAAATTCATTACAAAAAATAAATAAATCTTTGACATAATGTCAATTGTAGAGATGAATATCCAGATGATTCAGGGTGGATTTTCCTGTAATTCTATCACAATACCGATTCTTTAATCTCTTTATAGACAGTTATAAGCCATATCTGCAATGAAAAAGGCGTAAAGCTTTATAAAAAATTACTTATTACTTATATTAACAATATACAGTATGTCTAAGTAATGTCTTTTAGGATTAAAAAAAAAGGTCCCCACAGAGAACTGTACAATAGCTGTGCATTTTGTTATATGCCCTTTTTTTTTTTTTTTATCTCCCTAAGAAATTGCGGGGATTTGACCATCTGTGCGTGTTACGCACTACGGTTGAATAAGACTGGTGGTCACATGATCTCACACCATTGTCCATAGCACACCTTTTTTCTGTTTGCGAAGATCATGCAACTCACATCCTCTGCGCTTAATTTTGGTTGGCTTTGATTTCTCATTACTCATGTACAACTCATTTACCTCAGGCGCTCTGGGCTAGCGTGTAACACTTTGCTCTTGTACATGTCTGGTGAATGCTGGGATTAGCATGAAGCTTTTTTGTGCTAAATCTGTGCTTGTTTCAGTGGCAGCTCGTCCATAGAGGCAGGTGGGGCAGAGCCTGTCTATATGATTATCACACATTGTTAAATAAGTGTTAATTTTTTATTCAAATTTTGAATTCCATCAAAATAATAATTGATGAACGATTTTAAAAACAGGTTTTATTTTCTTGCTAATTAAGCTGACATTAATTAATTAATTAATTTTAAGATATATATTTTTTTACTTAATTAATTAATGTATTTATTTTAATATGAGCGCATTCACCACCGCATTTAGAGTTATTATTGCACCTAGTGGTCAAAATGGGAACTGCAATAAGCAATAACTGGGAGCCCATTTGGACACAAATCATGCTAACCCATGTTCAGATGAGAAGCAGACTACATGACAGTTAACGAGAGGGTTGCCAAGGTAGCACTTTCCTCCCACCAAACTTTTTTCATTTATGAATTCTCTGTGGCCTCTGAGATCTTGACTTGGAATTGTATCTAAGAATTGAAAAAAAACAAAAACTATTTCAGCATTTCTATTATAAAGATTTGTAAAAGGAATGGGTGGGATATTTATTGTATGATGTCAGCACATCAGAAACGCATGAGCACCACGGTAACCTCATTTCCCACAACAGTGGTGGTGAAAACGTATCTTTCCTTTTCAGTGGCTGAATATTTGTAGCTAGTTTCAAGCTTTTCGTCTGGTTTTGATATGTACTTGGGATGGAAATCTTGTTAAAACCTGGCAACCCTTGATATACCTTAAATACAGGTGAACATCTTCAGCATCTTGAAACTGCTTCTTATGGAGATGCTTTAGAAATGGACTAAATAGTAAGTCTATGAAGTATGAAAAGTCAATTGTGATATTCGCCTCAACTGTGAGGTTATGTTATAAATATTACATGTTGTCCTGCTCCACTGAAGTCTTATGATCACGAGCTGCTGCTGATTTGTTCCATGAAGTGCTTCTGCGATTGCATAGAGAATTCCATTTGCATTCACTCTAACCTGTCACTTTTTTAGAAGAAAATGCTTGAATTTAAGGTTATGTCATAAAGATGCCAAAATTACTACATAATTAAAAGTCCTCTAGAACGGTCGCTTACAGTTTGTACCATCGCTGCTAGGCTAGGTGCTGGGTATATCGCATTTACTGTATGCCAGGCAAAAATCAAAGCTTGTTTCATGGCTCTTTAGGAACAGAGAGGAATATCAGATTGCCATTTCTGCATGTCTGTCAGTTTATCCGACACTGAGGATGTGGGAGAGTGTTATTAGGACACCAACTCCCTACAGAGCCACCACTAAGAATGAGGCCACTGACTACAATTCTCATATTTAACTTTAGGAGGAGAACTGAAAATTGCCTCGTACAGTGAGAGATAAAGACTATATATCAACTTACAGCAATAGCAGTGTAACAGCAGTGTAGTTACTGTATTACTGTATAGTTATTACCGTAATCTATTATTGTATTCATCCATATGTATGGGTGACGTTAAGGCAGGGCAATCACAATGATATCCTCAAATGTGCTCTGAGAGCTTGCGTTCTGTGTTGCGATGACGTTCAGCTCCGGGAGCCGACCCTGTCTGAAGTGGGCACTCCAGCCAGGGAGACACCGTTTGGCCTGGATCTCGAGAGGAGGATGAGAGCAGGACAGGAAGACAGAGACACTCTGCCATCCTCCATCACTCAGGTAGGAGCCACTGTTTGCATGAAGGCATCAGAGTTGGGATAAATCATCCGTCTACAGTAAATGTTAATACAGCAGTTTCATCTTTAGTGGAAGGGCTTTTATTATCTGCATTCATTCTTAATAAAGTCCAGTATGGAAAAATATTAAAATCAGGTTTATTGTACAGTTATATATAAATAACACATGTTATTTGCGCTATATAAAATCTTACAGGATTTCAATGATTTAAACGCCACATTTAACACGCTGATATTTTACAATACACCAAACTGAATATTAGATTAAGCCTAGTGGCAATACTTTACCATACTGAATATTAGATCAGACTTTATTTGTAATGTACTACAGCATCCTGCACTGAATATTACATTAGTCATTTTCCCCGTTTCTTCCCAGTGTGCTAAAAGATAAATGATATTTATGGAATAACACAACAGGGCATCATGTTCTAAAGAAATAATGTATAGCAGAGTGGTGAAATGCATTTACTACCACAAGGTACAGATACAGTAGTTTCCTCCTTGTTATAGAAAGACCTGAAGTGTTTTATTAATTAACAAATGACCCATCATGCACTGACTGGCCAAAAAATGCTGCACACTCTAGTATTCAATGACTGTCAATGACATTAAGCTCATTACTCTATGGTGGCCAATTCATGTATGAAAATGAGGACTACGGTCCAGGACTATGGCTGTGCCATTAGGAAAGTTAAAATCCATAGATGTGATAACCTGGTCATTCAGTACATTCAGGTTGTATGCTTCATTTTATCGCCCAAATACCACCTTGACTGGAGCAACTGAAGCAACCCCAGATCATAACGCTGCCTCCAGAGGCTTGTACTGTGGGCACTATGCATGATGGGTGAGCTTCAATTCTTAACCTGACGCACCCTTCACTCTGGAATAGGGGCCTTTTTCCATCGCTTCAAAGTCCAATCTTTATGCTTCCTAACAAATTGAAGTCTTTTTTTCTGATTAGTCTCACTAACAAGTGGTTTTCTTATGGCTACACAGCTGTTTAGTCTCAATCCTGAGAGTTCTCATCACACTATGTGTGAAAATGCTCTTCCTTTCACTATTAAACCTTAGCTGTGATTTCTACTGTCCATTTTTTGTTTATTTACCAAGCGTTTAAATGATCTCCGATCACGGTCGTTCTCTGATCACATTAACATCTTTTTTGGACAATTGGGCACTGGTGGCTCAGTGGTTCCGCTTGTCATGCGGAAGGCCTGGGTTTGATTCCCGCCCAAATCCCAGCCACTGGATGCACGGACACATATAAAATGGGATGGTTGTGTCAGGAAGGCTGTGAAGGCTTCACTGCACAAAGTATGAAATACTCTTTGTAAGGCAGTCTACACGCTGATAATGCCATGCTAAAGAATATTTTATGTATTTTGATAGACGTTAGTTAGTGCTTTACACAGACACAAAAACAGCCTCATATGCTTCAAATAAGCCAAAAAAAAACTTAATCTGTTTCCCCTGTGGCATATTATCTTTCCCAGATTTCTTTTAGTTTTTATGCTTAGGTTTTTATTTTGCTTACTCAGCACTTTTTTCCTCTATTGGAAAGTTAATTTTCTGCTCCTCTGATCATGGTTTTACACATCTCAGTTCATCGACCTCATGACCCTTTACCACAATTATTGTTAGGAGGAAGAGCTGAGACATCTGGAGGCACGTCGAGGTCTGGAGTTGCAGGGTCTACAGCCGCATGAGCCCACATGGCCACAGGAAAGAGCCTTACTGCAACAGGAAGTGCGCCTGTTCCGTCAGAATGCCATCATAGTGTACATGAAGCTGCGCTGGATCCTGATGCACTGGAGGCTCGGGCGCAGGGCAGAAGCAGCCGAGGAGGGAGCTGAGGTCAGTCTGGATGAGGAAGTAACATTTACATGGTTATTTGAATACCAGAAAAAAGCCTGTGAGCTCATGGACAGTAAATCTGTAAAGTTGTTCAGCTGGAAAATTAGAACATTTTATTGGAATGCAAAATTTTATACACCGGTAATAACACTAACAATTTACATTTAGCAGTAAAAGCATTTATATCGGACATTTTATGCACATAACAGTTATTCGTTGATTAGGGCATTATCATTAGCTTTTCACAATGAGATCATGTCACTTTGTCAGTATGAGCGACTAGAAAGCATCCCAGAGGTTGGAATGATGAGGGAACATGCTGAGGAAGAGCCAGAACGAGAGGACAAAGTGTGTCCCCAGGCCGTGTGGGGGGACATCCCTGAGCCTGGACCACTCTCACTGTCCCCGGAGAAACTCTATCAGAAACAGGTACAGTAAAACACACATGCACGGGTTTACAGAACAGACCGGGTTCTTTTAAGAAACGAAATATGAAACATGGCCGCAGACCATATGGCACTTTCTACCTTATTGCACCCAAGTTTTTCAGGGGCGGAAGGGTCTGGGACAAAAGGTATAACCATAAATCTTTATAAGGTTGTGGCCTCGAGGACACGAGCCAGACTCCACTGCCCTGATGTGACGAATGATATCGGACACTGTACTGGAGGACTTGCCTTCTGTTGGGTATATACTGTATCGGGTTGAATAACAAACATGGAACTTTGCATTTGCATTAATATTAAGCATTTTTTAATATGAGTAATTTTTTTTATGTATGTTTTGTATTTACATGTAGGCGCCCTATCAATGTAGGACCTTTAACTTTAGGACTGTGTGTGTGTGTGTGTGTGTGTGTGTGTGTGTGTGTGTGTGTGTGTGTGTGTGTCTATATCTATATCTGTTGATCTATATATGTGTGTATGTACTGAATATATACAGTATATATATGTGTGTGTGTGTGTGTGTGTGTGTGTACTGTATATATACTATGTGTGTGCCTATTTATACAACCCTATAAAACCACTCAGCCATACAATTATGACCTCAGACAGGTGAACTGAACAACTTATCACCAACTATACACCAGCAAACAGGATCATGCACCCCCAGGGTTTACCCATGCGTACAGGGAACAATATAAAGATGCCAGGACTGAAATTCCTACTAAATTCTAGTGTCTATATGACTGAGCGTGTGTTGAATCGTCGCCCTCGTGTTAAATTGGATGCTCGCCCTCTTTAAGACTTGAGCATGTTGAAGAGAATAGTTCATGGAGCGAGTCTGTGCCCTCTGTGTGCGATAAGACTTGTGTTAATTAGAACCTCAGGAGACATGGAGTTAGAAATTGAATTCTGCATAATCGTCTCCCACATGTTTTCTGGTTTAAAACACTTTCAAGCCGAGCAGAAAAGCACAGAGTTTAGTCACTGATTCACCAAGTGTTAGTCATTCCCATCCCATTCCATATGACGCACAAGGATTACCTGAGTGCACTTACATCTGTGATAATCATGACACACACACACACACACTATACGGACAATACGGACTAATTTGAAGTACCAATACAGCATATCTCTAGACTGTGGGTACCTAAAGGGAAAAACCAAGCAACAACACCAAGCTCCATGCACGCAGAGCAGAAACGGGATTCGAACCCAAAAACATGGAGATGCGATTGACAGTGCTATCCAATAAGTCACTATGCCACCTATACATTATTATATACTATTAATTTACATACAAGTCTGGTGAATACAGTGAGCCAGACAAAACACTAAGTAATTGTAGCATCTAATGTTAATTATACTGGTGTTTTTTCTCTGGTGTTATCTTCTCCTCTTCCTTGTTTCTCTCTCTCTCTCTCTCTCTCAGACGGATGACAGTAGACGCGTCTTTCATGCCCTGCGTTCTCTGCTGGAGGAGTTGAGGGCGGAGCTACGGGAGGAGGCTCAGAGATGCTGTCAGCTGCAGCAGGCGCTGGCTAATGAGAGAGCAGCGTGGGAGATACAGCGTGCCGAGATGAGGAGCCACATAGCACAGGTACTGACACGCCCAAACATTACCTCATACACGGCGAAGATCCTGACAGTATGACAACGTGAAATACACACATGCGAAATGAGCAAAGGTACAGTATGACACACCTGCGTTAGGGCCGTGGGCCATCGTGTAGAGTGTTTCACATGGGGGGTCCTCTAGACCTCCTGCCTGGCAGTTCCAACCTCAGCATCCTTCTACCGATATATTCACAATCTCTCCTCTGAACATGTCCGAACCACCTCAATCTGGCCTCTCTGACTTTATCTCTTGACTAGAGATCTCTAAACTGGATTAATGCGCAGAGGACCTACAGCTGTCTATCAATTTTCTGTAGAATTCACTGTTCATTATTTCTCAAAATTCTTGCACTTGGAGATAAAAGGTGATTTTTTATTTTTCTTGTATGTTTGTGTTCCTACATTTCTATCTCATCATCTCATTAGCTGGAGGAGTCGAGAGGAGCAACATTAGTAGGTGGGACGGACTCCTTGTGGCAGGAGAGGGAGAGGGAGCAGGAGAGGGAGCGGGAGGAGCAGAGGAGGCTTCTGGCCGACAGCCATGGCGTGGCTCTGGAGCTGCGCTGGAAGCTGCGGCACGGCGAGCGGCGATGGACCAGAGAGAGAAGCGAACTCCTGGAGAGCTTCGAGAGGGAGCGTCAGGAGCGAGACCGTCACGTACAAGACCTCCGGCGCAAGATGGAGAAGGTCAGGGGGTCAGAGGTCATGCTGGGGAGATTTCAGAAAACTTATTTACGAATCTGACAACTTATCAGTCCTTCTTCTTGTCGCTTTTGCACCTCGTGTCTACTCACCCGTAGATGCAGCGGGAACTGCCTCTCCGTCACTCTGAAGGAGGGACGCCGTGTGTCTTCTCCCCTCAGGACAGTCCCTGTAAGGTCCCTAGATCTCCACGGTCTCCTCACGGAGCTCCATGTGCCGTGTCTCGTTCCTACTCAGACTCGGAGGCCATGCTGGAAGAGAAGTACACACATTATGAAGTTTCCTTTTGAATACAGACCTAGATATACAGATATACAAAAAAAATTATTGTAAGAAAAAGTACAGAGAATTAAATATTATAAAGTATGACAAGTGAATATGATGAAATTCTGCCAGACATTTGCTTTGGTGGTGTTCATGTTATATCGAGAGCCTGGTAGTTTTTAAGCTGTGGATTACTCTTGTTGTATTCTGTGAAAAGAGCACGACCCTGTGAGAGCCTCTTCTTGGATGCTCTGTCTCTGGATCCACCAAATGAGGCTGAGGTTCCTCCTTCATCCAGGCTGGACAGTGAGAAGAGGTTCCCCTGTCTGAATGAAGTAAGATATTACCACTCAGACTCGCTGGTGAATTGATAATGAGCCTGTCAGTGTGCATATGCTGTACAGTACATGTGAGTACCCATGTGTTTGTGGGTATGTTTTACAGGCACTGAATGAGATCTCAGAGAGAGCGGAGCCTGTACTCTATCCCGAGGAAGAGATGACCACTGGCAGCCTCCTCAGGTGCCCGGAGAGCGTGAATGAGTATATCTGTGTATATATGACTGTGGATTTTTCTTTTTCATGACTAACATTACGGGTATATTTGACTGTAGGTATATCATTAATTAACTGCATTAAGAGGCCTCCGAGTAGCGCAGTGGTAAAGCGCTCGCCCTATCATCCGGGGATCGCTGGTTCGATCCCCGGGTGATGCTGTAACCTCTCACAGCCGGAGGTCTAGAGAAAGCTGATTGGCCAAGCTCTCTCAGAGGGGAGGGATGAGAGGTACTTCGCGCTCCCACATTAATCACGGCTCTACAGCCAATCAGGGGCGT
>JAQMYL010000018.1:14587846-14600307 GCA_030014365.1 Clarias pachynema
TTTCTAAGTTACCATGTACTTGGTACAAATTCATGTCTTTTGCACCTATATGCACCTCAATTTTGATTTGACTTGAAAACAAAAATTATCTCTTTAAAAAGTTATTTTAAACAAAAGTATGAATATGGAACCTTTAACGAAACCACAGTTTTTAATCACAGTAAAATTAGTTCATAACAGAGTATAACACTGCATCCAGAGGCTTGTACAAGGGGCACTATGCATGATGGGTTCATCGCTATATGTGGTTCCCTTCTTACCGTGACTTGCCCGTTGCTCTGGAATAGGATCAGTCCGGACTCAATAGGGCCACATGACCTTTTTCCATTATTCCAAAGTCCAATCTTTGTTTTTAATTTTACTGTAATTTCTACTCATTCATGGTCTTTCGTGATCCCCCCCCCCCCCCCAAAGACCTTTTTCTTAGTGAAATTGTGTTGGACAGTTTTTACCCCAATTCCATTCATTTCTGCAGTCTTCTTAGTTGTGCTCTTTGCTTAATGCTTGAGGCAGTGTATGTTCAGGTCTGTAGGTGGGGAAATACTGGTCAGTTTTTGTCCTTTGCAGTTGTAATTCACCTCCCAGACAACAGAGGGTTTCTCATTTTAATTAAGTTAAGTTAAGCCTTTATTTGTCACATATACAAGTTCATGCACAGTGAAATTCTTTCTTCGTATATTCCAGCGTAACTGGGGTCAGAGCACAGGCTCAGCCATGAAACGGCGCCCCTGGAGCAGATAGGGTTAAGGGCCGAACAGTGGCAACCTGGTGGAGCTGTGGCTCGAACCCAGATCTTCCGATCAGTAACTCAGTGCTTTAGCCCTCTGGCACTCTGAGCTACCACTGCCCCAGTTGTCTTGGTGGTTGCCACGCCAACACTATGCAGAGACCTTCTAATATTTGTTGCCATATTGATACTCATGGAATCTTCTAAACTAAGACCCTTTTATACAACTAAAATTGCAAAAATAGCTTATTCCTGCAGTGTGGCCTTTTTAACATATTGAGCTTGCATTAAAGAAATTTACCGTATGTAGTCAAATTGTAAGTAGCTGATCTAAGCTTGTATCTCCACAGGGCAAAATCAGTCTGCTCTATGAGTGACTTCCAGCGTTTGATGGACAGCTCCCCCTTCCTGCCAGACAAGAGCAAGTCAGGTGAATGTGGGCGGGATGAGGTGACCCCGCCCCTGTCTCCTGATGACCTCAAATATATTGAGGAGTTTAACGCCAAGGGCTGGGATCTTTCCAAATCCCCACTGTCTTCCTGCCCAATCCCAGGCCCTGTGCTGCCCCCACAGATAGTGGAGGCATGGGTGGAACGGGCAGATACCCACAGACCTATCCCTTCTTCATCAGATACATTTCAGCCAGCTGCATGGTACTTGACCACCAGTGCCACACTAACCACCAATACCACCAGTAGCCTGGATCACTGCCAGCGCCTGGCTGCAAGAAGCTCCCCGGTGCCTGAACACTTTGGTGTGCGTGTCCTCCACAGCCCCACTAGGGCAGAGAGGTTAAACCCAGGACCGTCAGACCAGGAGTATGCCTTTCCTAGAATGAGCATGGAAAATGAAGGGGAGGACTTTTTTGCAGGAAGGTGGCCGTGTGAACTGAGACATTTGGAAGGTGGTGAGCATCCTACTCTGTGCACGACGATGGGTTACACATCTTCGCTTGAGCTAGAGCTATCTCGTAACCTCAGTGATGATATGAAGGAAGTCGCATTTTCCGTCCGGAATGCCATCCGCTCTAATGTGGCATCCGGAACCAGTCCCGTGGACCGTCAAATGCGTGATGCAGCATGCCAGACAAATGGCTCAACTACACGTGGCACACAAACTACACAGGGTGTAAATGTGGCACTGCAGACACTCACCAGCAGCCCTCGCCGCTGCCTGACTCCCGTTTCATCGCCCTCACGTAGCCTCAGGAAGGCACAGTACTCACCCGCTACACAGGCCAAGTTTGAACGGTCATGCTGTTCACCAAAATATGGATCACCCAAGCTCCAGCGCAAGCCCTCGTGTACCAATAATGGCCAAGGCAAATCTGAACCCCCTGCCACCATATCCAGAGCTCCAACTCCCACTTCTCAGGCTCTGAAGGGTAACAGTGAGTCCGCATGGGCGCGTTCCACCACTACCCGAGACAGCCCCGTCCACACCACCATCAACGATGGCCTCTCCAGCCTCTTCAACATCATCGATCATACCCCAGTGACGTATGACTCTGCGCAGAAGTTCAACAAGTCTCCGAGTCGTTCCAGGCCTGTTGAAAGTGGGTCTGCAGGTGTTTCAGACCCTAAACCAGGCAATTGTGGAGGACCACAGGAACAGGCGAGGCCACCCAGGGGTCGTTCCCCAAGCCCTATCCAGCTCATAGTGGAATTACAGGGGGAGAAGAACCCAGAGATGATTAGCATCAGACAGGACTTGTCAGCGCCACCGGGTTACACGATAGCAGAGAACGCTGCACGGATATTAAATAAGAAACTGTTGGAGCAGGGCTTCAGGGAGGAGAAGAAACAAGGTTCAGCCACAGCAGCACAGAGCAAAGCGGGAGAAGTGGACAAACCTGGATGCATTGAGGTAAAAACTCATAAATGTTCCTAAACATAGATGTCTCATTCTAACAGTCTAATTGTTTGCAAGGTAGGATTTTTTTTTTTCTAGCACAATAAATGGAATGTTTGTGACTTTTAGCTAAACTAGTGTCTGGTTTGGTCTCATCATGCAGATGGTGCAGAATGAGAATATTTAATTAAGCCAAAGCTGCATGCCTTTGTGTGCCTCTGGCTAGAAAGCATGGGACAGAGATGCTAATAAGCTGCAGCTTATTAATTAACAAAATCTGCTGTTAACTGTTTTCTTGCTACAGACACATGCGCAGCTCAGTTGTTTTAATACATCATTTTGTAGTACTGTCGGTATGGATTGTTAAGTTACTGTCCATTTGGATAACTAACACACTGAGTTAATATATGTCTGTCAACAGTGTTGTCAGCTAACAGCCTTTGTGAAGCTCAAGCGTATGCTGAGATTACTCACATGTGCTGCTTGATTTTAATGCTAAAATGGCTGACCACATTGTTAAATCACACATTATAAGGCAACCATAGAAACAAGCAGGTGATAACGAGTGGAAGCAAGCACATGGCCATTATTCTGTTTAGTCAATCTGCTAGCAAGAAGATCACACCTGTTAGCCAAACCGTGGTTACACCGGATAATAAGCAATGTCCTTCAAATTGTGTGATGCGATTTATATATAACGTGACAAAAAAACTAGAAATTTCCACATGAATGCAAGTAATAAATCCACATGAATCCAGGCGTACTCTCAGGGCGTCTTAGTGGCACTACACAAAGTCTAGCCAATTATGTGTGTCTGCGCTTTATTCCCTCCCTTTACAGTGCATGTGCAGAAGTTCATAGTTTCTTGAAGGAAGTATCCCAGAGCTTTCACCCTTCCTGTTAAAATTTTCGTTTGTAAAAAAAAAAAAAAAAAAAAAAACTCTGGAGAAAGTGCATACTCTTGTGCGGTTTTGGAGAAAATGTAAAAGATATTGAATAAGCCATGTTGTACTATATACATATAATGGATTTTTTTTTTCTAGTTACAAAAATGTTTTTGTATGCTATCAATTGTAGTTCTTAAAAAAAAAAAACGTAAATCGGTATCGTCCATGGAAATTGGAATGGGTACATCTCTACTTGTTCCAGTATATAGAAATGCAGATCATACAGTATGAGAAACTAAGGAATCGTCTGTCCTTAGGGCATTGGGCATGTTTAGTGAATGGCGAGGACAGACTATTACCACGTAAACCATTACAATTTTGCCTTTAGAGAGGAATATAGCATGTTTCTTGACTGTATCTGGAGGGAACTGCTGTCATACATCCTAAAGTACTGAAAGCTTGACTGAGGAAGATTTCAAGGGAAGTAACTGAAAAAGAAAAATGCATATTTTCACCTTAGAGCCTCAAATAAATACACTAGTTCATAATGTCATCCTACCATATTATGAGGTCAATACAGTAATTCATTTTGGGTTTATAAATACTGAGGTGTAGAGTATACTCAGTATGTTTCTCTTCTGAATGGACAGTGAGGATGGTCATGCCAAAACCCCGACTCACCCCTTTTACAGGTCCAACAGCAAGAGGAGTGGACTTCCTGTAGCCTGCAGTGATGTTTCTCATGGAGCATCATCACCCAGGCTGTTTCTTTGCCAACATCTCCTGTATTTTGTGAGATTGTATTTTTTTGTGCTGATTAGTGTTTTGCCCTGTCTCCCTCTCCGGACTGTCTCCAGAACCACACTGTCTTACTCACTGCTCCCTGGGGACTATAATGCCGCTCGCACGCACGAGCCGTCCCGTAAGTTCTTCTTCTATGATGTTTACCCTCAGAGCGACCTCACCGTGTCGTGTCCAACTGTTTTTCTTTTCTTTTTTTTTTTTTGGTTTTTAATGGACGTCTATAGCACTGCATGCCACATCATCCTCACAAAGACAAGGTTTCGGCTGTGACGTGTTGTGGGTTATACAGTGTCGTGGTGTAGGTGTGAGCATGCAGATCATGCTGATCAATTAATTCCATCAATAACTAAAAAGGTTCATCTAAAAAGCTAGCAGCATATACTGTAGTGTCCAGCTAAACAGAACACGAATGCCTTTCACACCAGCGCTATACATACACCAGGACATACTGCTAGCTTTTTGGATGTTGTCGATATTTTCATAGGCAATTAAAATGACCTCACTGTGTTTCCAGTAGGTTCTGCTATGCGTCTTGTTCGTATGACGTTATCCTTCATTTCTATCCTCTCCTGACCTCTTTTGCAGTTCTTTCAATGGAGGCCATATTAAGAGGCTAACGTGTTTACACGCCTACATAAATGACCTCCTCGAAGACTACTCACTAACAATTTCTGTCTTCTCTTTTCCTTTCCTGCTCTTCACATTGTGTTAACAGACTGTTAAAGTGTGTGTATTGTCGCTGCATGCTTATAGGAGAGTCTGTGCCGAAATCTGCTGAAAAGAAACACAGCTTAGACTAGCATGAATTTCATACTGATCCAAGCTAGTTTATGCTAGCCGACTAGCAAAGTCTTAGTAGTTTTGCCGGTGCAGCTAGCATTTTCACGCTGGATTTCATGATATTATACGTAGTGCATTAATTGTGAGACTTGAGCAGACTTCCAACACTGGCGGCTTGCTCTGTTCCTCACAATTTAACACCTAACTCACATTTGTATCGTATGAGAGTCATTACTGGGAGACTGTATTGTCAGCAGGCTTTAATGAGCTCAAAAGGTGTATGGTTGGTTAGCAAGTGCTATGTTGCATCTGTTTCGTATCAAAACTCTTCATATTAAGTGTCATCTGTGAGTTTTAAGGTGACATGAAAGATTTTTTTTTAATTAACCTAGAATTATGAGGTGGTATCAAAAGTTTCAAGATTAGCTCTGTTTTCAAGAAAGTACTTTATTACTTAATAATGATTTATTATTATCCAGCGACTAGGGTGGATGGGAAGGCTCTCCACCAATCATCGTGCACGGTTTCGACATTTTTGGTGGTTGAGCACGTTGAAGGTCTTCCTGATCTCTCGTTGTCCTCCAGTGATATTCTCCCACTCTTAAAGCGTCCGCGCCACTCATGACCGACTCATTGCAGCATCGCCGTAAACCTGCCGAATCATGTTGGGCAAGATTTGCCCAATTTCGCGCAGAATTTCACATTCGCTTTTTGTTCTAACCTGCTGTCCATTATGAAATGGTAGACATGGTAAGGATAATGTCTTTTGGCACACTGACTTATGAAGGTTGGTGCTCCCTGTGACTGTGCGTGCAGCCTTGTGCTGCAATCTGTTGGCATGTTACACAATTGGTCTCGAAATTTTTTGATACCACCTCGAATTATAATGATGATGTTTGTAGAAATTATTTAAAAAAAAAAACTTTTGTTCATTACTAACAATAGCTAAGTTAGACTCTGCTTGCTAATTGCCATTTCTCACAGGCAGACACATGATTTTTAGTGTCATAGCTATTCAGTATTTTTATTTACAGGGCCCTCCAGAATTATTGGCATTCTTTATGAAACTGAACTAAAACTTATATTTACAGAAAGTAACACATTCGACCATAGACTGTATTAGATCTGGACAAACCCTCCATATACAGTAGGTTTTCTGAATAACGGTTTTAAAGCTCAGCTGCGTCAACTCCTACATTTCTTGTGCTAAGTTAAACTACAACTAAGTTATACTACGACCACGCCTCTGATTATGCATAATTTTTTGACTTACATTAATTTTAACAGATGAATTACATACAAATTCACCCACAGAACAATCTAGCTATGGAGACAGAAACCGTTTTTTTGTACTAGGCTCCAAACAATTATTTCTGTTGTAAAGTTGAACATTTTAACATGGGACTCATTTTGGAGTCAGTCATTCGAATGAACTGTATGTTTTGGCGCTTCAACATTGGATCCACTTTTCAGAACCATACAGTAGGTCGTCCACTCCAGTCTTTTCCATCTGCGCCATGCTGGGAGTACGTCAGTGAAGTCATTATAAGATGTTAACCTTTGTCATTAACTGGTCAATGCCATTTTTAATGCACCAATCAGCCATAACATTATGACTGCCCGCGTAATATTAAGACCATCCCCCCTTTTTGCCTCCATAACCCTTTTCAAAATCAGTCAAATCCTTAGGCTTGCACATTTTTTCTGCTTCCAACACATCGACCTCAGGAAAAAAGGTTTACTTGCTGTCTAATATATCCCACCGACTTCCTGCTGCCATTGTAAAGAGATAATCTCTCATTACACCATGGGTTGATCTGAGTAAAAAACAAAAACCTTCCCAACAGTGTATGACTAATGGTACATAGTTAGTAACAGCAGCTCTTGTGGGATGTTCCCAGGCTGCAATGGTCAGGACCAAGGAAGGAAAACCGGTGAACTGGCGGTAGGGTCATGGGCAGCAAAGGCAGCACTGATGCACATGGGGAGAGAAGGCTGGCCCTTGTAATCCGATCCAAAATAGGAGCTACTGTAGCTCAAATTAAGAAAAATGTTATTGCTGGTTCTGATAGAAAGGCATTACTGTTTTGTTGGCAAAAGGGAGGGCCCTATTCAATATTGGACAGGTAGTCATAGTGTTGTTACGACCAGTTCTTATTGCGCTCGCCAAATTTTTTTATTATTTTTTTAGAGACATACAGTAGATGGAATGGATGCTGCATGTGTGCAAGGTTTTTCAAGATTTATTGCTGGGATGTCAATCATTTGACATGTATTATTATAAAAATAAAAAAAAAGTAGTTCTACCGATAATTATTCTTTGTTATGTTTCTCAATTAATACTATTGTATGTTTATATTTAAACAATATTTTTTGCTTATTCTTATAAGGGGTGCCATTAATTTTGGAGGGCACTGTGTGTAATCTGAATCCTCCGTCCCAGAGGGCCAAAATGTTAAAAAATCTAAACAGCGTGGTTTGTAACAGATACAGCATGCACCTCAGAATGAAACAAAATTGGAGTAAAATATTTGACGTTGTATTTAACAAATACAATGGAAATAATAAGCTGTGTGTTTTCAGTCTCCCAAGTGTGCAGGAGTTATTAATACGGCGTCAGCCGCTACAGCGTCAGTCTCGCCTTGTGTAATGAAGGCGATCGGCTTTGACACACTTTATCAGGTCAGATGAAGTCTCTCTCTCTCTCTCTCTCTATGCGCTTTATTTTTAGCAGAAGCAGTTTGTGTTGTGTGTGTTAGATCTCTCCATCTTTCATCTGCAACAAGAGCCCTGAAGAAACGCAATAATAACATCAGAGAGAGACAGAGAGACCTCAGAGTAACAGAATGATGGAAACTGTGTGTCTTTCTACAGATGGAACAGGATTTTCTAATGTGAAACGTCAGAAATCATTTGAATAATTTTATCATTTTTATACGTTTGGTTATATGGGTATCTTCACAGATATTAATATTACACTGAAGAGTCTGGAGTAGGGCTGCACGATATGATGGCGGGGGATAAAACATATGGCAGTTATACAGCGTTGTGTGCGAAAAATAGACTAGTGCAGCTGTGATGTGCCACAGATAAAGACCGGCCTGCTTTACTTTTACCGCAGTTACTTTACAAGAAACCAGAAGTTATTAAAACTCCCACAGAAAACTCACAGTATCTGAAATCTTAGTTGTTGAAACAAAAGAAGGAACGAGAGAGAAAGAACGAAATGAAGGCTACAGTGTAAAGGAGGCGGGAAGGATGGAGGACAGAGTAAAGCAAAGAGGGGAGGGAGATGATGATAGGAGGCTAGAGAGGAAAGAGACAATGAAGGACAGAAAATAACACAAAACACTACTAATTCACCAATCAGGCCAGAGATTAGCAAGTGAATCCATCATACAACTCGATCATTCTCTCATCCTGATATCACAATGCTTAATTTCAACCAATCAGAAGAGCAGGTACAGAACCAGCCAATCAAAGGCTAGAGCAGGGACAGAACCAGCCAATCAGAAACTGGAGACAGAGACATTCTGATGACCTGCTCCTGATTGGCTCCTTTTGATGCTCTCTGTGTCCCTCAATGCGTTTTCTTCTGTTCTTGTGTTTAGCAGCGAGTATACACTTTATTATCACATGCATTGTTTTATATTTTTATTTTTATTTTTACACACACACACCCCAAAAAAAATTAAATATATACAACTATCTGACGTCTTGTACAGTAATAATTGGGCTATAACTTACTGTATTAGTTATTAGTAATAAACCTGACGAGTTAATTCTGTAACACAGAGAATTATACCAGAAGTATGTTAAGATTGAGCAATAAAACTTTTGACAACAAAAAAATTATATACGGTAAAATATGTATTTAATTTTAAACTATTTAGCGTAGGCTATTAAAAATCATAATGATATAAACTAACACATGCAATATGTTTTTAGTGTCCAAAAAGCATAGATGATATTCATTAATTATTTTTATTTAATACTGTTAATCTATTTATGTTCAACAGCTTCTAAGTTATTCACTTTAAGTGTTTTAAAATAAGGAAAAGCAACTTTTTTGAAAGTGTTGAAAGTCCTGTGTGTAGACAGCACTTTTTTTCCACTTATTTTTTGCAATAATGTTGAGTGAAAAATGAGAATTGTGTGAAAGAATCGTGATGACGATTCCCATAGAGAAAAATCGATTCGAATTGAACAAGAATCATGCAGCTCTAGGAAATAAGGAAGGAAGGACGGAGTCTAGGAAGGAAGGAAGGAAGCGCTATGTGAATCACGAAAGCCGAAAGCAGCCCTACTCTTGAGCCTCATTTCTTACTTAAATCTTTTAAATGTATGTATTTTCATGTGTCTCCTTCCCGAAGGACCTCCCCCGATCTCCTGTAGCCCCGCCCCTGGACTCCTGTTTCCTGCGCCCGGCGCGTCCTGCCAACCGGCGCCCTCCCTCTCGCTGGGCCGCACACTCTCCTTCTTCTTCACCCAACTACAAAGATCACACGGAGAGGTTCCGCTTCCCCTCGCCCATCAGACCTGCCCAGTCGATCCCAGAGACAGAAGAGTCCTGTCAGGAACTACCTCAGCACCCAGCCTGAGGACATCCTGCACCAGCCAAGCCTGCTCACTGTCCTCTCCTCTCTTCTTCTTTTTTCTTCACTCTTCTTTCCATCCCGCCATCACCTACAGTTGACCTCTACTGTAGACTTGCATTAGACTCGGATTGTTCTCTCCATCTGTTCTGTCACCTTTTCTCCTTCTCCTCTCCTTCCCTGTCATAATCTCTTCCTTTATCCCACTATCTTCTTTTCCTTTTTTTCTCCTCACCTTCTTCCCCTATATATTTTTTCTCATATTGTTTTTTCCAATTCCTTTTCCTCTCCTCACCACTCTTATTTTTCTCCTATCCTAATTGTCTTCATTTTTTTCTTTCATTTATTTACTTATAATCTTATTTATCCTTTTGTATTTGCTTTTTCTTATCCCTTCTTCCTTTTCATCTTTTCTTTTTCCACCTGTCCTCTATTTCCCCCCTAACCTTCTTTCTTTTGCTGCTCTCCTCCTATTCCTCCTTTCATCTTTTCTAACCAACCTCTTGTATATTCCACCTTCTCCTCCTCTACCTCTTCTTCGTCCTCTGACGATCTCTTCTCCCTCTGCCTTCTCCTCCTCCTCTTACCATCTTCCGTTCCTCGCCTTCTCACTGTTCTCCTCCATCTCTTTCTCCTTTAATCCAGCCTGACCACACAAGCACCACCAGAGCGTCGGAACGTCCTAGCCCTTCTCCCACTTTCACGTCCTCGCCACAGGGGACGAGAGAAGGACGCAGTTCCTCGAGCACCAGCCGACAAGCAACAACCTTCTAGTACTTTCTGTGAGAATTCAAGGACCTAGAATGTACTGAAGCAAAACAACACAACCTACTCCATCAGAGGTGCCTAAACACACTTGATATCTCAATGGTCCCTTATATGTGTGTCTCTGTGTATATGCAATACATATGAATTTATACGTGTTGGTCAGATTGAGATGATTTTTTTTTTTTCTTATATCCTGGGGAAAAAAATAAAACTGATAAATCGATTTGTCTAAATGTTTACATGTTGTTGCTTTGTTTTGCTCATCCGTTTAGGATATACAGTATATGTTATCTCCCATGTACATACGTAATCAGATTATTTTCTTATTCTTTGTGTGTGAGTTTTATTTCTGTCTTTTTTTTTTTTGTTTTTTTTTTGTTTTTTTGCTTGTGGCTTGAATTTATTTAAGAAAAAGACATTTATTTATTTTATACACCGAATAAAAGATGATGCGACAGAAGAACAGAAACCTGAGTCAGGGAAAAACATGAAACATGATGTCAACAACACTGACGTATTTATTACTCCAAAAGTAAAGCCGAACGTTTAACGCACCACAACAGGAAGGTCACGGGCAACTGATTATCCTTATGCATATTTTCCTGCATAATTTGATCCGCATGACTTTTCAACCCTAGCACTTTAGTGCATGTTGTTAAATGCTGTTGTACCTTGTGCTATAGCTCTATAATATAAGATATAAGACAGCCCTATATACGAACACACACTCACCCACACACGTACAAACACACACACACACGCACACACACGCGCAATCCACTGTCCATGATCTGTAATGATTTTGTTGCTGTCAAATTTACACAAATTAGACCACTTTTTAAGTCGCTTGTTGTACCTATTGCCCTGTCTTTGTATAGTTGTTATTATTATTATTATCATTATATTTAAATTATTTCTTTAAAGGATAAAAATGGGATTGTAAAAAAAAAAAATTATGAATGTTTTAAATTAAGTCAGTGTCTAAAGTCTAATGATATAAAGTCTGTTTAATTGGTAATAAAAATGAATGTGTATTTACAGAAATTACGCGTCTGGTTATGCTGATCCGTTCTGTTCTGCGGTAATTTGAGAAAGCTTAAAAATAATAGACAGATACAGAGTGTGTGTGTGGGTGTGTGTGTGTGCAATAGAATGGCTAAATAAATGTTTCACCTTGCTGAATCATCCCAAATTTAAATTGATGGTTCTTAATCGCTCGACCCTGATGTCATAAATCACTTATGTGCTTTTGATCCAAACTCATGCAGAACTGTCACAAACATTCAAAATTTGTCTACATTTACAGCATTTGACAGACACACCTATCCAGAGCGACTTAAATTTTTATCTCATTATACGTCTGAGCAGTTGAGGGTTAAGGGCCTTGTTCAGGGGCCCAACAGGGGGTTGGCACCTGAAACCTTCTAATCATTAAACTTTCTAATCACCACTGCCTTAACCACTGAGCTACCGCTGCCTACAGAGTACCTAGGACACTATGATTTGCTGTAAATTGCTAAACTTTAACCCCCAACTATTTGTTAAGACTTAGCAAGCGCTGCATTGGTTGAGAATCATTGCTCCATGTCACCACATGGCCGACATTCTGTTCTTAGCAGGTTCTAGCAGGCTATACCTGGACCACAGCTGTTCGTGATTTTAAATTTTGAAAGTTTGGGAAGATTTGTGGTTAAATACCAAGTACCAAATCATTCAATTTCAGCATGTTTTTTTTTTTTTTTTTGGAAAAGAAGCATGAACCATTTACTGTATAAAGTTTCACTATGAAGAATCAATCAATTTCACCTACAAAACTGCTACGATCTCAATTTTAAGGCTGCACCCTTTCAGGAGTTCTTGGAGTTGTTTAGTTATTTATTCAATTCAATTTTATTTATATAGCACTTTTAACAATGGTCATTGTCTCAAAGCAGCTTCACAAAAAAAATAATAATAATAATAATTTTTGGAAGTGTGAGAAAAATGTGTCTAGATAATAATGAGATGAATGAATGATGAATGAAATGTCTCTGATGAGCAAGCCAAGGG
>JAQMYL010000018.1:14639613-14653717 GCA_030014365.1 Clarias pachynema
GTATCGGCGAGTACTGAAATGCAAGTACTTGTACTCGTACTCGTTTTCCAAAAAAGTGGTATCGGTGCATCCCTAATTCTTACATTTTGTAAATGTTCCAAAGAGATTAAAAAAACTTTCACTTTTGCTCTTATTACTTTAGACTAGGGCTGCAACTAACGATTATTTGAATAATCGATTAATCTGTCGATTATTTTTCAGATTAATCGAGTAATCGGATAAAAACACAAAAAACCAAGAAAAGCATTCAATTCCAACCCTTTATTCAAAAACAGAACTAAAATCTTTGGAAAGTTATTATAATAATAAAATAAAAAAGACTAACACAAAAAACATACTGTACACATGTATGCTTTACATCTGGCAAATATATACAGTGGAACCTTGGATTACGAGCCTTTGGATTTTCAACCTCTAATGAGACTTGCTTTTGCTTTACACGCGCTGTACACACACGCATACAGACACAAAATAAAATATGTTTTACGCGCACGCACGTGGTCACAGTGTTATAGTAAACAGTACACGTGTGCACCCATGTTGATTATACCAGTAAGAGATGCGCACTAAGACCCAGCAGGGGAGACGATGACCCGATTACGGATTTCTCTGCCTCAGCCATGTATCTTTCCTCTACCTCCGCTCGTTCATAATCAAATGTCTCCCCGTAGTGCGACACAACGAATCGATTATGAAATTTGTTGCCAACTCTAGATTTAATCAATTCATCGTTGCAGCCCTACTTTAGACAGTATCAAAATATGGATCTGAGTAAAATAAATTCCATTGATCTGAAACTAAAAATACTGTTTCATCAGTAACGACTGCGTCGTTAAAATGTTTGTTACACCTAAAGATCTATGTAAACATAATAATCTTTCATTTGTTGTATGTTATTATTTTTTGTTATGTAATATGTCGATGTTGTACTTGTGACTTGATCAGCCACTGTAGTAGGCAAAATGACCTTAATATATGCACTATATGATCAACCTGACCATCACCAGATCCAGTCCCCTCATTACTATTATACAGGTCTTACGAACATCCAAGTTACGAATTTCCGTAGATACGAACGAACCGCGGTTTTACTTTCGGTTATATCACGGAAGTAGCTCACGTGTATTGTACAATAAATAGACGCTGTATTGCACCAGATACAAATATTTACAATTATATACAATATTTTCAGTGTTAAAGTGAATGTATAAAATGTCTGTATTAAAAAAAAAAAATTAAATAAATAAAGAAGTCTGGTATATTGTAATGTGTGTGTGGGGTTGTGGAAGAAATGAGTCGGCCTCACCGGTTTCAATGAATCAAAATAAAGTAAAACTGTCCTGATGGTGAATAATCCTTATTTCGGAAAATACCAGTAAAACAAGTTTCACCCAACAAGATTGGGTTTCTGCCAAATGCCTAAATGTAAGTCAGGGACTTCCTGTAATAACTGCCACTTTTCAGACCATGTCTTCAAGGAGGGTGCACACAGAGACAATTATGTGCTTCCAACTTCATGGGAAGAATTTGGATATGAACCGTCCAAAATACTTTTGGACACGTAAAAAACAAAAAAAAAACACGTGTTTGCTGCAACTTTGCTACGGGATTCCTTCCCTCATGGGCCACTCTATTACAAATACTTGTCCATCTGCAAGAGGACAAGAGTAAGTTGATAAAAATCGATAAAATGCACAGTGAACTTTATGTATGTTGGAATGTGCAGTCAACAGAATTTAGCCAGGATTCAATTTGTTTTAAATTTTCTGTCACTCCCTGACTAGTTAATACATACTGACTGTTCTATATACAGTAGAGCTCGATATGGGGATATTATAGATATTAAAAATAAGACTTCTGAGTTAAATACTGTACAAGACAAATACATATGTACTTATTAATCTACATAAATCAATCAAGATTAATCCTGAGGGGGAAGAAAAGCAGAAACAAATGCGCTGTGTGCAAACATACAGTAGTGTGCATAAGCTGTACTCCTGCTGTACAGTCCATTTAAAGTAAAACTATAGTAAACTATGCAGATAATATTATTTGTCCCATGATAATTCAGAGACCTTTATGAAAATACCACAACTTGATCCTGAGATAATATTTGTCGTGTTGAAATCAGCATCGTCTTCTTGACCTAATCCTCTTTCTGAAGAGGAAAATCTGCTCACTGGAAGCCAGTTTTCTTTAAACCAATTTCTAGTGAGCTTAAAATATCAAAAGTGTGAAAAAGTTACTTGCTGTTGTCGTGGATTTTTTATTTTATTTTTTATTTTTATCAATTATCTGTGATGACATTCACCAGGGGGCAGCATCCGGTGATCGAAGTGAAAACGTTTTCCTCAAAAGAGCACGCAATGCGTCAATCTCTTCTGTAAAGATTCCCATCAGTTACTGTGAATTAGAGGAAATATAATACTACACATTGCTGCCATAATTCATTTCGAGTAAAAAGGGCGGCATAGATAACAACTGTTAAAGTGTGTGTACATTTTTGGGCCCCTCTATGTGTGTGTGTGTACATAAAATGTATGTAATACATTGATGTAAATGTATATAATGTGTTTGTGTATGAGTTTATTTGTTCTTAAAAACAAGGTTTCAAACACAAATCTGTGCCCCATTGTCAAACATCCTTCACCACCAATTATTTAAAACTTGTTTATTTATTTTTTTCTCCCTCCAGCACAGAGATACACCAGAAAATAATCCCGATACTCCATTCGAGTTCACACCCGAGAACATGAAGGTGAGACATGATCTATGACTCTCCCACTTGAAATTTAATCAAATCGGCTTACTCGTGTGGCTGCATATTATATCATTTGTTACTTTGCGATATTGTCATTTGCTGTACCGATCTCAAAGAGGTCTATAATACGTAACCGAGTGCACTGAGAAGCCTGAGAAATGTTGTGTGCCCGTGTTGTGAATAAATGTTGGTAAAATTATGCATAATGTAGCCTGTTGGCCTGGCAGTGTGTATAATCGCAATATCCTCTTTTAGTCCATCGCTAATGTAGAGGATAGAAGTAGTTGTGGAAGAATATTAAAATCTGTAAAAACTCCTCAGAATTAGTATTGGTAAAAATATACTTTTTCAGTGCTGTGAAATGTAGCAGCATGTTAGTTTAACTGGTCTTCCTGGTGTGTGTTTTTCTTTTCCCCCTTTTGTTGTGTGGTAACAGCGAGTTGAAGCTATAATAAAAAACTACCCTGAGGGTCACAAGCAGGCAGCTACCATCCCTGTCCTGGACCTGGCTCAGAGGCAGCATGGCTGGCTCCCCATTTCAGCAATGAACAAGGTAAAACAACATTGTGAGATTAAGAGAGAGGGGAAAAGGTTTGTGTAGTTATTTGAAAAATATGACACATGCTTCCATTCGTTTAAAAGCGTCAGGAAAGAAAAGTCACAACGGAATTTTTAAAATAGGGATTATTATATAATAAGTTTTAAAAAGATATATTTCTCTCTGTTTATGCTAATAACATTCTAATAGCGCGCTATTAAAAACAATTTATAATAATATTCCGAAAATTTTGAGAAGAAAGCTTGCTGAGAATAAACAAGGTGCATTTTATTATTATTAATAATAATATTATTATTTAATTTTTTTCTTTTTTGTTGTTGTTCACTAATGCTTAAAGTTGCTTTAGGGAAGATTAGTCTTTTTTATAACAGTTCTGCTTGACATCGGATGATTCCCGCCCAAGTTCACGAAGCTCCACCCACAGGATCAGCATCTTCAAGTAGAGTATCATTAAAATGGAAAATGATTGACAGGAGGCGGATCCAAAGACAAAAAACAGGTTTCCGAACCTGTTTTTTTTTTCCTTTTTTTTTCTTCTGCCATTTGCATTGAGATCATGACTTAAACATTTGTATTTTGTCATGTTTTGCATATATACCAGGTTTATTTGTAAAAAGAAGGAATAAATAAAATCGCACCTTTAACCTGATTATTAGATGATTGACATTAGGTTACATTCTGGAGAAATCTAAACATGCTTCCAAGAACATGATGAGATTCTTAGCTGCTGAACCCGGTGCTGGCCCGGTTTCAGATATTGCAAAAGAAACTATTTATCAATTTTGCTCGCCAATGACTTTATTACTGGTTGTTCATTCATTTGATGCACTGTGCTGATACCATATAATTGGCTGATTAGATAAATGCTTTAATAGAGAGTGTATATTTATATACAGTACATGAATACCTTCCTATCACCAGTCTTCAGCTGGATACTTCTCTGCTCTTGCTGATGCCCAAACAGACAGTTTTAGGAAACTCCCTCAGTCAGTCATCTGAACGTGGTATTTGTGAACTTTCCAGGTGGCCGAGGTCTTAGACGTCTCCCCAATGAGAGTGTACGAGGTAGCTACATTCTACACCATGTTCAACCGGCAGCCAGTGGGGAAGTACCATGTCCAGGTGTGCACCACTACGCCTTGCATGCTGTGCGATTCCGACAGCATCCTGCAGGCCATCCAGAATAAACTGGGTAAGCAAAGAGGGCTTCGTCTTGGTTAAACTCAACTCACAGAAAGAGGGAAGCATGTGATGGGTTGCATGGGCAAAAACAAATCCCAGTAAACTGGTTAATTCATGTGTATAATTCTTTGTGAGCCACATTCGGAATCCTAAATCGGAGGACTTCGTGTTCACTTGATCAAAATAACTCCACACCAATTTGTTTGGTATTTCCTGGGGTGCATTATAAAAATAACATTAACACTTCATATAAACAAAAGTGTCAGCCAAACAAAATGTATACGCACTTCGACATGAAAAATATACGCCTCTCTTTTGACAATCACATGATCGCACCAATGATGGTGCGACTACTGACATCTTTAGAGGAAACATAATACTACACATTGCTGACAATCCAATTCGAGGTTTAAAAAAGGATCGTTCTTGTCTGACTGTATATTTATTTATCTTTAATCATATAAATATGAGATGAGAGTGGGGCCTCCGAGTGGCGCAGTGGTAAAGCGCTCGCCCTATCGTCCGGAGATCGCTGGTTCGAACCCCGGGTGATGCTGTTTTCCTCTCACAGCCGGAGGCACAGAGAGTGATTGGCCGAGCTCTCTCAGGGGGGAGGGATGAGAGGTACTCGCGCATTATACATAATTTCTAGTAGCTGGATTAATTAGCTCGCACAGGTGACAGACAGTCTCATCAGGAACACGTGCAGGTATGAGGAAGTACTGATGAAACAAGAAAGTTATGTACAGGACAAAGCTGTCATAAACAGTAAATGTTCTAAGAGCACAGCATGCAAGTCAGCGCTTAAGCATGTGAGGAGGAAATAACAAGGATTGTCATACTCCGAATAACCTTTTTGCACAATGTGAGGACAGAACGCTCAGAAATATTCATTCTACTGGAGAAAAATGTGTGGCGAAATTCCTAATGTGAAGCAGAGCGTTCAGAAAGGACTCCACGTGAAGCTTGTGTTCTTGCAGGATCAGATTTCTTGAACTTACCTTAGCCATGCGTTCAATTTAAGATGACTTTTACAAGTGTAGGTTTTTCATACTAGTCCACGAGTACATGTAAATCGATACACAGTGCTGATAAAAGACACGCTTCATTACTGCATGTCCGCAGCCTGAGCGGTTTAATTTGATCTGCTCCTTACTTATGAACTCAATACCACTGCTTTCTGTCTCCTAGGCATCAAGGCTGGCGAGACCACAGCAGACGGGCTGTTCACGCTAATAGAGGTCGAATGTCTTGGTGCTTGTGTTAATGCCCCAATGGTCCAAATCAATGACAACTATTATGTAAGTACACCTGTTCAAGCCCTCAGTGTGCCACACAGTGCTCAGAGTTCTGGCCGGGGTTTAATGTCAGTTCTTTCGGTAGTTAATAGAACTGACTTTTTTTTTTCTTCTTCTTCTGTTTTCCTGATTTTAGTATATGGTACTGCTGTTTTTAAACATGCTCTTAAAACCTTCCCTTTGGTGTACAGAAATACATCTAATTTGAATAAGTGTTCAGAACATATACAGGTTTAATTAAAGCAAGGGTGGCGATATAGCATGTAGCTGCATGACTGTGATTTGGACATTCGGCAGGTAATGCCAGGCGGGCCGGTATAATCAGTACGACTGCATGACTGTGAGTGTAATATTGCTTTTAACTAAATAAATAAATAATATCGGAGGCCTGATATTTCGGACATAATTTAGCCAAACGTTTTTGTTTATTTTTGCTCTCTAAGCGGAAACAGATCACACACAAGAAAAAAAGCCACAGATGGGTCGAGCTTGGCGTGCTGCCATAACAACACAGACACTCGCCGACAGCCAGTTAGTTTGCTTGTTGAGGCCACACTGGTTTGTACATTCCTGTTAATGGTGCTTCGCTTCTTCTTACTCTTCTTAATCTGACAAGCTTTTGTATTTCAAGGTGGCTCATGTTGCATGTTGTCACTAATGCTCCCCATAGTAATGGTTTCTGTGCAACAACCTGTGGTGAACTGATGACAAGTGCAGTGACCCAGTCCAGAAAACAAACCCAGTCAGTTTATACTCCTGGAACGCCACTGGTCCGTTCACATGTCGTGTGACATTTAGTAGGTAACGGAGTCAAAACAAAAACACATCCTTAAATACACCATGTGTTAAAATCAAAAGTCTCTTCACTTAAAGTCGGTTCATAAAAAGGCGAATCAGTGATGAAACAAAACAAAAAAAGCTACGCTCAAGTGGCAGTGTGTAATATTCCAAAAAAAGGTAAAAACCCAATAAAATCTCAACATTATTCTTCAGTAGTTCATAAGTCCTCGGATTTATTAAGTATAAACACGAAATAAAGTCAAATATATTTATTAACCTGTTTATTTGTGGTTAAAGTGTATGTTATTAAACAAATGACACATCTAATACAACATTCTCAGAATCAGTTTGGTGTTAATTAAATATTTTAACCAAAATATAAGCTATTTTCCATCCTATTTTCCTAAATTTAATTCAGGAATACAGTGTAAACATGTTAATACTTCCAATTTCAAGAATTATATCAGAAAATGCACACAGTTGATGTTTTATTTTTCATGTATGTCTTGTTATTAATGAAATATATATACACACACACACACACACACAAGGATCTTTCTGAGCAACTGAAAGACATTCAGAAATAGTTCAGGGAAAACCCCTTACCAGCTCAACATTATGTATGCAAGGCTTAACATTAACATTAGTACCATTATGATGTGATTTGTTAGACTGGGAAGCTATAAATATAACATGTAAGTCACCGACCTCGGGGCATCTAACCTTAGCTCGCTATTCCAGAAAAATAACTAACTACTTCATTTTATCGTCTTTAGCCAAGATTCCATCCAAGTGCTTTTTATCTAAAAGACCGAAATCTGATCTACTAGGAATCTAAATAAATTTATATACCAACACACACTTTAAATTTAACAGTCAAATCTCTGTTGATGCATGAAATGTCAAGGGAAACAGTAGTGGAAACATTTTTTGACAGAAGAATCACTGCCGTTATGCATAAATCATGTCATGTGACTGTCCCACAACAAACCAATAAAACACCAGCAGGAAAAGTAGGGCATCTCTGTCATGCTGAAAACCTTCTGCTTCTCCATGTGAGTGCATGCCTCCTTCACTCTCTAACAGCTGTTCTCTCAGAGAGATCCTGCTTCTAATGAGAAGAAAATGTCCAAACTTAACCTGTTGTTCTTTCGTTAAATTATAGAAAAATGGCATCTTTATTTAAAAGCATTTTTTTTCTCCCCAAGTGTCAGTTTTATCAGGTGTGGAGAAAATACTGCGGTGAGTCCCTGATGAAAGTGTCGTGCGTTGTTTTTAAGTCGCAAAGCCAAAATTTATGCTGATACCAGAGTGACATCTTTGAGTAAAGCAGTTTAATTGAAAAATGTCTACGTAATACAAACTAACAAACAAACACACAACCTTGCAAAAGTTTTCAATGCATTTTTATTTTAACAATACTGTAGCTTTATTCAGCATTTGTATAAACACTTCATTTAAAAAATGCTTGTTGGATGTTTGAAGGAATGACACAAGTTTGGTTCTGATTTAAAAGTGATTTTACTAGCTAACCTCAAACAGTAAAGATTTTTAAAAAATGTTAGGGTAAATCCCATTCAGCCACTGAGTACAATACAAAGGTGATGATGCAGTTAAATCGAGTATTACATGGGTGAATGGAAAGTCACTTGCTGGGACTAAAATATGGTCAACAGATTCCACTCATGGTTAATTATCAACTCTGTGCCCTGGTTGTTGGACGTTGTCTTGTGGCTACGGTGTAACACGATCAGAGAGGAAGGGCTCGATTAACCACAGTTGGACTTGAGGAATATTTTCTCTGAGAGATTTTTGCAGCTGTAGATTCTGGGGTTTTAAGGCACAACCCTGTGGTGGTGATTAAAAATAGTTTAGTTATTGATGTTATTTATTTCTTTACTTATTTATTTACATTCCACTATAAGTTTTTAGAATTATTACAATTACAATTAATAGCCGATTTTACAAGGTTTAGTCCAAACATCACTAATTCACAAAGTTCAGGAATAAAAAAAGATTTATGGATTTAATAAACATCTGTAATGTTACTTTATAGCTTTAAATAATGGGCTTAATATTCAGATTGTTGGATTACAATCATAAAATAAATTTTTGCTAAGTAAAATGTGTTTATTGTTGTTTTATTGTTAAACGTCATCATGTTTGAATAACCGCTGCCATAGCCTACATCGCACTACATATACAAAACTGACTGACTAGAATTATTCTGTATGAACAAGATTAGAGAAACAAACTCGTCCTTCATCTAGTGATTATCTGTGCAGGTTGTGGCTTTGTTAAAAATCAAACGAGTTGAGCAACAGCAGCTTATGTTACACATTTCTATGGTCTAAGTTTTCATAAGGACACTTGTTAATTATGTGGTAAAAGACTTGTTGTAGCTAGTGTTTGGTGAATACGTGATCACGAGTCATGTCCTGTAGTGACTCGCATCCGGGGGTCACACTTTCAGGGAAAAAAAATCTTAAAATGGGTATTTACCTGCAAAGTGGTCATTCCAAGTAACCAGAAAACAGAGGGTGACTCATTAAAACTCACCAAAGTCCACCAATGTGTTTCTCAGCTTCTTAAGAAATGTGAGCGGGACTTGAGTGTACAGCAATTATAAGTGCTTTCTTTTTCTCTTTTCTTCAGGAGGATCTGAAGCCGTCTGATATTGAGTACATCATTGATGAACTAAAGGCCGGGAGAGTCCCTCCACCTGGGCCAAGGTATGAAGGCCTTTCTGGGTGTTATTTCTGAGTAATAACCATAAAAAGATTGTTACTTTTGATTTGTGTAATACTATGAGTAAATGAGTACGGGTTAACCGTGTGATGCAGCTGAACATTTTGCAGAGTTGCTGTTACCACTCCGAGGTTGATCATTTTCCAACAACGATTAATCCCTCACCAGGCTTTCTTTTGTCTCTATAAAGACAATTTAAAGATAAATCTATTAAAATAATTAAAAGGAAAAGTTTCTAATGTTGACTGGGGGAAAATTAAAGTCCTTCTTCCTGATGACTTTCCTGTGTTAAAACACATCCTGACCTTTAAAGCACTGGTACCGGTGTCTCCTTCCTTAAGTGTTAAATACTGTGTTCAGTTCCTTTAAGAAAACCTCAACACTATAACAATGTTTCGCTTTCTCAAATCATATAATTTTTCAGTGTTTACTGACACACAGAGTATATATGGGTGGGCCATCCAAGTATGACGGTCGCACATCATCTGCAGAGAAACACACGGTGAACGGGCTCTTTAAAAAAAAAAAAACACACACACACACAGGAGGATTAACCCTTAACTCAAGCGGCACGGATACGTGCAGCAACACAGCACTGGTCGATGGTTAATAAAAAAAATTTAATTAAAAAAAAAGGAAAACACGCTTATACAGACTTAAGCGTATGACGTCGTACAAATTTAGAACTCACAATACACGCTTATTATATATGTTTTATAATTTAATAATAATTACTTAAATAATATTTTTTATACATATTATATATAGAAATATAGATTTTAAATCTCTAGTGCATGTATGATCTATGTTACACAGGTATGCTCATGGTCGGCTTTATTAAGAACACCTGTACATCTCATTCATGGAGTTATTTAATCATCCAACCATGTGGCAGCTGTACACACTGCAAAAGGTCATGCAGATACAGGTCAAAAAATTCAGTTAATGTTCACTTCACATCCGCACAAAGAAAACTTATCATCTCTGTAACTTTGATCGATGCAAGGCTGTTGGTAACAGAAGAGCTGGTTTGAGTATTTCAGTTGCTGCTGATCTCCTTGGGGTTTTCCCACACACACACACACACACACACACACACCAGTCTCTAGTGACTGTGTCATTCTTTATACAGAATGATAAAAAAATAAATAAAAAAAACACACCGAATGAGTGTCAGTTCTGTGGGTGGAAACACCTTGTTCAGAGGAGAATGGTCAGATTATTCTGAGCTACCAGTAAGGATACAGTAACTCATAAGCAGTCATTGCTACTCTAGAAAGAGTTGTGTAAAAAGATCCCAGCAGCTCAGCAGTTTCTGAAAAAGTCACACAAGCTTATCTGGTACCCATAACCATGCCACAGCTAAAAGTCACCGGTCACATTTTTTCCCCATTATGATGTTTACATGCAAAATTAACTGAAGAGCTTGGCCTGTACCTGCATGATTTTTGGCCAACCGCACGAACATACAGGTGTTCCTAATAAATTGGCTGATTTGTATTTCTGATATTCATTGATATCCGGTTGCCTGATATTATTAACCTGTATATCTTAACTCAATGATAATTATATGATAAATTCATCTACACAAAGGATCATGTGATTTAAGCAACTTTAAACTCGAGAGCACTGATGAATCATTGATGTTCGTGTGACATTTTGCAGGAACGGCCGCTTCTCGTGCGAGCCTGCCGGAGGACTGACCTCTCTGACCGGACCTCCTCCTGGACCCGGCTTTGGAGTCAGACCTGACTTATAATTCCAGTGTTCGGTCATCTAACTTAACCCGAGTTCTTATAATCTTATAATTCAAACATCATTGTAAGTGTAAATAAAAATGTTGTTCATTGTACACAGTAGTGATGTGGTTGTTTTAAAATGGTCCATTGTCTGTTTATAGAAACAAGACTAAATATTATATAGAGAACTTTATATAATACAGTATATACTAGGCCTGAGTCTGATTTCTATTTAAGGTCAAAGATCTGGGAACGATTGGTTGATTAGCAAATAACTTTTATTAAACTTGCTTATAACTTACATGCAATGAACATTCACGTATAAGGCAGTCTGAGACAAAACACAATCACATTGTATCCAAATACATATACTTTAGTATGGAGTTGGTCGCCCTTTTTTCCAGTTATAACAGCTTCCAGTCTTTTTGGAAGGCTGTCCACAAGATTTTAAAGTGTTCGTGTGAATTCGTGTCCTTTCATTCTGTAGAGCATTTATGAGGTCAGGCACCGATATTGAACAAGAAGGCCTGGCTCGCAATCTCCATTCCAGTTCATCCCAAAGGTGCTCGATGGGGTTGAGGTCAGAGCTCTGTGTTAGGGCCAGTCAAGTTCTTCCACACCAAACTCATCAAACCCTGTCTTTATAGTCCTTACTTTGTGCACTGGGGCTGGTCATGTTGGAATAGAAAAGGACCATCCCCGAACTGTTACCGCAAATTAGGAAGCATAGCATTGACCAAGATGTCTTGGGATGCTCAAACGTTATGATTGCAATTTAATAAGCACTGACTGAATCACCTGAATTCAATAATTATCAGGTTTGGCCAAATACTTTTGTCCGTATAGTGTATATTCGAGTGTCAAGTTCATGCAAAAGACTGTGTGCCTGCAAATTGAACATAAATAGCTCCAAATGTCAGAATTACAAAGTTTACAGACGTTTTAGAAAAAAGAATGAACTACAATAGAAAAATCTTTCCTGACTGATTTTCATGCTGAAACACTAAATAAGCAAAGTGTATTTTTTAATGCCTGAATAAACCGACCTTAAAGGCCAACACAATAAGACTCTTCAATATCAAAATGATTTAGAAGTTAAAGTTATATATGTTGCCCTGAGTGGCCGTTCACATGTCACGTCTACAAATACGTGGAAAACGTCAGCAACGTCGCGTTTTCCTTTTTTCTGCTTCCAACGTACTTGCGTTTTCGTGACGTCTGCCGTGGTGTTTCCCATCACCTTCAAGCGTGAAGAAAATGCGGAGAATTTCACCACATGATCCAGGAAGAGTGGAGCTGATTGGTTGAGGATTTCTGAAACGAGCGCACGGGAAACGCGCGAGCGTCGCGTCGCGCTCTATCGTGAGCGTGCTTGTCGCGCGTCTCTCCATTTAAAATCATAAAACTGAGCACGCGACGCGTCAACCGACCCAACGCCATTTAAATACAGTAAGAAATTGCAGTCTGGTTTCTGTTACCTGCCAAAAGGTTGGCGCAAAACAAAGGTGTGGTCGCACGACGGGGACACAGACTTTTTGTTTCCACATTTTGATCGCGACGGGGGACGTGTGATGTACACTGATATAAGTCGTACCTTTCCGTGAACGTGAAAGCCCCGTTATCCGTTAGCTAACTCGCTAAATCTAGCCTTGGCGCCCGATAGCCGACAATTGAACTCTGTGACGTAACACACCAAACACTTTCCGGCTGTCAACGTTACCATGACAACGATGTGGAAACTATTACGTTTATAGCCTTAATCGCGGGTCAGGGTCACCGGAACTGATCTCCACATACACTACTAAACTAACAGCCGACTGATGAGTACAACACGTGTTTATGTCAAGGTAGGACACATTCACTTTATTTCATTATATAATTGTACACGTTGCTAATCTGAGATGGGAGTCCAGAATTTGAGAAGCCCTGGTATATGATATAATACAGTTTCATGATTATAAATGATTTCTATGATAATCAGCAGTGTTGCTGCAGTGTTGTGGTATTCGTGAAGATTTAGATGCAAACCTACTAATCCTGTGGACTTTATAGATTATTATTATCTCTGTGGCAAAAAAATAAATATCAGTATTACCGATGTAAAGCATAGTTTCACTATTCTTTTGACTGGAGATGGCTTGCACCCAAACTTTTAATGTCTTAAAAAATAGTCAACATCCAAATCTGTATAATACAAAAAACTCCAAAATGAACATATTTAAAAGTCCCATGAAATATTATTCCTGTAATCAAAAATGTCACTGTGTATTTGAGATTAAACTGCCAGAGATTCAGTGCATTTTTCTGTAGATATTCAGTACCTGGACTATTTAATTTCCATTCACATTGGATCTGATTCGTTTGGTGCTGGATAAGTCAAATGCAGTCCTTGAAACTGAAACCCTGGAATTCTTTCAGACATTTTTCTGCCCAAATTTCCAGACTTTCACTCTTAGGTTTTTTCTAATGTTCGTACTTTAAACAGAATCATAAATATACATATTAGGGAGGCTGTGTTATGGGTAAGAACAGCATATTTACACCTGTAATGTCGAGTCTACGAGGTGTCACAAAAATCTGTACGTGTTTCCCTATTTTTATTTCTGACTCAAGATTACAACCAGACCTAATACCAGTTGACTTTTATCTTAAGATCGTCTGAAGTCTGCAGTCTATTAGTGTTGACCCAGAACAGCAGTCGCATTGAAGGAAGGAACACATACAGAAATGTTCTTGAATTCAGCACATACACATGAAATCAGAGGCTGCCAATTTAAGCATTTGCTATAATTTATAGTCAAAAAAATTAATACACTTCAGGAAAAGAAAAACTGGTATAAATAGTTTAACACTAAATGTATTGCTGTATGTTTATATATATATTTATATGATAAAATGTTTTTATTATTATTAAATTCATATAAAATACATACAGTGGTGTTCAAAATAATAGCAGTGGTTTGAAAAAAGTGAGTAAAGCTCCATATCCATATAATAACTTTTAATTTAAATCACATAAATGCATTGGACACCCTGC
>JAQMYL010000018.1:14653817-14664160 GCA_030014365.1 Clarias pachynema
ATTTATCCTTAAATAAGGGGAACTTGTTTGACACCTGTTTTTCACAGAATAATTTATCTCTCTAATTGAACTCCACACTGCTATTTTTTTTTAACAGACTAATATTTGTTTTTCTTCACTTACATTAAACTAATAATACATTTAGCACATAAATTAAAAGTTATTACATGGATATGGAGCTTTACTCACATTTTTCAACGCTATTATTTTGAACACCACTGTACTATTATTTTTCTTTTCCTGAAGTGTGTAACCATTTTTCCTGACTCTGTATATGTATAGCTTTTTTTTTGGCTTGTGCAATTCCTGCTGCCTATGTACTTTGACAAGATATCCATAGTTTGCTGTGCCCATTTCAGTGATTTTGCTGATCTTTAAATGAATTTTGCTTGAGGAATGTGTGCACAATGTTGATGGCAGTAGTCCAGATCAAATCAAACTGATCAGCCTTAAAGCACCCGGCACACCTTGGAATCTGACAGTGGAGTCAGTTAAAAGATGACAGCTCTGTTGGAAAGCCTGTGGGTTTATTTTTACAGACGGGGTTTTCACATCGCCCGGGTTATTTTGCGACATACACCAATGAAGAAATGTCTTTCCTTGCAAGTTGGTAGCAGCTCAGTGGTAAAAGGCATTCGACTACTGACTAGAAGGTCCCAGGTTCAAACCCCGGCACCACCAAGTTGCTCCTGCTGGGCCCTTTCAATTGTTCAGATGTATGAGATAAAATGTAAGTCGCTCTGGATTAGGGCGTCTGCCAAATGCCGTAAATGTAAATCGTGTCCTAGACTCATAACACACACACCTCTTGCAAAGCAAATAATGTAAAACCAGGCCACCCACCCCAATCCACTACTACATGCCTTCACGCTGTAAACCAGTCCCTGCATTACGGTGTAATAAAGCAGTTATTCCGTGTCTGTCAGCTCGCGCGTTCACTCAGCCGTGCTCCTGTTTGTCGATGTGTCTAGCCAGCGCCCTTCCCCCCACGCGCACATTGCTCCCTCGCGATTTGAGCCTGTTCTGCAACATAATGGCCGCCACTGCGCCTGCGCGAACATTTCTCCATCATGCAAATACCACTGCGCCACACACACACACGACTGAGCTTTCAAACCTCGACGTACACAACACCCATACACGTTAACATACTTCTATTACTACCTCATCATATTCGTATTAAAGAAAGTTGAAATGTATATTTACTCCAGTCTGCAGTTTAAAGCTCTTCCCGCGGACGTTTAGAGAACGTGTAGCTGCAGCTCGCGCCGAGCGGAAAAAGAGGATGACGTCACGCGCTCGCGCGTCACCTCGCCCTCTTTAATTTTTTCCCCCCTCTGAACGCGTTCACGACGCGGAATTTCAGTAATTAGAAGAACACGACAAACCAAACGTGCAGACAGACAGACAGACAGACACACACCTGCAGCAGCGTTTTAGTGCAAGAAGTTCAAAATGGAGGCGGCCAGGCTGTTACTATGAGGCATGTCCTGCCCCAGCTGAGCGCGCACGCAGACCTTCTTGAGCTCTTGCACGCAGAGCTCGCGCTAGCGGTCACGTGGCCCGGGCTCGTGCCAATGAGCGCGAGGTTCGCCGTGTTTTTGCTCGGCTTTTCTTAGCGATGTTTTCAAACCGAGCCGTGAGCTGGAGAGAAACGTCACACAGTCGCAGGCTCATGAGCGCTTTTCAGCGTCTTATTCAACTAAACGGTTTCTCGTGAAACAACAAACAAACCAGCAAACAAACACGACGCTATTTCCTCGCGCCGAGCTGAAGCGGAACCCGAAAAAGGCGTCGCTTTTACGGTAAGCAGGAAAAGTCTTCCTTTGATAATAGCTAACGTGGCTAGCGTGCTAGCATGGAGGCGTTACGGGGTGTTTGTGTAGCGTTAGCTCTGACATGTGTGTGGCGGACAGGACGTCGTTGCTTGGACGTTAGACACCACCGGGTAGGTCGGTGTTCGCATTTAAACAGGAGGTGTTTTCTTTATTCAGCACACAGACGTTAGCGTTAGCATTGCCTCCCTCTCCCGCTCTCTCTCTCTGTCTGTGTTTGAGCTGCAGCGACGGAAAAGGGGCAGTGACACTACAGGCTCGCTGTGCGCGCTCTCTCTCTCTCAGGACTTGGAGGGGATGAGGAGCGCTGCTGTTAGCACAACTAGCATAGAGGGAGAAGTGCTGAGGCGCTGTCGCGAGCGCTCCTCAGCGCTTTTGTCTGCGGTTGGAAGGGGTGGCGCAGTCTGCAACACCACCAGCTCTCAATCTAAACACTTCACTGTTCCCATAAACGTGCAATCCAACTCTCAACGCCGTTTTGCTTTTCCTTTCACTCCTTTACATATAGAGGTAAAATAAACACGAGCTCGCGCGTGCCTATGCGCGTACGTATTTATAACACATGTATGATTGCGTTATAGCTGTAGTGGTTGTATCTGCGCCACGCGACTGCATTGACAAACCCAGGCGCTTGTGTTTCTTGTGTGTGTGTGTGTTACCACAGAGCTGGATTTTCGTGAGCGTCCTTCGTGCAAGATGCCTTTTGTCTAAAGGACGTGGCTTTCATCGAGAAGGCGTCTTTCTTTCTCTTTCCTTATCCCCGGTCCCACGTTCTTCATTTCCTTATCCGTGTATTTTGTCAACAAAGCAAACTCCCTTTCTACTACGTTGTTTACTAGCCCTGCTGTTACACCATGAGACATGACCACTACCACAACAACACCACACCAGCTCTAATAAATATTAGGTCTTATAATTATTATAATACCTGCTGTATTGTAGGCAATGTACAAAAAATACTCACACACAAACATGTAATATTTTAATACTGTTATTGTTGTTATTATTGAGTAAATATTTTATCATTATCATATATTATATCTTATTATTATTATTTTATCATATATATCATTATCGTTTAGCATTATCTGATTTTAAATCAGTACTCGAAAATTATTTATTTAAAACCATAGATAGGTTAACTGCGGGCAAATACACACGTACAGCTTGGACAACCTCAGTATCCAGGAGTACCATTGATGCCTGAATTTATTTATTTTGTTTATTTATTTTTTTTCGTTCACTGTAGCAAATCTAACCTATACAGTGATCAGGGCTTGGGGATGTGGAGGAATAATCTACAAATCTGGATTGATTCTGTCACGTTGCACTATATATAAATTGACTAAACATTTTATTATCCCGCAGAATCGTCTATGATTTTGAATATATATAATCATAGATAATGCTGCAGAATAATAAAATGTTTACTTAGATTTCTTCTTACAGTGACCAAAAAATTCTAGGCATCAGTGTCCAGGAGTATCATTGATGTTTGGATTTATTTATTTATTTAGGTTACTGTAGGAAACCTATCCTATACAGTAATCATGTCTCTCGGATGTGGTGGTACAATCTGCAAATTGTGAGCATTTTTAAAATTATGATTATTATGATTTTTATATTTATTATTATTATTTTAGGTATCAGGACCGTGATTTATAGCTTGTCTTATTACAATTATTACAATGGACTGTAAGGAGATGACTTGCTAGAATATTTGTCCTCTTTTTTAGTGATGAATAATTATTTTCATTAAAATTATCACTGAATTATAAACTCAGCGTAATGTAACGTTTAATGCAACACTTCTGTTTTACCCACAGTTTCACAGTTTATCTCCAAGATGTATGTGATTTACAGCAATTTGTCCTGGCAAGTAGCAGTAACCAAAGCTGCATATTTATATAAAATAATAAGCTGTATGCACATTTGTATGATTATACCAAAATACAACTGCAGTGAGATAGATAGATAGATAATATAAATGAATTTTCAAGCAATTCATCAAAATATTTTAGTATAGCTTTTATATACTGTTTTTTAATTGCATTATATAATATATACATTCAGTAAATAAAATATTCACACAGGTATAATTCTGTAGCATTCCAATAGTGTTATAATTTTATTCAGGATAGTTGACCAGTTTTCTAATTTATTTACACAAAAAATAACAAGCTAATTATTTATAAATCAATATCCACGTGCCAAACACTCTTATTTATCACTGTACAACATGACACAGGAATGTGACACTTCAGCGCAGTACCATACGGCATGTAATGAAATTAAAAGCCCCCATCTACCTTTGTCTACAATTCAGAACGCTGTAAATAGATGATCATAGTACAGTAACACAAAGTAAGAAGATTTTACTTTGTTACATGACACATAGCACTGTATTATTATTATTATATTATTATTAATAATAATAATAGTAACAAAAATAATAATAATTAATAATGATAATAATTTAAATTTTTTGCAATGGACGTATTTGTGTCTCCTCAATTACTAAAACTGATTGACCTAATATCGTGACCATGTTAATATTTCAGCTTTGACTCTTTGTGTGTTTTGGACAAAGATCTTTCTCTTGGGCTTTATTCTGGAGCATAAATCAAATCTCTACACCCACTCGAACAATCCTGCACTCACACACTCACAAAATGACATATTAGGGATTATCCGAAGCTCCCGCTTTTCCACCGGGCCGTCGGCCAACAGGAGCTCGCGGTCGCTCATTTTTCCATTGACCCCCTTTTTCAGGCGTTTAGCCACATGCACAAGGTCTCGGATGAGAATTTGGTCCAGTTTCAGCAGGACGTATTCAAGATGGAGATGTAGATTTTTTTTTTTTTTTTTTTCAGTTTTTCTGTGTGCTCTAAACTTGTTTGTCTACATAAACAAACCACGAATGATGATTAGCATTTTGCTAAATTTCAGCCCAGCATTATTTAAACAAAGGATAATTGACATAGCAGGGAAAATAATTTGTTGATGAATTCTGCCTAAAATCATGCTATTATTATAATAATTATTATTAATAATAATATTATTACTGAGTATATGTTGCTATTTTCATTAACGCCTATCTGATTTTCTTGTTCTAGCTCTGCTGTAAAACAGAATTAGTAGCATGAAGGTTTTTTTTCTTATTGCTTCTATGTATCTTGTCTAGACCTGCACAATTAATCAGATGTAAATCATGTTCAGAGTTTTTGCTCTCCACAAGTAATCAAACATAATCCCATGTGATTCTGGAAAACAGAAACTAATGATCAATAGGACGTTGCAGATCAGGCATACGATATAGTGGGATTATCTCTATGTTTAAGGATAAGTAGTAATGTAATCAAGGATCAATCTTACTCTGGTTAAGATTAATCGATCTGAGGATTTCCTAAATTTGCAGAATAAACGTAATCAGTTTTCATGATTTTCATTTATTTGTGAAATAATAGGTAAGGTAAATATTTAAAAATTGTTTTCAGACCCTGAAAACATGCGCCGAAAGCACAAATAGCTAAGAAATCGAGTTTGATTTGTTTTTATGACATTTTATGAACCGGTGTCTTTAAAGAGTGCTGTTAATCATTTTTAGGCGGATCTTTTTACTGTAGCGGTTTTACCTCCTGACCTGGGGACTTCCTGTCCTGCACAGTTTATAGTTTTCTTTACCGCTGACACACCCAATCCAACTGAGCAGTTAACTATTAATGAGGTGGGATAGCAAGCGTGTTGATGGTAAGGAGAACCCAGACTACAGGACAGGGGGTTCTGAGGACTGAAGTTAGTAGATATGCCCATTGGACTTTCTCTGAAAACCAGTAGGGACAATCTTGGGTTAATTTTCATGAAGTGGTAGTACTAAACATTTAATCACATAAAAATGGAAAATGACATGATGGACCTGTGCAATTATTAAATTGCTAAAGGATGCTATTTATTCGAGTAATATAAGCATAGTCAGGAATTTATGTAGAGTTTGTCAATAATTTAAGTATGCTGTTTTTTAATTTATTTTTTTAAATACTTTTGAGGTGATGAATAAATATTAATAAATAAACATCCTCTTAATGAGATAATTTGTGCCATTATTTTGCTGTTAACCTAGATAAACATGTTTGAATACAAAATGATAAAAAATTAATAGTTGAATATTGCAGTTTAAATCACGATTGCAGTACGGGTCAAAATAATGTGATTTTTCTTGATCAAATCGTGCAGCCCTATGAAGTGACCACCATTAGTGAATAAATATAAAAAATGGATTCACGTATGCGGAAATGCAGGCAAAATTTATGACGCTAAAAGCACTTTAAAGTGCATCAGTAGTTTCGGTTTCTTTATGGCATGCTCGCAGCCTGTTTATTCTCACCCAGACTTCAGTAAGGATTTTAAGGTATTATTACGTTTTATTCAATTCACAGAAATCATTTTCATCTGGTTTGTGGTATTAAAATATTTACAAGATATTTTATAGTATAATCTCCATCCTGGTGTTGGTAGTCTTCAGAGTGCAGTATTGCTAAAAGACTTAAGAATGTCTGAGTAAAACTTTCACTCTATTGTTCTAGGAGTCACAGGAACAAATTCGTTCCTACTCTTTGCATAGACAGGATGGCACTCTCTCTCTTTCCTGTAAATCACAGTAATCCTAGCTAATACAGTCAACTCCAGCAAAGTCGTGGTTCAGAGTTTGCAACCTCAGTTGTTTGCAGATTTTTCCTTAGAACCTAATTAATAATTGTTTGTGGAAACCGCAAATTTCATCCACGTTTTTTTTTTTTTTGCTTTTCTCGTGGCAATATATTCATTTTCAGCCGTTTTAACGCTAAACTATTAAGAACAATATAATTTACAAATTTTTTTGCATAAATATTAATGCAAATTCAACTAAATTTCCATATAAAATATAATATTGTATACATTTTATATTACTTAGAGAGAACACAAAGCGTCACAAATTGCGGCCTGGGATGATGAATTATTACCGTATTTACTCCACAGTACTTATACTAAAGAAAACGCACTTGCATGAATTAAAGTACATATAGGGGATAACTTCGGTATTTTACATTCTCGCACTGCGGGAGACACAGCAGTACAGTACTGTACAGTATACTGGTTTACTTTTACATTCTCTTTTTTTATATATAAGCTGAGTTTGAAATTAACTGTGATTTGGGGGCATATTTAGGGCTTAAACTATAAAAATAGGCATTTATAGACATTTTTTTCTTGAGTTCATGTATGAGGAAGAGGGCGGATAGCACTTCCATTTGAGGGTGTTGCGCTTGCCTGTGGTGTCGAAAGAGCAACAGATCGGAAATAATGCGCAGTTAACTGGCTTCACATGTCTCAGAGGAAGCCTCGTGTTAGACTTTTTGTTTCCTGGTTGGTTGCATAGTGATGGATGATGGGAAAATAATGGGTAAATGTGGTAGTTGAGTTAAAAACAACAGCAGCACTACAGTCAAACAAACAATACTGCTGTAATTTTGCACAATCACATTAATGACATGAAGGTTACATATTTATATGGAGTGTTAAGTGTTGACATGTGCAGTGTGTTAGGCCTTATGTGCTTTATACCTACCAGTGATGCGGATCTGCAGTCTGCACCATTGGGCGATAAGGATAAGCATTTCCATGGCGCCCATCATGTGAGCCGGGGCTGTTACTGTTAGCGTAGCGGCGAGAGACAGAAACAGGCATGCGTATGAGCACACTGACTCACCCTCTTACCCATTAGACATTGCCCTTTGTGTTCAGAGCCGTTCCCGTGAGAGACCCCTCGCTCTGCTTCACATTCGAGCTGGATTTCGTTTTTTATTTTTGCCTCACTCTTTTTTTCCACAGCATGAAAATGTGTACATACAGTATATATATATATATATATATATGTATATATATAAATCATTTTTTTTCCCTTAATTGAAGGTATCGATGATATCGTTTGTGGATATTTATGTAAACTCCTGTGCACTCTGATTAGACTTGGACTTGACATAAAATCATGAGTATAAATGCTCCCTTTTTTATTTTTTACTTTTATACCTCTTACGCATAGTGCGTTAAGTACATGCAAGGTTTTTCCTCTTCTTCTTTTTTTTTAGAGACAGCAAACCCAGATCTGATTACAGGTCCTCCTGTTATTCTACTTATTATTCCAAAGAAAGGCATTCTGTTTCACTTCAACTTACTACAAACTCATTAAAAAGTTGTACATGTAAGATCTAGGACCTTGTAGTGTCCATAAAGCTTTGCATTACATTCAAATACTGCTCTGTGATGGGTGAAGTTATGTGTCCTTTGAATTTTCATTTCCATTAAGAGGTTATCACCTGTGACCTTCAAACGAAATGTGAAGATTGTCTGCTCCAAAATAAAAATATGCCTAGAAATCATGCCGTATTTAGCTTTTTAACATTTTTTACACTTTTTTGGGGGGATTCTGTTGTCTGCAAATTTTTTTAGAAGGGTTCAACAATTTGAAGAAAAACACACCACACTCACACAATCATAATTTCCAGGGGGAATCCCTGAAAGAGCGGTCCCACCTGAAAGAGCAGTCTGTGCAGGAACGTGGTTTTACTGTAGCCAGCTGATGTGTGAATTGTCTGTGACTGTGGTCTGGACCACGCTGGAAAAAAGAGTGACTTGTAAAAGGTACACGCTGAATCATTGGATTCTTTTGTATTTTAGTATCTCGAAAAAGAATTTGTCGATATGAGTGACGCGACGGACCTAAATGAATCGAGTTCAATCAGCTGTAATGTAATACTCATCCACTTTCATCACTGACCCACACATCGTTTCTGGTCGCAGCTTAAATACATAGCTAAAGCAGCATCTCTGTTGTATGGAAAATTGCACATCATACAGCTCAGTGAGCAAAGACGATGCTAATTTGAGCTCAGTTCTGTATTTAAGGCCCAGCTGGGGTTTTTTTTTTTAAATAAATACAGTAGATGTTAGTTGTTTTGCTGCTAAGCTTTTTTTCTTGTTATTTTCATGCTGCCACCTGCAGTACTGCCCGAGCGCAGACGTGATGGCCGAGCAAAACACTCAAGGGAGGCCGATTTAAGATTTAAATCTCAGGAAGTCTTGTTTTCACTTTGCTCGGCTCTCACAACTCCATTTTTTTTTTCTATAAGAAAGATGCTCAAAGCGTTTCACAGTAAGTTGTCTAACTTTTAAATAAAAACAAAAAATAAGTAAAATAATAAAGAGACACTGTAAGGATTTTATGTTACCTACTGAAGATGTAATCAGATTATTACAAGTTCTAATCATTAACATTAAAAACCATAACAATTAATACAGCAGTTTGCACGTTTTATAGTTCATATCTGTTAATCTTTGTATTTAATGTTGTGTTATTTTCTGTCACGCTGGTCCATGTAACTGCTTTAAACGTTTTAGCAGCTGTTGTTTTAGTTTTTTTTCTTCATGAAGTGGTTAAGACAGAAGCAGTATAGCTCTACAATATATTTCTCAAAACTCAACACACGTCTTAAAACTCACACGTTGTCAAGTTAAACACACTCGTCAGCAAGTTTTGAGAGTTTAGAGGCAGCGGCTGATGTCTCTGCTCCTGTCACCGTAGACATCGATACATAGACGACCACTAGTGAGCAAGCATGAGTAAACGATGCCTCTCCAGGTTTTCAGGTCAAAAAGTGACTATAACATTTACATTCATCAACCGATTTTAACCGATCAGTTGTTTTTGTTTATTTACAGATTTATGAGCTACATCAACCAACACATAAACATTAAAACCATCTAGGTTTTGGGTTCCCCATGTGCAGCTCTGTTCCCTCTGGACGTGGCTCCACGGGATCTCTGGGTGTGTGCTGTAGTCGCTGGCACCTGAACGTTAATGGCAGATCCTTTTGTGTGCTGTTGGTTGAGGGGTGGGTGGCCTCCACGGATCAGAGTTGTTTGTCTAGTATATTCCATGGAAGGCTTGATCACATTGAGATCTGGAGAATTTGGAGGCCGGGTCAAGAACCTTGAACTCTTTGGCTGAGCTCTTTACACAGCAGACTGTGATGTGCTGAGTGTTCTGATACCTTTCTGTCATTGCCAGGATCGATTCTTGTCTCTGGTTTGTGCTGCATTGGATTTTAGAATCTTTATGTTCATGGTATAAATGTTTCATGGTAGAAAATAATTCACTGTCTTTAGACATTTTAAAAATAAATTTGTCATGCATGGATTTGGTTTATTCCCGGGTTAACAATTGTTCAGACATCCCTATACAGTGGAACCTTGGATTACGAGCATAATTTGTCCCGGAAGTGGGCTCGTATTCCAAAACATTCGTAAACCAAATTTTATTTTCCCATAAGAAACTCAAATTATTCATTCCACAGCCCAAAAAAATAAATATATAAAAATAATTAACACAAAATACTAAGTAAAAATAAAACAAATTAACCTGCACTTTACCTTTAAAAAAAGTAAAAATAAATCCAGACAGATAAGTGTTTC
>JAQMYL010000018.1:14713958-14724396 GCA_030014365.1 Clarias pachynema
AAACGCAGAACTGGTGTATACGTTGATGGTACATAACCCATGGCAGCATTCAGCCATATAAATGTTGCCATGGTAACAGTGTCTAAATATATATGTTTTATGTGTCATGTGCTACCGTATGACTAAAACAATGTGACAAAGTGACAATCTACTATAAATCACATCAGGGCCAAATTATTAATTATTATTAATGTACAGTATGAGTTTGGTTTCCTTAGAAAAACTTTTCGCAGTTGGTGTGTTCGAAAACTCTGAGTTTACTGTTGAAAATACTTTATTTACTGGAAAAAATATTAGAAAATCAAGACCGCCTTCAAGACTAACTTCTGGACAGGTTTTTAAATTTTAAAAACATTAACTGTAGTAGGAAAACCAGTTAGCATTGGGGCTCTAACTATTTCAACTGCTGTCTTAAGGACTTTAACATTAAATAACATTTTTAATATTAAATAAAATATACAGTAAGGTGTGGGAGTGTCAGTTTTGTGCTGTTAAATTTTTTGTTGCTATTTTAGTCTTATCCAAACAACCCATCAGTTAGAGATGATAATCTGTAAAAAATTAATCAAATTAGAATTTAACAGATTAAATATTTAGTAACTTGGCATTTTGTTCTGCATAATATTTCTCTGTAGCTCACATATACTGTATATTAACTTGCACACCATGAGAGGGTACTTTTGCAGTTGCAATATATTATTAACACAATTTATTGTAATTTTTTTAGTGCCTTTGTTTTATAACAAGGACAGAGAGGTAATAGCAATATTTTCAACATCAATTTCATTTATTTATTATTTTTACAGCATTTGGGTTTGAGTGGTTGCTCTAGGTTGTTGATTTGAGGATCTGAGGATCTGGGTTTGAGTCCCGCTGTCGGTGGGTTGCCACGCCCCATAATACCCAGCCACTGGACGCAGTGCCAGTCCCAAGCCTGGTTAGAAATCAAAAATGAGAGGGTTGCATCAGTAAAGGCATCTGGTGTCAAACCTGTGCCAAGTTGTGTGCGGACCGGATGGTCTGCTGTGGCGACCCTTTTACGGGAACAGCTGAAGGAACGTTTTGTAAACTATTTAGACTTCTATATTACTTGTGTCACATAAGTAATTTGTTAGGATAATACCTGATGAAAGAACATGCATCTTTCATTATTAATGATTAATTGGTTATTATGATTATTATGATGTGTTGAACTATCAGGTTAAGAAAAATGTGTAATAGTAACCCTACTATCCTACTATCATCTCTATATTTGTTTAATACATTTTCCCCCTAATGTGCATAAATAGTATATTGTATTGAATGGCGTTAGTGATCCATAAGCATATATGTCTGATTGTCGTAGGCATGTGTAACCCCAGGAACTACAGCGAGACCCCGCCCACTTCTAAAAGCACAGTGGAGGACCTCCATGCTCCGATTCCGTCACTCTTCAGGGCCCTCACTGACGGAGACACTCCCATCAACATGATGGTGGTGTCATTCCCTGTGGCCGAGGAACTCTCGCACCACGAGAACCTTGTGTCCTTCCTGGAGTCTCTGCAGCAAGAGCATCATAACATCTCACTACCTGGTTCAATCGTCCACGACACTTATGATAAAGGTAGCAGGATGAAAATAAAAATACTTGGATTTGTCATTTGATTTATTCCACTAGCTCTCTCTGTCTCTCTCTGTGTCTCTGCTTCCATTCTTTCTTACTATGGTTTCTTCTTTTGATTTATTTCTTCTTATTTTTTTCTCCTCTCATTTCTTCTCTTTTGCTTTCCTCTTTTTTCCTTCTCTTTTTATTTTTTTTTCCTGATTTCTGCCAATTTTCCTTTTTCTTTCATTCCTCTTTTCATCTTTTCACATATTTTTCTTCTTTTTTCTGATTTTGCCTTTTTTTCTAGTACCATGTTTTATTATTACTGATATTGGTGTTTTGTATGTTTTGTTTTTATTTCATTTTTATTGTTGTAAATCATTTCTATTTTTTTTATTCTTTTCTTCTTTAGTTTTCTCTTACTTGTATTTACTTCCCCTCGCTCTTCTCTCCTGTCTGACAGATAACCTGTGCACGGTGGTGTATTTCGACGAGTGTGTGTCCATACGCCAGTGTAAGCAGTACTGTGAGTCAATGGGAGCGTCAAAGTACCGCTGGTTCCACAACGCGTGCTGTGAGTGCATCGGGCCTGAGTGTGTGGACTACGGCAGCAAGGCGGTCAAATGCATGAACTGTCTCTTCTGATAGTGCTGACTCATAAACACACACACACACACACGGTCATATGGGCCTGTGTTTCAGTATCTTATGGGTTAATATTATTACATTCCATCTTTTGTTGCTGATGACGTGTAATATGCCTTTTTTTTTTTTTTTTTTTAACAAAAAGTAAATACACTACATGTTACACTGATTTTCTGTTTGTTGATGATCTTTGTACTAATTTATGTGTTTAACCCTTTAATGTTTGTGCAGTGTGGATCATTCTTAGGCACTAGATGGCACTCTTCCTGAGATGGCTGAGATAAAATGTCTATACAATTAAACATCAATGCAGAAGACACTATGGTTTGCAAACATATATGAGTATTCTTATGTATATAGAGTATCAATCCTTTGCTGTAAGAAACCAGCATATTTTCGAAGGATGTTCAAATCAAACCGGGACTTGTGATGAGGGCATTAAAAAAATGTATATTTACAGAAGACTTCAAGCACAGTCGGTGATGAGACTCTTAGCCTTTTACTCTCATAACTCTCGGTTCCCGGTTTGACTTGAAGGCCCCTCATATATGCTTGTATATGTGTTATTTTACAGTTCCAGGAATTAATGCCTCAAACTATAGCTGGTGTTCATACCATGAGTGAATAAAATTGATCCCACAATAAGCAATATGAAAAACACCATAATGAACAGACCTGAGACTTATTTAAGTTTTCAAAAAGCTTTTAAAGTTTAATAGAGAGCAGAGTTTCCAAAGTTCTCATTTCATTAAAAATGTTATAGTTTTTACATGAGTTTAATGTTATTCATGGATTGATGAGCTGACATATTAAACGATAGTGGTGTATTTTAGAAAAGTCTTCAAGGAAAGAATTTTGCACATTTTTGGCTCATTAAAACGTTAAATGTAACCATGTAAAACGTATGGTGTGTCTTTATTAATGAATTCATCAATCCATAGTCTATATCACTTATCCTAAACAGAGTCCCAGGGAGCCTATTCAAGGAGATTTTGGGCACAAAGTGGGGTACACCCTGTACAGGGTGCCAATCCATCGCAGAATGAATGCACATAGACCCCAAGGTGGGAATTGAATCTTTGACTCTGGAAGTGCCCAGGCGGCACGGTGGAATAGAAGTTAGCACTGTGGTCTCGCACCTCTAGAGTCAAGGGTTCAATTCCCACGTTGGGTGTGTGTGCATCCATTGCCGCCTTGCACCTCCAGGTCCTGGGTTCGATTCCCATGTTTGGTCTGTGTGCATGGAGTTTGCATGTTCTCTTGGTGCTTTGTGGGTTTCCTCTGATAGTGCAAAGACATGCAGATTAGGTTAATTGGTGTTTCCAAATTGGCCTCTACGGTCTCTAGTTGGACTACAGAGGTTCATGGATGGAAAGAATTTTGCTAATTAAAAAAAAACAGACAGTATCTACAATTGACTCATTTTGCTAAATAAATTGGTCTGAATTTGTGTGTGTGTGTGTGTGCTAATACACTACAAATTACAATGCCCTTACTGTACCATGCTCTCCACAGAAGACTGATTTCACTGATCATTTGGTGGACTTGATAGAAAGTAAAGAATCAAATGCATTAAATGACTCTGCAGTAGGGATATGGACAGAATAAATGACTCATCAAAAACATAAAGAGCAATGATACGACTCAGCAAAAGTCATATTCTCACATTAAATGATTTTTCAATAGAAATATTAAATAATTCAGCAAATTCCTTGACTGGTTTAATGATTCAGCAAAGACAAATAGACAAAGTAAATGATTCAGTAAATGAATAGACAGATCAAATGATTCACCAAACCTATATGAATAAAATAAAAAATACATCAAGCATGTATAAATGTACATAATTCCCTGAGCAAATACGAGGGATTAAATGATTCAGCTACGTATGGATGGCGGCACAATGGCTTTATGTTTAGCACTGTCGCCTTGCACATCCAGGGTCCAGGGTTCAATTCCCGCCTCTGTGTGCATGGAGTTTGCATGTTCTCCCCGTACTTGTTGGGTTTCTTTCAGGTGCTCCGGTTTCCTTCCACAGTCCGAAGGCAGGCAGGTTAGGCGTTCCCAAATTGCCCGTAGTGGGTGGGAATGACACTTGGGCATTGAGCTGGCAACCAGGCCCCTTAAATAACTGTAACTGCCACAGAAATGGCGGATAGATCTCCAGGATGGGGAGTCTCCGTCGCCCAGTGTGCCAGATATCACATGGCCGGACCAAAATACAAAAAGATTTAAAAAAATAAAAAATGTAAGAACAAATTAAGTGACTAAGTAAACAAGTATGGACAGATTAAATGATTCAGATACATCAAGCATAGACAGATTAAACAGTTCAGCAAACATACTGGGTATAGACATTAAATAATGTAAAGACAGATTACATGATACCGTACTAGGACAAAGTAAATGATTCAGAAAACATATCAAAAGACTAACTGACTCGACATTCAAATAGAAACAGATTAAATGATTCTGAAAACATTACAAAAAAATTCCCAGTCTACCTAATGTGGAATTTATAAATTATACTTGAAAGCATAAATGTTAAATTCAAGGGGTATCATTGGACCACTATTGATGTACAATTTTCTAAAAAAAAAAATTTTAAAAAAAAAAGCTCATTAAGATCTATTGCACACACCTTTTATGGTAAAAATACACACAACAAGGAATGTACATTCTGGTACCTTTCCTTTCTGAAAGCTGTGAATGTTTCTGTTGGGGAGAGGAGAATATTATAGTAAGTAGCACAGCTCCATCTTCAGGCCTGATTTGGAGCTTCTGTTCCTTATTTCTTACTTTATGTTTCTATTACAGTTGATGTGCTTTGCTTTTGGTTGCTTGTTAAAACTCACTGGTTTCATCACTAGAAACTGGCTATGTAAAGTTCAGTGAATGTCTTGTGTATTTATAAATGTATTTATTTTAAGCATTTTAAGAAATTGTTTACATTTATTTATTTGCCTTTTTGATTTTGTTTGCCTTTTTGATTTTTGTTGCGTTTCCTCCAGGTACTCCAGACCTGGAGCCTCACGACCCTGTATACAGGACAGGGCCTAAAGTCTATCCCAGGAGACTTAGGGCACAAGTCAGGGTACACCCTTGATGGGGCACACACACATACACACACTCACACACTTATTCACACACTACAGGCAATTGGGGAATGCCAGTTAGCCTAATTTGCATGTTGTTGGACGGTGGAAGGAAACCAGAGTACCTGGAGCAAACCCGTCAAAAAGCAAAAAGGCAAACAAAACCAAAAAGATAAATAAATAAATGTAAATGATTTATTAAAATACCTAAATTAAATACATTTATAAATACAACAGTTATCCATTGAACTTTACATAGTCATTTTCTAATGGTGAAACCAGGGAGCCAATCCCACAAGGCAGGGTACACCCTGGATGGGGCACACATACACACACTCATTCACAAACTACAGGCAATTTGGTGATGCCAGTTAGCCCAATCTACATTTCTTTGGACTGTAAAAGGAAACTGGAGCTCCTGGAGGAAACCCACCAAGCACGGGGAGGACCTGCAACAGCCTGGGAATAGAACCCAGACCCTGGCGGTGCAAGGCAATCAAATTGATTAAAAAAAAAAAAAAAAAACATTAATGCTGGTTGTGATAAAAAGATGTCAGAAAAGACAGTGCATCACTGTTATGGTGGCAAAAAAGTGGGGACCTACTCAATATTAGGCAGGTGGTCATAATATTATGGCTGATCAGTGTATAGGGTCTAGTACAGGGGGGACAGGGGCACTTGTGGGGAGAGGTTATCCCCATTCCCCACTTATGTGTTGTGACGTCATTAGTTACCCCATTTGGTGAAATTAACCCTATAGTGACGCCACTGATTTTTTGTTTGTTTGTTTGTTTTTGTTTCAGTATTTGTTTAAAAGCACGGTACAGATTATTACTACTGCTTACTCCGCTCTCTCTCTCTCTCTCTCTCACGCCTCGCGCTCAGGCGGTTTGTCCCTGCCGGGGACCCGTACACGCGCTGTGTCTCTGCTAGTCCCGCTGTAGTGAATCCGAAGATGGCGGAAGCTCCTTTACAGACCTGCCGGTATTTCTGCCACAGATGTTCTGAAGAGATTAGCCCTCGGCTCCCTGTAAGTCGTACGCCTCAAAAAGGAGGCCATATCAGTGACGTTGGGTGTGTTTGTTATTTTAAATAAACGTTATTTTGCTTGGAATCGTCACTAGTTTAGGCTCGACTATCCGCTAGTTAGCATAGCTCCCAGCTAAGAGAACTAACGTTAGTTATTAGCCTGTCGCACACAGCCGCGTCTGCTGGTTTTGTTTGAGAGATGTGGCTGGTTAGCCAGTTGCTAATTACTGCGTAATAGTCTAGCGTTCTTTTAGAGTATTAAACTAATGCTAGCTAACCGGCTAAATGGATTTTATTAGAAGTTAGCTAGCTGACAGCCTGCACAGAAATCCGAGGTGATGTTATTTGGGTTAACTGGCTCGTTTTCAGTGTGGTTTAGTAGCTTATTACTGATGTTTTTTGAGAATATTGTGTTTAATTATCTAATAAATGTGTTTCTATATGAATAAGCCTTCTTGCTTTCAAGTATTATGATTATTAATCTGTCGGTCTGGTGCTTAACCCCATTCAGTCTCTTGGTGAAACATATGTATTTAGTGTCATTTACAGTAAGTAAAGCTTCAAATTTATTAACTAGCAGATTTCCCAGTTCCACTCTGTCAATGTCACCTGTCCACGCTTAACTCTTTTCTGTCACCAGGACTAATTTTGCTTTCGTGATCTGTTTATATTTCATCCAATATGGCAGCTGATCAAAAGAGTTTTCCATTTCCAGAAAGTTCTAAGGGTCATGTTTGCATGCAGTCATCTATCTCTTACAGGCATGCAGTGAAGTGAGATTTTGCGCATTTTTAAAGATCCTGGAATCTCAATCAGTGTTTGTTCTGTTGCTTGATTGCTTTTCATAAGACTAACAATGTCCTTAGTGTACAGTGACCCATTATTGTACAGATCCTCCAGAACTCTCTGTGTATGCGTCTGCTGTTACAGTACAATATCTACAGTACTGTGCAAAAGTCTTATTCGTATTATCTTCAGTACAAATGTTGTTATATATATTTATAGTTATAAGTATGGTCGCATTATTTTGTACAAAACCATTCAGTATTTCCAAACATGACTTAAAAATGAATAATCATCGAACATTAGAGGAGATTATTTGCATGCTTGTAAAGAAAGCAACATATTACATGACAGACCAGTTTTCAGGTGGGGAACAAAATAATTATACTTTAGGCTTCTGGGTTTTGCATGACAACAGAAAGAAGCAAGTGCAGCGTAGTTGCTCATATTCTCCAGCACACTCAGTAAAAGATAACAGCTGCTTTACTGAAACTACACAAATCTGTATCTGACACTACTGATTATTTTTCACACCAAATATTCACTGTGGTCATTTTCTTACTCTCTACTGCTCTTTATAGATTTTTTTTGTTTGTGTAGAAATGTTTTCAAAGGCATTTCATTTTTATGTTTTTTTGTATGTGCCCAACACCTTTGCACAGTACTGTAAGTAAAGCAGCTGTTATGTTTTACTGAGCGTGCTGGAGAATGAGTTCTTCTGGTAACCTTTTCACGCTTCTTTCTATTTTCATGTGAAAACCCAGGATCCTACATTAGTTTTTTTTTCTTTTTTCAGTCTGAAAACTGTTCTGTCATGTAATATAGGTATGCACATATTTTTCTGCATTATTTATTTATTACATGTTAACATATATTTGGAAATTGTGAATGGTTTTGTACATAATTCACCTTTTTCCGCATTAGCTCCCGCACAACACAAGCTTGTTCCCTGTGGTTCTTACCGCTGTTACATGAACAGCTGATCATGAAATGTTAACAAGTATGCTACTGCATTGCCACTTATATAAAATATATATACGCTCATTTACCACATCGTTTTTTATTGTAATAAATAAGTGGTATAAAGACCACTCTTCTGGTTAGATGCTAACTGCATTTTATTATCTTAGTACATGTACTTTGCACAATGACAAAGTTGAATCTAATCTAATCTAGTGTGTGTGGGAAGGTCACATTTTGGATGCTTTCAGCAGTTGGGTGTAGCTGGCCTAAACCTCACTGACAATGCTATGTGACCCGAGTAACCACATTTTGCCAGCTTGCTGAAATGTGCTTATAATTTGTTTAGGATTACACCTGTCCGCGGTGTGATTCTGGCTTCATTGAGGAGTTACCAGAAAGAAGGTATGTTCATCATTTATATAAATAATAAAAAAAAAAAACTGGTTTCTACCATGTTTGCTAAATGACTACCAAAACCTTGCCATTGTTTGCTTTCTGTACAGAAATTACTTGAATGTCTAACTTGGGGTGCACATGGGGCTTTTTTTTCTAAGAAATTTCTAACTTCCTAAGAAATTCTGACTGATCCCATGCACCAATCCCACCTGTTCCTGCAAGCATTTTCATGGATCCCTTTTCCCTCCTGGAGAAAAGTGGACTAATTCCACTCCACTCTGGCAGAAGTTCCACCGATTCCTCCCACTCACTGTTTTACTGCTCTCGCATACAGTACCAGTCAAACGTTTGAAAAACATCTTCTAATTCCATGGTCTCTCCTGATTTATATTTCTGTTTACATTGTAAAACGATACTGAAGACACCTAAAATATTCAATAATTTCCTATGAACATATCGGGATGTGTCTGCTACTTATACTCTGTAAAGCATTCATAACGGCCCTAATCCAAGGTGCTGTTAAATTGTAATTTTTTTTTAAGGCTTTTGACTGGTACTGCTACTGAACGTGTCTCCAATCCCTCCCACTCAGTAATATTTTACCTATTCCACTTACTCCTACAGAATGTTTCAGCAGTCCCACCTACTCCTATGGAAGTTGAACCAATCCCATCAACTTCTGCACAATTTTCACTAATCCGACTCTGGAAGGTTTTATTAATCCCACCAACTCTCGCAACAAGGCCCACCAATCCCACTCACTCCCTTTGTAGCATGGACTAATCCCGCTCACTCCTTCAGAAAGTTTCACACCTCCAATTCTTCCCACTTCTGCAGAAAATTTTTACATTAAGTATTAATTTGTTAATTTGGTTGTTTCTGTCTGCAGTACAGAGACCAGTTCCACATCCACATCATCCACCAGCGCTCCAAACCGTCATCCATTTGAGGTGAGTGAGCAGACCTCCTCCAGCGAACTGTTTGGTCTAGCCTTCAGCTTGCATTTGCTGTCGGTTGTTCATTAACCAAAAACAATATGAGTATGCTAAACATTAATGGTACTTCTTGTTCTAGTGTCCATGCAGTAAGTATTATTCCGTAACCCCACTCACCCGAAATGATTTTTGGAAAAATGGCTTACATTTTGTATCTAGGCACGCTAGACTAGTGCTTCCAGTAAAACCATGGCAGCTGGTAGTATACTAAAGATAGAAACAGCAATTACCAGGCAGCATAGCGCAAGTTGAGGGAGGTGAGTTAAAAAATCACTTGAGTGTGAAAGCGAGGTTAGGTTTGGTTAAGACCAAGGAACTTGCGTGAAACTCAGTTAGTGTTCAAAAAAGAGCAAAATCAAGTGAATCATCTAATAGTCGCCTTGCTGTTTTTTCAGAATGCGGACCAGACCCTGCTTACATTACCACACCCGTACGGCCAACTGGCTCTGAGTATCTTCGGCGAGGGAATTGATCTCCAGACGGGCATGTCACCCGAGGACTGGCGCGACGGTGAGAACCGACGGGATCGGGAGATGCCATCACGCCAACGCTACGGGGCGAGACAACCTCAGGGACGACACGGTCCCCGGAGACAAACTCCACGGCCTGAAACAGTGCACACTTTAGAGGGGTGAGGAGTGGATCGGACAGGGCGGTTATTTCCAAGCAGTGGCAATTTTAGAGCAGTGACAGCATATATATATACAGTGCATCCGGAAAGTATTCACAGGGCATCACTTTTTCCACATTTTGTAAATTGATCTCAGGCGCATTATGTTTCCCCTGATCATCCTTGAGATGTCTCTGCAGCTTAATTGGAGTCCACCTGTGGTAAATTCAGTTGATTCGACATGATTTGGAAAGGCACATATCTGTCTATATAAGGTCCCACAGTTGACAGTTCATGTCAGAGCACAAACCAAGCATGAAGTCAAAGGAATTGTCTG
>JAQMYL010000018.1:14724862-14763457 GCA_030014365.1 Clarias pachynema
CACTGTCTATGTGTGTGTGTATATATATATATATATATATATATATATATATATATATATATATATATATACACACACACACATAAAATGATCTATAGCATCATATTTTAAAATCTTGTCTCTGTTGTTGGATATACATTTTCAGGATTTGTTTTTGTGTTTTAACAGAATAGTTCAGCAGATAGTAAACGGACTCATCGCGCAACCTGCTATGCCATGGTATGTTAATGTAGAATTCACACTTTGTCTGTTTTATTTAACCGTTACAGTGCTTAGTATTTAATTGAAACAGGGCCGGTTTTTTTGCATATATAAGAAAAGATATTAAGCAATATTTATTTTTTTACATTGAGCAAGTAGTAGTATTGAGCAAGCTTACTAGTAGCTTATTTTAAAGTTTAATTTTAAATCCAGCACATAACTGTTTATAACATTGCTTTTACTCAACATTTAGATTTCACTTATGGTGCAGGTTAAACGTCGGGCAGATATCCAAGTACTGCAAAAGTTTCATTAAATTCTGTCCAGTCAGTTTTGCATGGCGCTGTGACATAAGCTGGCACATAAGTGCTTATAACTTGATTTTAGTGCATAACACTGGGCTCTCAGACATTACACGCCCTCACCCTGAACTGCCGCGGATATGTTTACTCTAACGACCCGTGTTTTACCTCATGGTGGCGCGTGGTGGTACTACTTTTTATTTGTGTCACGGTTTTAGACCATATGAGACAAACTGGTTTTAAACTTCCCTGCAAGATGAATGAACATACATTGACCTGTCCATTCATTTTTGAAGGTTCAGTTTTCATAGATTACCTGCCTTTTTTATTTTTATTTTGGAGTAAGTCATGCTGTCTTGCTTCCATTTTGTGTTTTTCTGAGAATAGTGGCGGTCTGTAGGTGCATTACTGTTATTTCTGTATTTAACGTTTGTCACGTTGATTGACTCTGACTGGTTTCTGGTCTCCCAATGTATAAAACGTAATGATATCATTGAAAGAGCGAGTTCTGACCAATGTATATTTATATATTATGTGTATTTATATATATAAATGTATTTAGTCAGTATATATATAATATGTTTATGGGAATTTTTATTTTCTTAAGGGGAATGCTACATTCAAACCCAATGGACTATGCATGGGGTGCCAACGGCTTAGACACCATTATAACACAGGTATTATATCATCCTTTATTACTGAAATAACTTATTAACAATAAACACAAGTAAATGTATAAAAAATGCTGAAGTGTTGTTTTTTTTAACGCTAAACCTATGCAAACCCGAGGTAATACAATTGAAAAAATATATATTTTTTAGGGATTTGTATATGTTTCTGAGTTTATTAATAATAATTGAATTCGGTCTGAATCCGAACTGAAATACATTGACATTATGATATTTTATCAATTAGTCAAATAAAATATCAAATTACGCAACATTTGCTTTGAATATTTTGTTAATTTTTTTCTTTCCCTCTCGCCCTCCCACAGTTATTAAATCAATTTGAAAATACGGGTCCACCTCCTGCAGACAGAGAAAAGATCAAAAATCTCCCGACGATTCAGATCACAGAGGAGCATGTGGGTGAGTCGCTGCCAGCAGAGTGTGTTTTATTACCGCTGCGTTGTGGGAGGATGTTGAGAAACTGCAGACTAGTTTCCTACTCATTTAGCCAGCGTTAATGATTTCAATTGTGTAACATAAACTGTGAATGTGACAAAAGCTGGTTTGGTTGGTAACCACAGCTCTGATTTCCATGACATTTGCTTGCATTAGCCTGAGTTTAAGCACTTGATCAGTAGAAGAGAGAGCATTATAATGCACCGATTAAAAACCAAGCTGTTTTAGAAGAGCATTGAATGACCAACTGGAGCAACCCCAGTTCATAACCCTGCACTTCCCTTCTTACCCTGACGCACATAGCAGTCTGGATCAGGGTCAATCTGGACCACATGACCCTTTTTCCACTTTCCAAAGTCCAATCTTTTTGCTCCCCTTTTTTCAGATTTTTTTTTCCTTCCCATCAGTGCTATGTTTAGTTCCAATCCCAATTGCTTGAGTGCAGGCCCTTTTGAAACGGTGACTTATTTATTCTTTCGGCCAAGCCAAAAATATCTCACTCATATCTAATTTTCAATTCAAAAAAAGAAAAAAAAAAGGTGAAAGTACATCTTCCTGGTTCTCTCACATCATGTTGCACAGGCCATTCCACCCCAAGAACCTGCCAGATACGATTTCCCCTTGTGGCTGTGAAGGAAGTGTATCTGTGAGTTCAGCCCGTCCAAATGTTCAGCTATATAAACAGCAAGCTCCCAGACTGGTGTCTGGAAAAGACCAGGCGTCATCATTTTTCATGTGAAATTGGATTGGACACCTGCCACTAGCGAGATTGATCCTCGAGTGATAAAACTGGTGTCTGTGCTCCGGTTTGTGCGACTGCAAGAATGAGAAGATGCACTTGTATTAAAATAGCTCTTCTCCTAAGTCTTGTTTATTCAGCGTAGTATTGATCTTATACCAGATATCACAATACTTCTTCAAATCAAGAAATTCATACTTACGTAATTACAAAATTAAATTAAAAGAGCTATATAACAAATATTTATATGAGATAATAATAAAAGGGAAATAAAGATATACCACAGTGAAGTGAAGTGAACAATACAGTAAGTCCTCGATTTGTTTTTGTGCAGGATCTGGTGCAGAATGTCCTGTGTGTAAAGAGGACTACGCAGAGGGCGAGAACGTTCGACAACTTCCATGCAATCACCTCTATCACAATGACTGTATAGTGCCCTGGCTTGAACAGGTAGCTACTGCCATCTTATCCGCACTTTCTGATTCATTTTAAAATACTGCGGTATCGTGTCTGTTTAGATTGAGTTGACTGTTTGTTCCTACTGTTCATATTGTTCGGACGCTGTCCTAGCTGTCTTTTCTGACATCAGTGTACATCTTACAGAGGACATTTTTTAATAATATCTGGGAGCGTATAGTACTGAGCAAAAATCTTGAGCACCCGTCATTTTTGTATATTTTGCTTCCAAAGAACCAGACCTTCTTGCATTTTTAATGTAGTCTTGAATAGTTCTTCAGGCTTCCTGGAGGGATTTCTCATTTTCAGTCCAGTTCCTGCACCTGAGCAGTTTCAGAGGAAATGTTTATGTTCGTAACTGTAAGGCTGGTGATTAGTGAATGACTGGTAATGCTGAATTCTGGTTGTAATAGACGAGAGGGGAAACATATTTTTATGCACTTTGTCTATTTGTCTAAAGATTCTTGCTAATATTTAAGCAGCGTTTTACACAAATGAATAAAAAAATCCACAAAGTGTTTAAGTACAGGCCTATTTAATGTTCAAATAGTGGTGAGCGATATATATATATATATATAATATCTAAAGCTATGTGATTTAATCGATTATGTATTTTAATTGGGATTTTGTTGCTAGATTAATTGAATAGAGGGATCAGTTATCGATTCAGAATCGATTAACCCTTTTAAAAATTATTTAGCAACATTTACAAATATAAACTCTGACAAATTTCTGAAAATTTTATTACAGATTTCACAGAACCTAGAAACTGCTTGCATCTTTTGAAAAATTACTTCTTTTTTTTTTTTTTAAATAAGAAGCCGCCTTCTTTTGAATTTATGGACTGTTGGTGCACTATCACCATCTAGTGGACTGGAGTGTGGAGAAGGAAACGATTGTGGCGGATGAGACATGACGTTTAAACAATCAGCACAATTTAGACAGAATTTCTTAAAACTTTAGAGCCCGTAAGAAATTTAGCTGCATGAGACAAATCAGACAGTAAACTTTAGTGCTATTGAAATGAATTAAATTGAAAATTGCACTGTCTAGAATAAAAAAAATTATTTAGGTCTACCTCTGTTAATTACAGGGTTATTCTTAAATTGCACTGATGGCCAAAATGCACTGATGCTAAACAACCCAAGTTAAAAACATGTATTACTATTCAATACTGTTGTAAAGAAGTTTATTTTTTTATAAATTACAGCCCAGTTTATATTTTTTAAAGAAATAGAGTCAATCTTTTCATTTCATGTTGCTGTATAATCCTGCACATTCATAATCTTACATTTTATTAATGAGATGTTTTTAGTTTTAAAATAAGGACCCCTGAATAGACACATAGTTGTGCTCACTACTCATTTTGTGTCGCTCTTGTTTGTTTTGTTTCCTCCACAGCATGACACGTGTCCAGTGTGCAGGAAGAGCTTGAGCGGCCAGAACACAGCCACAGATCCCCCTGGCTTATCAGGAATTAACTTCTCATCTTCATCATCATCCTCCTCCTCCAGTTCCCCTAGTAACGAGAACGATGCCAATAATTCCTAAAATACCCCACAACCCATCCACATGCGTACACACACACACACACACACACACACACACATGCACACAAACACGCACAGAAACAACAGCCCTTAACATTTTATTGTCTCAGTCAGCGAGGGCGTGGCCAATCCTGTTAAAGCTCAAGCCCTCACACCAGTCTGAATAATGCAACCGTGAAGAACCAGGATTGTTCTAGATCACTAGTGGACAAACTGTGGCCCACGGGTCACATACGGCCAGTTAGGCTGGACTCGCATTGACGGTCGCACATGAATGTGCTGAACATGAAGCTGCAGGCTATTTTACATTTTAAAGAACGTTTGGAGCGTTTGTATAGTTTTTAACGCTTTCATTTAGCGCCATACAGCCTCCACTTTCCACTCATCCTCAGCCAGGCTAATACTTTACTGATTTGATTTCATTTTTCCACACACACAGCTGAATAGTTCAGTGCAGATGTTTTATTTTTATTCTTTTAACTTATTTTAAGTTAAATAATATTTTTTTTTTGTAAATCATAATAAATGAAAAATCAGGAAATTAGAATGATGAAAAGAAAATTTTGTATCATGAATAGTCACACTTTCACTATAGTGGTTCTGCTAAAGGATTTTATCATGACACATTTAAGTAGGCTTTTTTTAAAAATATATATATTTTGCCTTTGAATTTTTTAATCAGATCGGTCTATAAGTGGTGAATAGTTTTGTATAATGTCAGCTTTGAGCGTGGCCTCAGCTGTACTTTTCATCACAGGTTTATACTAATGGGCTATCGTTCTTAAGCTGTCTTTGAGTCAAAACTCGGAAAAGAAAAGGCGGTGCAAGGACCCCCCTCAACTCAGACATTCACTTGGGGAAACATGGGAAGGTCAAATCAACATCCCTGTTCACAGCATCAACAGTAAACAGAGTTACAAAGCTATATGGGAAAGATCCATTTGTTCATGAAATGTATACAAATGTTGAAAGCCATCAAATTTACTTTATTCTCGAGACAAATATCAAGCAACGTTTATTTCCCCACTCTATTGATGCTGAAAGAAGCCCCTCAATACAGCGAATCAACGGATGATCTGCATGGAAAATTCCACCATCAATTCTCTTGATTTTGAAAAAAATAAATAAATAAAAATTGAGAAGTCACTTCAGCTGGTGTCATGTCCCCGGTCACTGGACATCTGAAACAGTGCCACAAGAGTTGCAATTGGAACTGATAGTGTGAATCGCTCTTAAAGGAGAAACTTAACTCCCTGAAACTGGAAAAGTTTTATGCTTCGTTAAACGAATCCAAGTTTCCAAGCATCCGGGATATGGCACAGAAGATACCAGTGGTGTTTTCCTCTACTTTTGTGTGTGTGTTTGTGTGTGAGCAGATTCAGTGTGATATACATCAACAAAGCATGCCACTTATCCTACATTTTAAAACTCACCCTGGCCCCTTAAGTGGCCAATAAGTTTGCCCACCCCTGTTCTAGATTGTTCTTGCACTCCAGTTCAGACTCGGTTCTGCTGTTACTGAGAATGAGGTGAGGGCTGAGCTGAAACCTGATCGACTAGAATACACCCTTTAAGGCCAACACCCTATTAACTTCATCTTCATCATCATTATCATCAATCCTTATCATCTGACTTCCTGGAGCAAGCGCCAAAGGACACGTTTAGAAGCAGAGGAGAGAAACCACATTCACACATGCACTCACCACCACCGTCATCTGTATTTCATTTTTGAACTGGAGCATGATCGTTCCTCTTTTTTTCTTTCTTTTTTTTTTTTTTTTTAACAAATACGACAAGCAGTCCTGTACAAACAGGGATGGGATTTTAAGTCAAAACCTGACTGTGGGGTTGCAAATAAAGGGTAGGAAAAAAAAGGGATGAACGATGTTAGATGTGTAATGAACTCTTGCAGATACACACATTGTCACGCCTAACCAATTACAGGATTTGAATGTCATTTAAATAGAGACCGTCTCATTCCCATAAAGAGGAAAAAACATCAACTAGAACTTTTTTTTTTTTTGCTTTAGGTTTTATTAAAATGAATTTTTAAATTTCATATGTCAATGGCCAAGAGGTGTGCTCTGTGTTTACACATATAGTGATATTTATTGAGGTGAAAAGTGAAAAAAATAAGAGGCAAGTGAAGAACATCACTCTCAGGTTCGTGTGAAGTATTTGTTTGCAAAATGTTTAGTTCCCAGGTTTCCTGAATAGAACAATGAACATAAATGTGTGTGAATTCAGCTGGTAGTATACTGTATCTCATAATACACCTTTTTAAAAAGGACAGGAAAATGAAATCACAGCTGAAATCTCCAACATTTATACTAATAATTAGAAAAGATTAAACAAAATGTGAAGTCGTAAAGTAGAATAACTATACGGAGTAACAATATCAAAGGTTGCATTTTGTAAAATATGAGTGGTGAGTCAAGAATTATTCGTACTCTGGTTGTAGAATTTATTTTAATTAACTTTTGGAAAAGTCAAATGCATTATATTTAACATAATCTGCTTGCTTTTCAATACACTGTCCATCTGTCAACAAGCCTTTGTATTCCCTTATTTAAAAAAAATGTTTTAGGCTGAGCTGCGAGCCATGCTTTCTTTACTAATCGTCATCGTCGTAGGGCTGCTTACAGGGTGGATGCTTTAACACCTCAAAACAAACGTTTTTGTAGTGTTGACAGTAGAGATGGGAATCACTAGTCTTCTGATACGATACTGTCATGATCCTACATGGCAATAAATTAAATACGAGTTTAACATTTAACTCTAAATTAAGCAAGAATAGCTACATTTTTACTTGGCAGCACATATATCATTTCTCACAATTATTAGATCAGAAGGTTGGCGGTTCGAGCCCCAGCTCTGCCAGGTTGCCACTGAATCAAGGACCCTTGAGCAAGGCCCTTAACCCCTTCCAGGGCAGCTGCATAATGACTGACCCTGCGCTCTGACCACAGCCTATGAACCAGAAGCTGGGATATGGAATTTTACTGTGCACTAATGTATATGTATGTATATAAGGATAAACAAACTTGTAAAAACAATTATCCTACCACATGTGATGATGTGTAAATAGTTCAGAGTGCACCACCTATAGGATTATAAAGAAATGGCGGTTTTACCTCCTCAGACACCTCCAAAGTCTTAAAACTCAACTTGACAATCACGGCACGGACAATCAGGACATGTGACTTCTAACACACATGATTTTTGACTAATTTATGCTCACTGTGTTTTGAGACTTGTGTCAAACGTGTGTAATGGGTGGATCTGAGGCTCATTTGCTCACAGAATTCAGAGGAATAGGCAGGTTTGATGGTTTTAAAGCACATGGTTTTGATAGTTTTATACTTTTTCTTTTGCGACACTTGGAAGCTTCTGTGCTCGGTAAAGAATTGTTTATATCCAATCACTGCACACGGCCAATCAAACTGAAGACCAGCCAATTCTGATCACTGACTGATCTACTGGTTCATCTCTATTGTAAACATATTATTATATTATATATATTATTATATTATATGCAGTTTTAAAAAAATCTTTTTTGGAGTTCGTGTGGTTTTGCCACATAGAATCGCAATTCATAACTGATTTGTTTTTCCCCCATCTCCAGTTGCCAGTGTGGGCTGAAGTTTGCGAATGTGAGACCACATTGTCCTTGGATAATATTCTTCTCCGTTTAACCCGAAGTTTAGGCTTTAGTTCTTCAATAAGCATCCCACAGTAACAAGCACTGTTGATTGTTGAACCTTTTTCCTGATAATGTTCCAGTACTGACTCTTGAGAATCGCAGAAAACTGTAGATAATTTTCCAACTGATGTTTGACTTTTGAACTTTTTCTTGGATGGCGATTGAGGATGTTTCCACTCCATACTTAGCGTATTGTTTGCAGATATTGCTTCTGTTTATGCTCTTCCGCGAGTTGTTTTGGCAACAGGTACACCCTCAGACCCCCCAAAAAACGAATCACAAGTGGGGCATCCATTTTTGCTCGCACTGAAGCAAGGAAAGTGCTAATAAGACAGTGTGGTAAAAAAAAAGTTGCAATATAACCAGAGTGCGGATCATTTTTGACTCACCCTCGTAAACATAAACTAGGAATCAAGTCAAAATTTAAAGTTAAAGATATTTTAACTTCCATGGCCAGGAAACTTTTCAGACCTTAATCCCATTGAGAACTTTCGATCAGTCCTCAAGAGGCCATCAGGATGTGGCCCAGAAGTTGATTGACAGCACGTCAGGGTGAATTGCAAAGGTATTGAAAAAAAAAAGTGTCAACATTGCAAATATTGACTCTTTGCATGTATATCTTTATGTAATGTAACTTCATGGCTCTTATGAAACGCTTGTAGCTATACTTTAGTATACCATAGTAACATCTGTCAAAAAGATCTTAAAACACTGTAGCAGCAGACTTCATGAAAATGTATATGTGTCATTATCAAAACTTTTGATAAATAGATTCAGTATAGATATCAGTGTTAGCTATTAAATAAGAGCAGTATAATTGGAGCATCTTACTGATTGGAATTAGATATAGTGTAAAGGAAACTTAAAGCATATAAACATGCAGAACTCCTACAGTATTCCTGAATACTAACTACATTCTTGCAGTTTTAATATAATCAGAGTGTGGATCATTTTTAACTCACCCTCATAAACATAAACTAGGAATCAAGTCAAAATGTTTTTTTTTTAAAAGATGTTTTGCACAGTGTAGTGTACCGCTTTCTAAAAAGGCTTAATGTTGTCTTGGTGCCAAAAGGAATGAACAAGTGCCTTTTTGTGACTTGACATTTAGGACACAGATCTGGTCTGTTTGGCAACATTCTGTGTATCGGCACTGGGGTTTAGTAAATTCTATAAATAAACTTGTAAATAATCTCATGTCCAGTAACAGAGGTACTGTTAGAATGCACTCTTTTCCACCAATCTGTCTCACCACCAAACACCAAAAAAAATAATGCTTCAGGTCTCTTTCCCAAATGCCCCGTGAACCTGTTAAGGATGAAGGGTATATGTTTAATACTGCCTTGTATAGATACTCGAGCAGTTGCTCAACCTCAGAAACATACAAATCTCAAAAGTGATTTCTGTCTTAGTGAGTGAGATAGTGCCAGATCTATAAAAATTCTGAATTTGGTAATTTATGCTGACTTTGCAGGTCTGAAAATGACAAAATTTTGATAGATGAATTGAGTAATCCTCTATTTATTCCACTTTGAGAAACCCATTTAACCAGCATTCCTAATACTAATAATAATTCTAATTAACATCAAATGTTTTATCTTTATAAAGTGAAAAAGCCAGTAATTCAACACAAAAAGAGGTCAGTTTTACTTCTACACCCACTCAACATACATACAGTATATTTAATCTGAGTAACACACACACACACACACACACACGTTGAACTTTGCAGCTTGAAACGCTGAGGTAAAAAATGGTGGGATGTTGATGTCCTATGTTCATAGATACAAATATTTTTATAGTAGCTTTACAGATTACAAAACAATTATCATTTAACAAAGAAAGATATCTAATCATTAATATGTGATGTTTTCTGTAAAGAGATTTTTGCTATTTATGAACTTTTAAGTGAATCTTAAGGTTTACCACCATGAGAAATTCTTGAATCTTTGTCTGCTTTATTTCAGAGAAAATGAAGGAAGCACAACTTAAAAAGATGACAGGCTTGTTTATCAGATGTTCTACTCTAAATGGGTCAGAATTTACAAGGTCATAAATAAATTGACAAATTGCTATAAGGTAAAGAAAACACCTAGTTCAGTATTTTCCTCTGACAGCTTATACTTTATTTTACCTAGTGCTACTCAATTATATTATTTCCAGTTTAAACAAAATCATTTTTGCACCGCTATACATAAACAGACGTGTTGTTATGCGCTCCTTGACAGCTGTGTGAGAAATAGTCTGCGTTGCCTTATCAGCTCTCCTCTAGCTGGCTCTTCTTGTGACCCATTTTTAGCTCTCGTATCTTTGTGTTTGACGTCTTCAGTTTCACCGCACGCAAGAACTGTTTTATAAAGACGTATTTTCCAAACGGTTTCTTCCTGTTGCCGTCTCAGGGAGTTTTCTTTGCCACCGTAACCCCTGTTTGCTCATCAGGGAGAAACTGAGCATTATAATGTATACTTGTTTCCTTACACATTTCAAACTTATTTCCATAGCTGTATAGCTGCTTTGTGGCAGTGACTATAGTTAAAAGCGTTCTATACGCAATATATAATTGAATTGAATTGACCACAGCATTGTTCGGTGAATTACAAAATGGCCTAATCGGCTTTTTTTTTTTAAACTTTGAACATTAAGCTTGTTTTTTTTGAATATCTCTTAATTCAACGCTGTACTTAATCAAACGTTAATCCTTAAAATGTCAAACAAACAAGCTACTAAACAACCAAATAAATAACCAGCATCTTCATAGATTTAATTAACAAATACTGTACAATCTATTGTACCAGGTTAAATAAAGATCTATTTACTATGTACATTTTTGACTTGAGCACTTATCAAGATTGCAGCCAGAAAGCAAAAAAAGAGAAAGAAATAAAAAGAAGTAGATTATATACCAGATAATATGGTGCTACCATCAGACCTGTGTCATGCCAACAATAAAGCAACCTGAGATCATTATTGTGTGCAGTTGCTTCTCAGCCAAGGAAGTGGGCTCACTTTCAATTTTGCTCAAGAACACAGCCATGAATAAAGAATGATGCAGAAATATCCTCTGAGGGACAACTTCTCCCAACCATCCAAGAACAGTTTGGTGACAAACAATGCCTTTTCTAGCATGATGGAGCACCTTGCCATAAGTGGCTCTGAGAACAAAACATTGAAATTTTGGGTCCATGTCCAGGAAACTTTCCAGACCTTAATCACATTGGGAACTTGTGGTCAATCCTCAAGATGTGGGTGGACAAACAAAAACCCACAAATTCTGACACTCTCCAAGCATTGATTATGCAAGAATGGGCTGCGCCAGTCAGAATGTGGCCCAGAAGTTGATTGACAGCACGACCGGGTGAATTGCAGAGGTCTTGAAAAAGAAGGGGAAATATTGACTCTTTGCATAAAGTTTATGTAATGTAACTTCATGACTCTTATGAAATGCTTGTAATTGTACTTCAGTATACCTTAGTAACATCTGACAAAAAGATCTAAAAACACAGTCTGTAGCAGCAGACTCCGTGAAAAAGTGTCATTCTCAAAACATTTGAGATTCAGTATAACTATCAGTGTTAGTTACAAAATGGATATAAAACTTATTTTAAAAAAGGATATGAAAAAGCAGAACTCCTGCAGTATTCCTGAATACTAACTACATTCTTGTCTCTTTGAATGCTAAACAGCAGTTTCTGGTGTTGGATTTTTGTCTTTTTCTGGAGTTTTCTAGTTTTTTTCCCCCACTAGGTGCCCACACACACACACACACACACACATACACAGACACACAAAGAGCGAGTGTTGCCGCTGTACTAATGAGTCCCCTGTGTTCTGAAACCCTCTGGAGTACTCCATGACTCATTCCTCTTCTGCAGTCTGGGAGGCTCGAAGGTCAAACGTGGCTTGTGGAGAAAATCTACAGGAGATTATCTCACTCATTATCCCATTACATGTTTGTAATGTGTGATAACAGGGTGCTCGGGGTTGATACTTCAAGCTCAGTGGCACTGCTTTCTCGGCTTCCCGTGACAGATGTGTAACTGACATGCTGCTTTAAAGCTTTTAGCTCGTTTATGTATTAATCATGCAGGGTGATTATAATAAGTGAAGGATGCTGTTACAGGAAAATCATTAAGACGGGTCGTGACACGGCCGATACAAAGCTAAATTGTTGCTAATAACATAACGTTGATTATTTTGCAAAGTCTTCCAACAGGTACATTATGTTTTCAGGTTGTCTGTGCGTCCACCTAAGATTCTCTTCAGCGCAATAGCTCAGGTACACCGCTCATCCATCACATTTTTGGGGTGCATCAAGCAAAGAAAGTAGATTTGAAAAGACTGGAACTTGGTTAAGACCCTTGAACATATTAGTGTTACCTGGAAGGATAGTGCTGAACTGTTTAAAAGAAATTTAGTTGAAAAAAATTTTTGGGGAAAAACTTCGAAACGTGTTTTTCCAAACGTGATTTACCCTATTCAAGAGAGATGTGTGTGTGTCAGGGTAAGAAGGGAAGTGCATGAAGCGATACACCCATCATGCATATGCCCACTGTACAAGCCTCTGGAGATCTTGGGTTGGAGATCTGGAGCTTCATTTGGTCAGGTCTAGACTCAGCAATGTTATGAGGCAATAAAATAAGTCAGCTGATGACCTGGATGCACTGAATGACCAGGATATACCATCATTGGAATTTTTCTTCCCTGATTGAACAGGCATATTCCCGCTGTGAGAGCGTTTCTGAGAGCATGAGGAATCATTTTCACACATGAACTGGACAACACTGTGTGGCCAAAGGTGATTGAATGAAATCCTATAGTTGTGGCCTTTTTTTTTTTGGGCCAGATAGTGTATATCTCAAGAATGTTTACATGATTTATATGGAATTATTCCTAGAACCAGCAGGGTTAAATTCACAGCAAGGTCTAATATCTAAATTACACTCCACTCTGAACGTACTGGAACAGCAAGAACGCTAAAGTCATTTGGATTTCAAATCAAACAATAAATGTGAAATTATAGATCATGAAATGCTTTCATTCCCTGATATTTGAAAAAAAGAATTAGAAAGTACAATGTGGCATGTTTTGTTTAAACCCACCCACTTTTTGTGATGAAAAATATTGGAACTTGACTTGATTATTTGCTTAACAAATAAATAGCTCTACTGTATGTGTTTACTCTCGGTTTTTTCGCCTGGGTTTTGTTGTTACAAATAATAAACCATTGTGAAGTCCAGAGAGCTGTCTGTGGGAGAAATGCAAGCCTTGTTGAAATTGATTTTAAACTTCCCGCAGGGAGCATAAACATACATTGATCTGTCCAATTATCTTTGAAGAGTCAGTTTTTAAAAGTTACATACCTTCCATAAATATGTGTATTTACAGTGAACTATCACGTTAATTGGCTCTGTTGAGTGCCACAACGTATAGCCACACCCACTTTGAGGGCAAAAGCACTGTATTCGTCCCCAAAAGCGATGGCTGCTGTGAGGTAATCTGATACAAAACTGCTTATAACATCCTTTCTACTCAACATTTTGATTACTGGTGCAGATTTAACTTCAGGCAAATACCCAAGGATTGGCAAAATTTCATTAAATTCTGTTCAGCCAGTTTAGCGTCATGCTGTGACAAAAATCAGCTGGACAGACATACAGACAGAAATTTTTCTGAGACTGATTTCAGATCCTCCGATGTACGAAACGTAAGGATCATTGAAAGGGCGAGTTCTGATCAATGTACAGACAAAACCTTTCTTTTATTTATATACAGTAGATACCACAAGATGCAAACCTGTCATCAGTAGTGAGATTTAGAAGGTCAGATCAAAATTTGCAGAGAAATGCAAAATTAAGGAACAAAAATGGACCTCTAAAGTAATGGAAAGGCCAAAGTGTGGAGAAAGGAAAGATCTGCTCATCAGTCAGTGATGATGGAGGTAACAGCTTGGGTTTGCATGGAAAATCTTTAAACAACAGATTTTGTAAAAATGTCATATATCACAACATTTTTTAATAATGTTTAGAATATATGATATGCGTTATGATATGAATACTCTTAGAAAATGTTCAATCTGGAATCCTTAATCATTCCTCAGCTTGTCTGTCTGGAGGAACCCGACAACCAAATGTTTCCATATCTGATAGGTTTCCAAGTACTAAAAATTTCATTTGCAAGATAATTAAAAAGAATGTAGGAAGTCAAGCCCTTTAAAAAGCTATAAAATCCACCTCTAATCACACTCCTTCAGATTCAATTAAATTCAATTAAATTTATATAGCAGGTTTAATAATGGCCATTGTCACAAAGCAGCTTAAAATGAGAGAAATGAGTAACAAATGTGTGAGAAACTCCTGGAAGACTCTTGCAGGACTAACTATGACAGCATAACTAAAAGGGAGAGCCAGAAGGAAACAAAGACATGAGGGCTCCCTGGGAAGTAAAGCAACCAGTCACTTCACCGGCAACAAACCTGAATGATTATTTATCTCATAAAAAAAGAGGAAATTAAACTTTTAGTACAAAGCTATATTTGAAGATACAGTATCATCTGATATGGAGCCAGTGTTACACACTGCGAATGCCTTTGATATCTGGTAAATGTTAGAAAAGGACATTGTATATACTGTATATCTATTCTGCCTTCTTCTGTTCCAGCGATCTCGTCCGTCTGGCTCCCCTCCAAGATCAATCCCAGTCTCGTCTCCTTTTCTCGGAACTCTGCCTTTTATGCAAATGAAGCCGGGAGCATCACACTCCTGTGTCCAACCAGGAAGCGCGTGACGCTGCAGACACAGAGAAACTGTGATTCAGTGTTATGCAGCTTGTCATCAATCACTCAGCAGCAAGCACTTGAAGGTAAAAAGAAGCAACCGGAGGGAAACAGGATGCCTTGACGGCTCACTGACCCTCTTTTAGGTGCCGCATGATGTGTGTCCTCGGCACATGGATGCCACGCTCCAGTCCACAGAGCTCAGACAACCTTTCAATGACATTGGCACACGCCGACTCTCTCAAGGTAAGCCTGTCTCTCTTCCAGGGGTAAATTTATGTCAGCTAAAGGGAACGTTGTGGAAGTGTCTGTTCTGTGTTCTTTAAGATAACTGATGGGATGTGGAATCAAATAAATCAGTGAGCTTTATTGTTGAGTTGTTGTTACTTGGTGTAAGTCAGGTGCATGCCTTTACTCTGCCATGTGTAACGTTCACTTTGTAGAAGTGTGTAACGAGAGCGTGTAGGTGCTCATGATGAGTTTAATGACCTCTATTAAAAAACAATCAAGACATTGTTATATTACTATTCTATTATTATCTGCTGGATGCTTTGTTGTGTAGCTTTGTATTGTTTAATGAGTCCTGTATCTGGATGAATATCTGTGATACTGTATATCTTTTAACGTGTAGTCAAATGTTCAAAAGAAATAAGCATTTTCGGTCAGTTGCATTAACCCTGAAATCAAAGACAGATCAAAGGACAAATCTCATAGAACATTATCATCGGTGCAGCTAAGAGAAAAGGGAGGATTTCTAACCAAAGTCTCAAAGTCTCAGTTTGACTCCAAGCTCTGTCTATGTGAGTGTTTTACTGCCTTGTAGTCAATGTAATTGAGATAAACCCGGGCTGAACCTGAACACACTGCTCTCCTCTTTTCCTGTCTTGCCTTAGTATGTGAGACAGTCTCCCATTTCCATCACCAGGGGGCAGTAAGTTGATGTCATTGAGGTAAACCTGTCATTGAGGACATCCTCTATGACAAGGACCTCACAATGTCGTGGCAATCAAATTTTATGCTGATTACTTCAAAGCGTACTCGGCTACTGCAGTGGCATTTGAATGAAACTTGGTTAATAAGATGAATTTGAATTTGTTTTAGCTAGAAACAAGTGAACAGATTAAACTGTCCTGCAGAGAATCTCTCTCAAAAATAAAATTTAAAAAAGAATACAAATGAAATAAAATAAACATAACAGGTTTATAGCAGTCATTTCATTTAGCAGGGTACAGATATTATATTGTTTTACGAACCAGAAATGAGCTCCACCACCAGCTGGAATGGATGGCATGATGAACTCTTATGTTTTGAGGTTAAAAACATTATCAGGTGTTAGAAAGACATATGCTTGTCAATATTTGATATGCACATGCAGTTTCCATTACTGTCAACAGAAGGCTATAAAACACAAACTGCTTCTTTAAAGGAAATTAAATCCGGCCAATAATTAATGTTTTCTGAAATGTTTAAAAACTCAAAAAGATTTTTGGCTTTGATTTAAAAAAAAAAAAAAAAAAGGTTAAATCTAATAACTGGGCTTTCCCCCTATAAAACAATAAAACAGAGACCCCGAAGAACACACACCTGTTTTTTTTTTTAATGGAGAGTATTGGCAGTCTCCTTGATATTACATAAATATCACTGGATATGTAGATCACATTTAGGTGTAATCACACCTCTCTCTCTCTAGAAAGCCCATGTGGAGCAGCCAAAACACTGATGAGGCTATCAATCTATATTTTACAATTGCTAAAATAGAATTTGATTATAATCACAACATATTTGGTATTTGGTATCTGATCATTATTAATTCTATTTTACATCCATTTTGGGGTCTACTCCCTGCTTAAATACCCTGCTTGTTCTGAACAATGATCAAAACTCAAGGTAGACCATACCCGCTGGTTGAACAGGATCTTAATGCAACAGATTATATAAACCATTGTTTTTTTTTGTTTGGTTGTTTGTTTTTAATAAGACAAGAATAAGGAAATTTGAAAAAGCTCTGATATTTATTGATTGAGTAGAGCTGGGGGGGGGGGGGGGGGGTAATATTTTCAGCTATTAAAGATTGTTCTAAGTGCAAAACAAGAAGAAAACTTCAGAGACCAGACTGATGATCTGATTGATGAAAGGGGAAATTAAGTCTTTTTTTTTTGTCACTATATAAGTTGAACTATGAGTTCTTCCACTATATTGTGCTGCATAAAAAGTTAGAGCTGTATGAATGAATGTATGAATGTATGAATGAATGAATGAAGCTGCAGTATGTATAAAGCAAGTAAGGCGATTAAAACTCTCATTCTTTCTTTCTCGTGATTGCTTTTCCCTCCCAAGAAGATTCCCGGAGGCCCATTTTGATCCCCGAACACTATGGACCGGAACGAGCTTTCCCCAGGTTCTGGAGTCGTCACGCAGAAGCCCGCGGTCGTGAGCGGTTGTGGCGCAACGTCGATCCACTGCGCAAGCCGCTGCGACACCAGACTGTCCAACCAGTGCGGCCCGAACAATCACGACATGATGGACGAGGCGGAGGACAGTGAAGAAGATCCCAAGTTTCAGCAGCCTCGACTTAGGCGAGCCGGTGCCACCGGAGGAGGAGGAGGAGTTGGAGGAGGAGGTGTAGGAGCAGCAGCAGGAGGAGCAGCAGGAGGAGGAGGAGGAGCAGGGAAGATGCAAAACTTCGCGTCGGGAGGGGGATCCTCGCACAAGAGCTCCTCCACCGACGAGATCCCGGCTCTCCAAGACCTCTGTTCAGAGCGTGTCGATCAAGTGGAAGTAGTCGCTCCCGCAGACGCGGCGGTTCGGACGCTCGCGCCTGCGCGTCCGAGTGATGCGGCGGCGCGCGACGAACCCGATCCCGCCAGAGCGTCTCCTCTCGCGCTCACCGTAGACGCCTGTAATGTTCCGGGAGACGGAGGCGGCCACGGCGCAGCCCCGGTTTCCGCAATGAAGTGCAACAAAAACGGCGAGTGCAGACGAGGCTCCGGCACCGGCAGCTTGCGCTCCATCATGTCCAAACAGGACAAGCAGGACGCGAACAAACGCTGCTCAACTTCGGGCACGGACGCGCCCGCGGGCCCCAGGGACTCCTGCAGTCCCGGCGTCCCCGAGAAGAAGGACTCCAAGGTGTCGTTCTCCAACGCGCCGAGTCGAAAGGCGTCCGCGTCCACGCAGAGCCAGCAGCCCAGGAACTCCGTGACGTTCCTCAAGTCCGAGGACGGAGCGCAGATCGCGCCCGAGGATGGCGAGGCGCGCGGGAGCCAGGCGAGCTTCATGCAGAGGCAGTTCGGGAGCATGCTGCAGCCGGGGGTCAATAAATTCTCCTTACGGATGTACGGCAGCCAGAAAGCGGTGGAGAGAGAGCAGGAGCGCGTCAAGTCAGCCGGGAAGTGGATCATCCACCCTTACAGCGACTTCAGGTAAAAATCTACGAGAGGGAAGGAAAGTTGTGGTGTGTGTGTGTGTATATATATATATATGTTTGTAATGTAATTGCACACTCCCTATTTTTATCCACAAAACAAAAGTGAAAGATTAAAAGAGAGCTGTCTGAAGCGTGTACAGTAAAGTCAGAGGCTGGATTTCAGCACCACGGACAGCAGACTAAACCATTGATCTCTAAAGCTTTTTCATTTATGTTTCCGCACAGTTCTTGCTTTCTTTTGGCTGTTGAAGTTGATCCTATTCCTAAGATTTGACACAATTCCCTATCTGTGTTTCAGTTTGAGCTTTACATCACATAGTGCATGCAATTATCCACATTAGGGTTGCCAGATTGGGCTGACTCTTTCCCTCAGTGGCATATCCAGGTTTTAAGACATGGAGTTCTGGGGGATGTTAGCTTTTAGGAGAAACCGAGACAACAGCACACTCATGAAATGATGTTCCACTGATGTCATTGTATATAATAATTCATAATTGCTTTAGAGTTTTTAATTCTCTGTATGCTTACTACAGTCATGTAAATCACCATGAGCTAGTTCATTAATCGTGCATAAATTGGAGAGGAGTGAAAGAGGTGTGATTTAGGGTTGGAAGCAGCGAGGGTTTTATTTCATGACTGACAGCAGCCCTGGCTCGGGTATATGTGTGTAATATATCTACTAGACGTATAACATCTATCTTTGTAGTGTTATCAGTATCACAGCTTTGAAATCTTCTGAAAGTCAGGATTGGTGCTGTATTTCATTGAAGACTACAATCTGTAGCACTTGTATATTATTGTTAAAAAAGAGAAGAAGATTTACTGAGTGGTGTTGCCTCAGGTGTATATACCAGTGTCTATTGGTGCATAATGCACAGGTGTGTGTGTGTGTGTGTGTGTGTGTGTGTGTGAGAGAGATAGAGACAGAGAGAAAAAGAGAGAAAGAGAGAGAGAGGGAGGTGTGATGTTAAGAAAAACAATTAAGCCTAAAGAAGTGAATGTGGTCATGGATTACATCAGCCTCAAGTTATGAGTCAGCAGTGCGCCTCGGGAGTGATAGCGGTGACCTTGAGCTCTCTCCACGTGCCGCACGGAAACTCCGTCACTTCCGCCAATCCTCAGACACTCCAGAGCATGTGTTCACTCAGCGCCACACAAACACAATACAGTTACCCTGCTGCAAAGGTCATTTCAGGTCATGGATGTAAAGTCGAATCATAAACAATAATAATAAAAAACAATCTGGTTAGCTTGGATTGTCTGCTTCAATATCAGGCCTACATCGGACTTCCAGCGTTCAACCTGGTCAATTAGGGTCTTGTATTTTCTTTTTTAAAATATTCTTTATTTGCCCTTTATACCAAACCCTTACATGTCCATTAAAAAATAAAACACAGTCTTATCTACTTATCTAAGTATACATTACTTCTAATTTATCTACCATGCATGGTTCTGAGAGGAATGGACATGCAATACAGTATTGTGCAAAACACTTGAGCCACACCTTATTTCTTCGTATTAAATCAAATTAAATAATGTAGATTATATTAAAGAAATGCGACCCAATGTTTTACTGCAAAGAACAAAGTCTTGTATATTGTCTTGTGACATTATTTAGATTAAAAAAAAAAAAAAAACATGACCAATTTACACTGTTTGGACAAAAAAAAGCTTTTGAAGCATCATCTGGAAGGATAGAGCTGGACAGTTGATTTTGTGTAAGAAATGTGGTTGAAAGTAATCATGAATGGAGATCATTTAAATGCTAAAGGTATTTCCACAAACACACATGTACAATGTGGAGGAAACTCACAGGATTGGGACCACACAGCTGTGAGGACATAAGAAAACCAATAGTTAATGAGACACTTTAGTTTCAATGGGGAAAATGTCATGTGGTCTGGTGAGTTGACCCTTTTCCAGAGTAATGGGTGCGTCAGGGTTAGAAGGGAACTGTACAAGCTTCTGGAGGCAGCGTTATGAGGCAGGTCTAGACTGAGCAACATAATATGGTAATAAAATGAAGTCAGCTGATGTACTGAGAGACCAGGAAATTCCATCAATGCATTTTATTTCCTCCCGGATGGCACAGGCTTATTTCAGGACCCAGATAGAGTGGTTCTGAGAGCACGAGGAATCATTTCACACATGAACTGAACACCATTTTGCAGGCTGTAATCAAAGTTAAATGCGGTGGAATGAAATCTTAGTATGTGACGTTTTTTCATTTTTTTTGGCGGGGGGGGGGGGGGGCCGATTGTGTATATAACAGTAAACAATGGACCATGGTAAACAGTAGAACAATTAATTATATAGCACTACACTTTTTATGCAAAGCCAAATATTCAAATGCTATTGTAACAAGTATGTCCGGATGTGCAAAACTATATTGTGTGTCTGATCATGTAAACAAACCAACAAACAAACTAACAAACAAAGCCCTATACATTTTGTACTTTTCATACTAGCCGTATGATTGCTCATCTTGTTTTATTTTGCCTCCTGCTCTCCCTTCCCTTCAGGTTCTACTGGGACTTTACAATGCTCCTCTTCATGGTGGGCAACCTGATCATTATTCCAGTAGGCATCACGTTCTTCAAAGAGGAGACTACTACACCTTGGATCATCTTCAACGTCGTCTCCGACACCTTCTTTCTTATGGACCTGGTGCTCAACTTCCGCACGGGCATCATCATCGAAGACAACTCTGACATCATCCTGGATCCCAAGGTCATTAAGAAAAAGTACCTGAAGACATGGTTTATCGTGGACTTTGTCTCGTCCATCCCTGTGGATTACATCTTTCTCATTGTGGAGAAGGGAATAGACTCGGAGATGTACAAGACGGCTCGGGCCCTGCGCATCGTGCGCTTCACCAAGATCCTCAGTCTGCTGAGGCTGCTGAGACTCTCCCGGCTCATCCGCTACATACACCAGTGGGAGGAGGTAGGCTTCTGTTTGGATATAACACAGATTAGAAATGCACATGGGAGATCTTTCAAAGGCCCACATTTAATAGAAACTAGTTCTGAGCAAGAATCCAGCTTTTGAAAACGACAATTGGAAGCAACCAGGATAAATGTTTTGAATTGCTAATTATTATATCATCAAAGAGTGGCATCTAACAAAACATGTCCAAATTTTTCCAATAATGCAGCTCAGCCACTGCAGTGCATCACTGCATAGACTAATACCCAGTTCCCACTTTCACAGGTTTTGCTATGAATCACTATGGTTTATAAACCATGACATGCCACGCCCCAGCATAACTTGACTTAGCTAGCTACTGTGTAGCTCACAATGTGCTAAGGTAGAGCTAAGGCGAAATTGGCACAATGAAAAAGTTACTGATTTGGTATGCTAAAGCCCCAGATATTGACATTAACTTATAAATAGGTGCAAGATGCCTTATGAGGGTCCACAGACCTTTATGGAGTGATCTCCAATAACCGTTGGCTAGCATGGCATAGCTGTTGCTGTTGTGTCAAGGCTTAGTCCTTAGTCTTTGGTGTTGCAGAGTACTTTTATTTTGACTTTTTTGGTTTCAGTTCCTGTTTACTTGGTGTTTGCCGTGTTTTATGTTCTCTTGTTTTTGAGGGATTGCTTTCCTTTAATTCATTAATGATAACTGAGTTTTACAAAATTTCATTGATTCTGTGCCTGCAATTGATACAAATCAACTACTTAAACCTATGTAACAACATAATGCAGATATAATATTGCAGTAGGGCTGCCTGGTGGCATAGTGGTTTGCACTGTGGCCTCGTTCCCCCAGGGTTGAGGGTTGATTCCCGCCTGTGTGGAGTTTGAAAGTTCTCCCCGTGCTTGGTAGGTTTTCTCCAGGTACTCCGGTTTCCTCCCACAGTCCAAAGACAAGCAAATTAAGCTAATTAGCGTTCCCAAATTGTCCTTCTGTGTGTGCCCTGCAATGTATTGGCAACCTGTACAGGGTCTAACCTGCCTTGTACCAAATGTCTCCTGGTATACACTCCAGGTCCCTGCAGCCATGTACGGGATAAGCGGTATAGAAGATGAATGAATACCTGGAGATGAAAAAACAAATTAAGTAACATTACAGTATATATTGATTATCTCCAGTTATACAATTTGAAGCCTTACATTAATGAGTCTCTATGTATAGTGATATACCTACATTTACACATTCTCAAACATACTGTCTAATAGAATTTTAAACATTCCTTGTAAATGAATAATGAATATATTTATATCTTCATAAATGAAGACTCTTCGTTAGTAAATGTGGAATCAATAGTTGTTAAAATATTTCTTCAACTCATGTTCAGTTTTATGGACCCTTTCGACAAGTTCCCAACATTTTAATTGTGCTATTGTTCATCCCTGAAATCCCCCCCCATAAACACGCACATAAAGACCCTGAGCGTCTTAAAAGCTTTACCGTTTAAAAATAAAGTACAGACACATCAGCTGCTGCTTCCAGTATGCTCGTAATTCAATTTATATATATATAAAAAATAAAAAAAATCCCGATATCTCCCATTTAAAGCCGCATCTAAATAGCAGTCAAAAGTCCAAGTGTTCATTTGGGTGTCTGTTATCGCACATGACTAACCGTGGTTTAGCCTCAAGGGACGACGTGTCTGACGTTAATTCAATTCAGTCAACCAAACAGCAGAATAACTGCAGGAATACAGTGTTTTTCTATTCATATCACTGCTGAGATCTCATATTGTAAAGAACATAAAGAGGTGAAATACAGTCTTGATGTTTTTGAAAATCAATTCACGTTATTTTCTTTTCATGGGGAACGACACTGTTAATCACAAAATTATGGCACCGTAGCATTTTTATGATATCGCATAAAGAGTGCAGTTCCTGATTGTACTGTTAGTGCACTGTGAATATATACACCAGTATCAGTTATAGGATTAACACCCCAAAACATTAACACATTAACACTGATTATCACCTGTATGACAGGATCATGGGCACCTAAGGCTCATTTTTGCCCGAACAAAGGCTATGTCTGGTCTGATTCCACAGAAAAGCAAATGCAGCGTAAAGTGCTGAAAAAAGTCACTTGATAGAAAGGCATCATAAGACCCAGTGCACCACAGACTGCAGTGCAAAGACACCCAACCTGGCATCTGAACTTCCCAGATCCTAATCCAATCAAAGACCCATGGGATGCTCTGGAAAAACAAGTCTCCATTCTATGGAGGCCCCATCCCGCAACCCACAGCACCAAAATGATCTGCTACCAACATCCTACTACCAGACACCACAGCACACCCCCAGAGGTCTTGTGAAGTCATGGCCTGAGGGGCCGGAACTGCCCCAGTGGCCTAAGGCGAACAAAATTGTACTTCACATTGTAATATTATGGCAGCGAATCATACAGTAGTCACAATAATCAGAAATAATATGACAAGAACTGCATTCAGGCCAGATCAAGTAATAGAACTATGAAGAAAAACAAGTTATTGATTATTTATTGATTGCAGAGGAATGGCGCCTCTTACAGATGAAGTAAAGCCGAGGTTACACTGTAACGAAAGGGGAGAACGTCACTGAAAAAAAGTATTTCTGGGAAGAAAAGTCAGGCAATGAGAGAGAGAGCAAACGAAGAGATGAAATGTGGTCGTCTTTGTCTTTATATAGTGCCTTGAGTCATTGTTTTGTAATGAACAATTGATTAAAAATGTTCACAGTGCTTTCAGAGATGCTCAGATGATCATAGGATTCTTGTGTCCTCGCTTCCATCTCGAGATTTGCACCAATGTCCCGTTTGGTCTGAATGTGAAACTAGGCTGTTAGCCCAGTACAGTGTGCCGTTTGTGTTGTCTTGTCCTTGCCCACTGTATTCCGGCACCTGAGTCCCTGCATGGCTCCTGTCATTGCTCTATACGTCTCCCTGGCGTTTATTCTAATCCCTAGATACACTTGAGTACACTTCTGCTCTCCTAGGCAGCACAACACACAAGTCAACATGGTTGGATCAATTAAAGCACCAGGGGCGGATCAAGCAGGCACTGTTAATGCAATAATGAGAGACCGCCAATGATAATTATCCAGTAACTGATCATTTGCCTGTAATGAACCATCAGAACATATGAGAGACTGGATAGTTTCCCTTGGATTACAAGAGCAATACAGATAGAAGGTTGTGTAAACAGATTGAAATGATTTCCACATGTTTGGGCCATTAAAGGAATTCCTGGGAGGCCAGCCTTTCAGACGTGAAGCAAGCAGTCCCATCGTGGCTTCATTGTACTGGGAAATTTTTCTACCATGATTGTATCCAAGCACTAGTGAAACACTGGTGCTTGGTGCATTAGTATAACAAGGGATTATATAGAGAAATAAAGCTAGTTATTTTAATGCTTATAACTGTGTTCTATTATTCTGCACCATCAAAAGTCCCGGTTTGACTTGAACACCCCGTGAATTTTCATACATAATTGCAAATGCAATGCTTTATGATTATATTAGAACATAATATGATTGCGTTCATGGTTTATTAAAAACACTCCCCTTAAAAGTGCTATAATCATATAAACAGGGACGTTCAGCTAAGAAATACTCCTTACCCTTTTGTTGATGTTTTTAATATTCAGTCTACCAAAACAATACATTTTCACATTTGATTACCTAATTATTTTGAGATTATGGTCTGCATTGCGAATTCCCCGGTGTCGAATTAACTCCCAGAGTGTTTTAGAGTACAGTTAGGGCTATGAATGACGTGTGTGAATGTTGACGGGAATAAATACTGTACATCGGTGATCACCATCGGTCTCCCCGTCCCCTAGTTAGACTACAGAGGTTCCTAGACGGATGGATGAAATGTTACTTATACTATTGAAGAGTAATAAATATTAATGTTTTACTGCTATTGTTTTATGACATATGACTCAAAAATATCATGTAGATTCTTTCTAGCCACACATTTATTAATGAAGCTGTTATAAATCAGCGCACCAGACACCTGCAGCACTGCGCTCACCACTCACCCTGTTTAACGAGGGGACTCGGCTTCTGTGTCACATTGCAAGTCAGGAACATCCTACCTGTTATACTGTACCTAACACAGAGTCTAGAATGAATCACTGCTTTCAAGAACACTGTCTCCCATATCTCATATACTGTAGTGCTGCGGATATGGGTTATGTATGAATGGATGAATGGATGGATGGATGGATGGGTGAATGGATGGATGGATGGGTAATTTGGGTAATGGGTAAAAACAAAACATACAATACAATAGACAAGCATTGGATACATTGCATAGTAAATGTGTCTTGTTGCATGACGTAAACATGTGGTATGTGGCAGACGGGTGCTACTCAGACAGTCATGTCAACATCTTCATGTATTTAAAGCTCATTTTACAACATCACCTTTTACAAGTTTAGTTGGATATAACAAAAAAAGTCTGCTATATGACGTAAAGCTGTGGTGGATGTTTCGCCTGCCCTGCGAAAGGCCCGGGTTCGATTCCCAGCCAGTACCCAAACCCTAGCCATTGGATACAGTGCTGGGCCCAAGCCCAGATAAAATGCAAGGGTTGCAGCAAGAAAGGCATCTGGTGTAAAAAAAAATAAACCTGTGCCAGGTTATTGTGGTGCATTCTGGGTAATTTGTAAGTGTTTCACAGAAATGTAGCTTAAAAACCTTATGCATGGGCTGTACCAAAAATACAAAAAGTTTTTATATTCACTGACATAACTCTTTCTCAACACAGTCTCCATCACAAGTAATGCATCTGCACCATTGCTGAACCCAGCTCTCGAATATCGAAACTCTATATTAAGTGCTACCTTTGTGCAGAAAAAAATTTGTTATCTATTTCAGTTAATAAAAAGTTACACTTCGCTTCAATCATTCCTTTATATTTTTGGACCATCCGAAATGGACCACATTTTTATAATTTTACAACCACAAATGTATATTATTGGGATTTTATGTGATAGACCCACACAAAGTGGCACATACTTGTAAAGTGGAAGGAAAATGATGAATGAAAGCAGTAAGAAGTCCCGTTTGCAGTTCCACCTGGCTCATCGCAAACTACAAATGGCTTTTTTTCAACAATAGCTTTCTTCTTGCCACTCTTCCATAAAGGCCAGATTTATGGAGCGCACGACTGTGGACAGATTCTCCCACCTGAGCTGTGGGTCTCTGCAGCTCCTCCAGAGTTACCAGGAGCCTCTTGACTGCTTCTCTGATTGATGCTCTACTTGCCCGGCCTGTCAGTTTAGGTGGACGGCCATGTCTTGGTAGGTTTGCAGTTGTGCCATACTCTTTCCATTTTCAGATGTTGGATTGAACAGTTCCCCCGTGAGATGTTAAAAGCTTGGGATATTGTTTATTTAGAACCTAACCCTGCTGTAAACTTCTCCACTCTTTTATCTTTGGGCTTTATGATGCTGTTTGTTCACTAATGTTCTCTTACAAACCTCTGAGGGCTTCACAGAACAGCTGTATCTATACTGAGATTAAATTACACACAAGTGAACTCTATTTACTAATTAGGTGACTTCTGAAGGCAATTGGTTCCACTGGATTTTAGTCAGGGGTATCAAAGTAAGGGGGACTGAATACAAACGCACGCCACTTTTTTATGTGTAAACATTTTTATAAATCATTTTCCTTTTACTTCACAATAACTGTATGTGCCACTTTGTGTTGGTTTATCACATAAAATCCCAATACGATACATTTATGTTTGTGATTGTATTGTGGCAAAATGTGGAAAATGTGGGCACTGTATATTAGAAATGGCTTACATACGTATACCAGATTAGACCAGTTCATTCAATATAAATTTGAAGCATGAGACACTGTTTGTTTGTTTTTTGCCCTATATATATGTATGATCATAAAATCCATTTATTACTCATACTGTATGTGATGTCTGTGGCTATATAAAACTTCTTCCTATATAAAACTCCTTCCACTCTTAATCCAGACATTATGCTGAGTTGAACAAAACATTTTGTTTTAGAAATGGTGCTGGCAAGCAATTGCTGATCATAAATCATATTTCAGAGCCAGCAGTCAGCACAACCCAGTGCTTTGATTCATCATTTGAGAACAATCCAAGAATTGTGACTAAAATAAAACATGTAGGCAAATATCACTGTAGATCCCAAATGTCTTATTGATATTTTGATGTAATGTAATAATCAAAAAAATTTGAATCATCTGAAATCTTTTTTTATTTTTTATTTTTTAATGGTACACTACTGTATGTGCACGATTCCATTAAAAAATACAAATCAAAGGTACAGAAGATGCACAAGCAAGGAACATTTTGGTACACATGTTTCTGAGAGTGCGAGACTAGGGACAGAGGACAACTGCGGAACAGGAGCAAGGATCACTGGTCTTTTAATACTGTATGTTAAATATGATGTTATTGTGTCAAATTATATTGACGTTATACAGTCAAAACCTGATGCTAGTAAAAGGTAGAGGATGATTATCAGTGTGTAGAATATGCATGATGAGTTACAGTATCTAACTTCTTACCAATAAAGTGGACGTGGTTAATACTGTGGACAGAAAATATGCACAGTCTTAAAAAGAAATAGCAGGACCATGTCATGAGTAGTGTGCCAGTAGTGTGCCTTGTCCATTGACCCCTGACTTTATATACAGTAGTAACTGTACATCTATACGGTAGACTTACCAGTGACTTTGACTGGAAATGCAATCGGATTTGCTAACAAGTAACTGATTATGTATATACATTAAGAACATTTGGATTTAAATACAAATATGTTTTTGTATAAAAAAGCAAATACATATTTGGTATAAAAAATGACATCTACTAAATCAATATAACTATATATAGTGGATGTATGTATACAGTATACAGTATCAGTACATTACCATACTATAGGTCTTGGTCATTATAAATGTTCCTGCTCTGCACATTGACCGTGAAGTTTGTTACCCAGAAAACAAGTACAACGTAAGTAATTGGGTCCAAATTCCACAACCCTCGTTCCATGCAAAAATGCATTCCAAAGTTCAACCGAGACTCATATGAAGCTTGTGCCGTCCCCACTGAGCTCAATGAAGATGGTATCTTATGTCATGTTTGGTTATGGTGTACCAATTTAACTCTTTTACACATCCTAGTCGTATGGTTAAACAGAAAGAAAAGAGTTAAATTTGTGGTTTGTCAAAGTTGGTGTGAAAGTTCTCGAGTGTCCTGTACAGATCCCGGACCTCGACCCCACTGAACAGCTTTGGGATGAACTGGAATTTTGACTGAACTCCAAGCCTACTCATCCAACATGAATTCCTACTCTCACTAGCGTTCTCTTACTAATGTCTCAAAATCTAATGGAAAGCCTTCCCAGAAGAACAGAGGGTATTAAAGAGCAAATCTGGAATTTGATATTTAAGAAGCACGTGGGGGGCGGCACACTGGCTTAGTGGTTAGCACTGTCAGCTTGTACCTCCAGGGTCTGGGTTTGATTCCCGTCTCTGTGTGCATGGAGTTTGCATGTTCTTCCCATGATTGATGGGTTTCCTCTGGGTACACCGGTTTCCTCCCACAGTCCAAAGATAAGGCTAATTGGTGTCCCCAAATTGCCCATAGTGTGTGTGTATGTGTGTGATGGATTGGCACCCTGTCCAGGGTGTACCCCTCCTCGCGCCCTAAATCTCCAGGGACAGGCTCCAGGCCCCCCGCGACCCTGTGTACAGGATAAAGTGGTATAGTGCTGCCATGTCTGGCATTTCCCCCCAGTGTTTTTCTGTTTCCAGTGGCATAGTGGTAGGGTATACAGTATAAGTAACAAAAAAACATATGAAGCAGAAAAAACTTTCAGTTTAAGCCAAGTTTTCTGCTGATATTTGGAGCGTTAAACAGACACTGACGATACAGTAGCACTGCAATAACATTAATATACATGTAAACAAGACACATTGAGGCTAATTAAAGCAGGCAGGTGTGGACAGATGTGAAACGAGCGTAGCGGTGGTGGTGAAAACCTGGAAGCAAGAAGGCTCTGTAACAAGACATGACCCAGTATTTGAGCCTTACATAATATAACAGCAAGATAACTGCATATATTTTGAGTTTACTCATTCATTTTTACGTAATAGTTTTCAGTAATTGGAGTGTTTTGAGCTATCTGAGAATGCAGAACACTGGCTTCTTTTATTGTCAGCATGATTCTCCAGTAAATTGGTAAATTACAGCCCGGGCTCATTCAGGGGCATTAGTGATTATCATTCAGAGCGCAGTGGCAGGGCTGTGCTCTGGTGTAATTACTTTAACTGTATAATCCTGTCTCCCGCCACCCAGAGCCTTCCGTTCCTCCCTTCCGCTCAGACACTCAGCTCTGACCTCTGAGAACCTATGATTGGCCACTCCAGCCAGCAAACATCGCAGGACCCAGCTGGAAATGGGCTGGTGGTGACACCGAGGACATGTCGATGTAATGAAGGTGGTTAGAACATATGGAGTTACAAAGAGGAAGCAGAATAAATGCAAATAGCTGATGAGGTGATTCGGCTTGGTGAGTCAGAAGTGAGTCAGAAGACAAGATAATGCAGAAAATGCAGAAATTTGAATATTACAAAATAGGCTAGCGATTTTTATGGAATACAATACGGTGTTGTCATTTTATCAGGTCAACTTACTCCGTCAGTGTATTGGCCATCTGCTGTATATATTTGTCATATGATTCTGCACCATCATATGACCACCAATTTGCTGATGACCAAGGTAACCAGTGAGCCACCATCGTTGGTTCACGCTAGTGCGTGTCTAGTTACAGTCTGTGCATCCCATCCAGAACGCCTTATGATAATGGATAAGCTACTTAAACCACTTCTACTAAATAATAAATTACTACTAAAAGCTTAATAGTTCAAAACCTTTCACTTAATACTTTCATTAAAATAAGTTGCCCAAATAAATAGATGTCGTGTTTACTCAATGCATGCATTTGTATAGCAATATGGGGTCGGGAGAGCTGTCGGAACATTTCCACTGTCAATAAATATGAGCAATAGAGCTAAGTGATACAATGCAAAAGCAAAAGTATTAGATTTTTACTTGTGCAATTATCACCCTGTAAAGTACAATGACATATGCTGATGACAAACTTTCCCTTCAGTGTGAGTCTGATTCATTCTGGGACTTATGCAATTCATCATTTTTAAACCTGAGTATGCGCTCTCATATATCCTTACCTTTGTAATACTCTGCCAGTAGAGTTGACTTTATTATTATTTTTTTTTTTTTAATGCTGAAGTATATACTTATTTGTATTCTGAGTCAGCGGAGACAACCTGCTGAAGCCTGATTATACCTTTGCAGTAGATTCATCAGCTCCCTCCAGAACTGCTTACAGACATTTCAGAAGTCGGGAGAAACAGTTTGCAAACAATGTGATTGTGTGTAGTTGTTTATTCATACCGGAGAGACTGACAGTTATATTTCTTTCAAAGCCGTATTGTATGCACTGTGCAGGTTTCACTGTGCTGGGGGAGGGGGAGGTGTGAGTGAATGTAGGGCATCATTGATTGATAAGTGCTGCTGCTGTGTGGTAACAAATGTCCTGTGGCTGACGTATGCTTGATGGTGCGATGCTACAGTAGATTAATCGGCACTAATCACTCTGTGTTTTCCTGAGCGTAAGTCAATACATGCAAATGTAGCAGAACACTGGAGGAGACGAAATAGAACGTGTGGAGGGTGTTCAAGTCAAACCGGGACTTTTGATTGTGCAGAATAACAGAGCACAGTAATGAGAGTAAAAGCTACCTTAGTTTCTCTATATAATCCCGTGCTATACTAATGCACTTATCCCAGCATTTCACGAGTGCTTGGATACGATGTACAGCCTTTTTTTTTTATTTAAAACGTTTGCACCATCATTTTACTGCGACCATCTTTTGTAAATGCCAATCTGTTTGACACCTTCATGCTCCAGGAATGATTGCATCACGAGTCCCGGTTTGACTCGAGCGCACCTTGTTGAAAAGGCTTAGGCAGAACGCTTTGGCACTAATCTCCAGCTGCATGATAAACCCATTCTGTATCACCTGTGTGTTATGTGTTGGCGCACTAATTGACTCTCCTCTTATGTAGTGCTGCAGTAACACAGAGGTGCTGGACCATCATTTGTTTGCATCATTTTGTTATGACTAGCAGAAATCGGTTTAAGGAAGAAATCTAGAAATGCGAAGGAACTATATGTTAAAGTAAATAAACTGCATGTTGAGTTAATGTTATTAGGAGTCCGATTTTTTTTCTTCGTCCAAAAATGGTTTAATATCCTCACTAAGAAAAGAATAATGAAAATGCTATTCTTTGCATTATTTATTTCCTTGAGCCTAGCAATAAAAAAGTTAAATGAATTTTAAATTTAAGTTAAAATATTTCCTTATTATTCTCTCTCTCTCTCTCTCTCTCTCTCTCTCTCTCTCTCTTTCTCTGTCTCTAATGTCATGTTTACATGTCATGCTGGAAAACTTTAAACTTTAAGTTTGCAGCATTACTTCTGATTCTTACCTCCTCGGAATACACTAGTGATGAACGACACTAGTGATGGGAAGTTTGAATCATTTTAGTGACTCGGGTTCTTTGAATCTCGTTCATCAAAATGAACGAATCTTTTTTTGAGTCATTTAGTTAATTTCGTTCTTTTGATCAGAAATAAACTAAAATGTTACATTTTCAGTAAACAGACCCCCAACACGTCTACATGCACAAAGTTTGATTATAGTTCCAGTAATGAAAATATTACAATGCAGCTACAGTAAGGACATATTATAATAGACAGAATGAGCAGCTCACCTCTCATATTTTCTGGTCCGAATCGTTCGTTCTTTTGTCACGTGACTCCCATAGACGCTATGCAGTGCAATACACAGGAAACAGAATTAAACGGTTCGTTTCATAAGTCTTCTAGTCCGAGTCCTTTGATCTTTTGAATCTATTGCACTGCACAGCGTCTATGGGAGAAAAGAACGAACGATTCAAAGGTAACTACTCATTTCATAATCACTCTCCGAGACGACTCGTTCTTCTAAGTCATGTTAAAGACTCGTTCAAAAAGAACAAATCGTTCATGAACGACCCATCACTACCCGACACTGGAGACTCCTTCTTTAAATCCTTCTTTAAATTAAAAAAAGTAAACTCACATATACAGTATATTAATTTAATACATATTCATATATTTCATTCATATACTTCCCCTATTTTATATATCAACAAAGTCTTTTAACACAAATTCACAGAGCACATTAATCAGTCCAAGCTGCTGTTATGGGAAACTAATCAACACCTGTTGATAAATCAGTCTTTTGAACACAGCGATGCAACAAAATTCAATAAGTACAATATAAAAAAAAGTATGCCAGTGACAGCAACGTCATATCATCCACTTGATTTCTCATTCCTGTTTATTAAAGCTTTTTAGTTGCACTGGAACGGAAACACAGTTGTTATGTAAAGTACATTTTAAAAGTACCCTTCACTAGCCTGAAGCCTGAGGTTTTATTATCCATTAGTCTTGTGCAGAACAAATCATTTCCTTTCGATTAAACTCATAAGATTTCTGTGCATGGAGTTTGCTTTATCGTCTTTTATTATTATTTTTTTAAAGATGTCTTGCAAGTGCAGATCATTTATACCTCATGAGAAGTGAAAATGTTCTCATGTGCAAAAAGTTGCTAGATAAAAGTAGCACCAAGGCTGCTTAACAAGGCCATGGATGCAAAAAGTAATAAAACGTTATCATTATAAGCAGCAGCGTAACTTTATATTCCTGTTTCTGTGCAGAAGGCAGAACACACAGCAGAGCTAGGGTAAGAGCATGCATGAGCTGTTTGTGTGTGTGTGTGTGTGTGTGTGTATGTTTGTGTGTGCTCGTGCCTTTGGCATTGCACACCGTCATTAATGCAATGTAAATCTTTTCTCAAGGTTTCTCAGAAATAACGCTGCTGCTTTTCAGTTCTCACACTGATTTGATACACACACACACACACACACACACATACACACACACACACACATAAACACACACATTGCTTGGAGCTTGATAGAAAGAATGAAAGTGTTAGATTACATGCAGTAAATATAGAGCGGATAACAGGTGTCCTACGTTGTCCTACGTTATATACGTTTGTTTTTTTCCAATGTCTTCTGGAACTCTCAGGATTTTATTAATCTCTAAGCTTATATCTCGCCGTGCTTGGTGGGTTTCCTCCGGGTACTCCGGTTTGCCCCCCCACAGTTCAATTACACTTGGTGTTTCCAAATTGCGGGTGCCAGTAGTGTATGGTTATGTGTTTGTGTCTGTCTTGTGTCCTGCGTTGGGGATCACACAGGGTAAGCGGTACGGGAAATGAATAAATGAACAGATTACTTGTACATTCGATCTGTGTTCTTAAGTCCAGGCTCCTTAAAAAAGGTGTCATTGGAAAAAAAAAAAAACATGAAAAACGTCATGAAAAAATTAAACACAGCAGATGGAATAAAAAGGTTGTACTGCCTCTTATGCTGTTGTTTCAAGACATTTCTCTCCTTTGTTGGAACTTTAAAGTCTGTCATAAATCAAATTGTACAGTTAAGTATATATATATATATTTTCAATATATATCTTATATTTATTTAATATAAGAGGTCTTGGTTGTTATAAATTGTCCTTTGGAACACGTGTATAATGTAAGTAACGGAGTACAATGTAATTTGCCAAATCACCATAACTTTGTAAGATACCAACTCGATTTAGACTCTAAAAGCTTTATATGAGTCTCAGCTGAATGCATTTTTGCCTGGAACAAGAGTTGTGAAATTTGGTTCTGATTACTATTATTGTAATTGTGTTCTGGGTGACAAACTTCACAAATTCCGTATGCAGAGCAGGAACATGTATAACCATCAAGACCTCTGGGAATGTACTTATATTCACCCTGATTTTGATTTAAGACAGACTTTGAGGAAAAACTCAAACTATCACTTTAAGGTTCTAGATTTCATTTGTTTTCAAAATGTAATTCTACACTAAAACGCCGCATTAGAGGTATGTCATAGTGGAAAACCTTTTTATTTCCTAAAAAAAAAAAGAAGTGTTATTTATGTTTTAGTTATTTGTGGTTGATTTTGGGAAATATTTTTTTCTATTTCACAAGAAGTGAAAAAAATCATTATAAATGCGATCCTAATATGGAATTATCTGATGGAAAATGCTTATAATTTAGTCAATTTAAGTGATAAAAAATGCTTAAAGAATGTACTTTAGGAAACATATTGATGGAATACTTATAAAGATCCTTTTCTAACATTTTTCATTACGTTATACGACAATGACGATTGTTAAAAGCGTTATACCAAAAAAAAATTCAATAACTTATGAACATTGAATTAGGTTGAAACGTGGTGGGGCAGGTAACATTGTTCCCCATTTGATCCTGATCTTAAGTTTCACATGTTCTGGGTTTAATGTGGGTATGTTTCCAGTGTGCTCTCGCTTAAGTATGCAAATTTTCCTTTTACTGTATATATCTGTATATGTGTCTGTGTGTGCACTGGCATCTCATCCAGGGCTTTCCCGCCTTTCCGGGATAGATTCCAGATCCACAAGACCAGAATAAATCTGTTACTGAAAATGAATTGATGAATGATAATATACAGATATGATCATCCCTTATATAGGATGTTGTTCGTTGTCTAACCTAAAGCTCAATCATTTCTAAAACGAGTAAAGGTGGTACGGTTAAAAATACAGAAAGGAATAGATAAATAACCCGGAAAAATTGGATTTCTCAAGGCCAAGGCTCGAAAAAACATTTGAGAAACTTGGATGTAGAGCTCAACAGTGGCTTGCTTTCCTACGTATCTTGCACTTATAGAGCGCTGTGTTGTCGTTTTTTGCAGATTTTCCACATGACCTATGACCTGGCGAGTGCCATGATGCGCATCTTCAACCTGATCGCGATGATGCTGCTGCTGTGCCACTGGGACGGCTGTCTTCAGTTCCTCGTGCCCATGCTGCAGGACTTCCCCTCTGACTGCTGGGTCTCTCTCAACAAAATGGTGGTGCGTAAACCATTAACAATCCAAACTCTTCAAACACACTGTCTTCCTTTTTAGTCCGCTCTCTGATTCTCATCATTTTAATTTTCAATGCCACATGCTGTGAGAGTGTATCAGGAACAATAGGGTGAGGTACATCGAGAGACCTCTGGCCAGCATGCATTAGCGCTAGCACAATGATGCGAAATAGGCAAATCAGCTCACTAACCGAGCCCCAATACCAGAGTGGCATAATTAAATTGAATTTAATTAGATTTATTCTGTTCCCTTGGCATGAATATACAGATTAATGCCTCCTGAAGAAGGAGAGGACAGCTCACCCCGGGTAATTTGCAGAAATTTGATGTCTTGTAGCATTTACATTATTGAATTTTCTCATGCAATGTGACATTCGGTTAAGGAAACTGATAAGTCGGGTATACTCTAGTTAGCTAAGTGTATTGAGATCGCTAGGGCTTCAGGTACATCTGGCAAAGACCATGCACTTTAAAAAGAGAAACATAAAACTCTTCCAGTCCGATCGAATCATTAGGCAGACGCTATAGGTCTTTAAAATGAGAAAGAAGAGACACGGAGGCTTGTATGTAGAACGGTTTGCTGAGTGCAGAATTCAGGAGAGACGATCTTTTCAGCCGTTCTCTTGGATTATCAACCTTTATCATGATGATGAGCAGAAAGATGAAGAAGGGAGAATCGTGTGAGGTGTGATGCACCTCGGTTTTGTGTTCGGGGGTGAAACGAGGCAGGGTGATGACAGTGAGATAAAAGGGTGGATTTCTGTGTGTGTGTGTGTCTGTGTGTGTGTGTGTGTCTGTGTGTGGGAGACCTGGGACGTGCCAGAGCAGCTGCTCTTTTTGTTCCTCCTTTTAACACACATGAAAGAACCTGTTTAGTGTGTGTGAGACACTAAACACACAAACACACAGACACACACACACACCTCTTTAATTTACCTTCATTTAAAAAGTTCCTGTTTCAATAATAATGGTGTATTGCTGTTTATTTCCCTCCCTCTCTCTATGATCTGAATTTATGTCCATGTATGCCTTATAAAATTGCTTTAATTCAGTTTCGTCCCATAGTGTAGTACTGTAGCTGCTTTTACAATTCTCTCCTAATTAAAAAATGTATCATTAAGGTTTTTTGTTGGAAAAAAAAGCAAAGGTTTAAAGATAAGACTCACCAATGTAACAATGTCACCGATTGTTTGTACTCTGAAACTCGTCCTAAAATTGCAGACAATACTCGTTATTCTCTACATACATCAAAATGCATTAGGGGTACACTGTCTGTATACCGTCTCTAGGGTACGTCATTTGGACAGCAACATTTTGTAGTGAGTTGTGATATTTAATGAGTTCACTGGATGCTCTCTGATATGCTTTGGTGATGTAAGTCCAAGAGTCAGACATATTGCACAAGGAAAGTTATGTGTATTCAGGCTCAGGTTACGCACATGCATAAGCTGATATTATGGCTGGACCTTTTAGATAATACTAATCACCTGTGTGAAATTGTATGCTCTGTTTTTCTTGAGCAAAAACAATGTCTAGACTACCACCTTCAAACTCAAGCACTTGCTTTTTTAAGCCTATGGCAATTTTCCACATTGTTCCACATTTTAAAATGGACACGAATCCTTTTTCCCCTTATCATTCTACACACAATACTCCATAATGACAGTAAAAACAGGTGTTATAAATAAATTAAGACTGAAATATCTCATTTACATAAGTATTCAGACCCTTTGTTGTGAGATTTGCAATTGAGCTTTGGTGCATCCGACTCTATCAGTGGTCCTTGAGATGCTTCTATAACTTCTACAACTGGAGTCCACCTGAATTCATTGGACATAATTAGAAAAGAGGGGTTGAGAGAATTATCTGTAGATCTGCAAGACAAGATTTTCTCAAGACCCAGATGTGGGGAAGGTTACGAGAAAAATGTCTTCAGCATCGAACGTTCCCAAGAGCATGGTAGCCATCCATCATTCTCAAATGGAAGAGATTTGGAACAAACAACAGTCTTCCCAGATCTGGCTGCTCAGCAAAACTGAGTAATTGGTAATCAGAAAGGTAACCAAGAACCCAGGAGTCACTATAAATGAGTTCCTTTGTGGAGATGGGAGAAACAACCATCGCTGCAGCGCTCCACCAATCAGGCCTCTGTGGTAAAGTGGTTTGACAGAAGCCATTCCTCACTATATGGCACATGATACACTGCTGGGAGTTGAGCCCCTGAAGGACTCTCAGACCATGAGAAATGATGACTCAAAGATTGTATTATTGTATATATATATTAAACCATCCCTACAGTCAAACATGGTGGTGGCAGCATCATGCTGTGGGGATGTTTTTCTGCAACTGGGACTGGGAGACTAAAGTCAAGCTCGTAGTTAAACATTATTCCTTTGACTTAGTATTTAAGTAGATTTAAGATGTGTGTGCTTGTCGAGTACAAATTCTTGTGACATCACATGCCTTAATTACTTAAAGATTGGCTACTCGTTTGCTACAAAAGTATTATCTACTTATGAATTTAGAACTCCGCTGCAACCCTGGTCAACCTTGCACCAAACAGTCACAAACATTCATGATTTACCTACACAGTACCTTGGAGCCCAGATGATTTGCTATGAATTGTCAAGGCACGTTTAGAACTGCTATGATTTCTCTCAAACCTCCCTAGATTGATCAAGATTGGCTATATAAAGGTCAACCCATTTTTAAGTGTTTTCCATCCATGTCCGTTCAGCTAACCAGCATAGGTCAAAAACACAAGTTAACCAAGTGGTGCAAAATTGCAAGCCATCTACAGTATCTCATCATAGCACGCACTTAGTAAACATTCAATGGATGAACCTCGAATGACTTCGTTCTCCCTATTTAAATGCACTAAATTGTTGTTGGAACAATTATTGCAGCCACCCAGGCTAGTTAAGCCTGATTTATGTTTCTGCGTCAAGTCTACGCCATAGGTCTTGCGTAGCCACGTACACTACAGTATGGAGGGAAATCCCGGACATTTTTCAAAAGGAATTGTAAATTACCTTTACAATTATTATTCGTTTTTTAATAATAAAAAAAAACCCTGACTCTCATTTAACAAATTATCTGTTTTATTGTCACAAGAATTGTGGTCTGTGTAATCATTTCTTTTTAAATGTACATTAAAATATTTATTAATCAATGAAACAAACAAATAAATAAACAAATAATCCATACTGTAGCCTAACAGTGTAATATGTTTGATGTCCTGTGAGGTATTT
>JAQMYL010000018.1:14774970-14790178 GCA_030014365.1 Clarias pachynema
AATAGATTCAAAAGAACGAACGACTCAGACTGGAAGATATGAGAGGTGAGCTACTCATTCTGTTTATTATAATATGTAGCTGCATTGTAATATTTTCATTACTGGAACTATAGCCAAAATTTGTGTGTGTAGACGTATTAGGAGTCTTTTTATTTCTGATCAAAAGAACGAAATGAACTAAATGACTCAAAAAAAGAGATTCAAAGAACCGAGTCACTAAAATGATTCAAACTTCCCATCACTAATGTATGACATATGTGGGTCAAGAAATACGTTTGTGAATTACCTTACACTGATATGTGGATTGCTAAATGCATTTGTGAATGCAGGTTTCACATTTGCAGTGCAGAAGTATTTACATATAGCGCAACTCTGGTTTACATTTAGACCATCTTGGAACTCCAGCTAATGTAGATGGTTTTATTTGAGGAATTATATGGATGTGAACATAAATGCTTTACATTGTATGATTTTTCTGTCACAGTCCAAAATCTCACACCCTAAAAAATTAATCGGATGACTTGATATCAGCGGTTTCAGAACAAATGACATGATAAAGATAAAACGTTTCATCACTGGTGGCACAGTGGCTTAGTGGTTAGCACTGTCGCCTTGCATCTCCAGTTTCTAGGTTCGATTCCCATGGGTCTGTTTGCATGGAGTTTGCATGTTCTCCCAGTGCTTGGTGGGTTTCCTCCATGTACTCTGGTTTTCTCCAACAGTCCAAAGACATGACAAATTGTCATTCCCAATTTGCCCATAGTGTGTGAATGATTGGCACCCCATCCAGGGTGTTCCCCGCCTCGTGCCGCTTCACAGTCTCCTGGGTTAAGCTCCAGGCCCCGTGACCCTGTATACAGAATAAAGCAGTATAGATGATGAGTGATTGTTTCATCACTTTAGTTGGCATAAGGCTTTTATAAAAACCTATAACATCACATGATGAGTTTTCACAACAGCCTTCTAACATCATCTATCATCTAACACTGTAACCTCATGGTTATGAATGTGTTATAATCCCATATGCAGGTTCGGTTCAAATAAAGTGTTACCATAAGGTCAAATCATAAACACTGCCTAAACTTGGCTTAAGGAAGGTACAGTAATGATATCACTAAAAAGGAAAACGTACATGACTGTCACATGATCAACTCACATTTTTTCAGGAACACATTCCGCTTTCTTTTCTTGTTCCAAACAACGTGACAGCGTTTCATCTCGTCTGTGCATTCAAGTGCATCCTCCTGAAATAATGAAATCATCCACGGCGCTTTTTGTAAAATATTGGGTAACTTTAAAGGTTAATGGTGGCTTATTTGAGACAGTTCGCTGGAGACAAAACTCTTAGTTGAGAAAACTCACTCTCAGCTTCATTGTTCATTCTCTTTAGAAGAGTTATCATTATCACCCGTCATTAGGACAGTTGCATAGGCTGTGACTGAATGCTATTAAGTCTCTCTCTCTCTCTCTCTCTCTGCAGAATGACACTTGGAGTGAGCTGTACTCCTTTGCCGTGTTTAAGGCGATGAGTCATATGCTCTGTATAGGTTATGGCCGTCAGGCTCCGGAGAGTTTGTCTGATATTTGGCTGACCATGCTCAGCATGATCGTAGGAGCCACCTGCTACGCCGTCTTCATCGGCCACGCCACCGCTCTCATCCAATCGCTGGACTCTTCTCGCCGACAGTACCAGGAAAAGGTAAGAAAGCCAGTGATGTGGGATATCAAAGCTGATGGCCTTTTGAAGAAGAGATTGGTTGTATATTTGCTTAGCTGTACTTTGATCACGGCAAATGCCACCATACTGTATATTCGCTGTGGAATGGCAGGGCGTGTCTATGAAACACAGTTTACAAGGATAAGATGAAGCTAATGTTGCATGCAAGGTTTTTAAGGTTTGTAAGCTGGTATTGTGGTTGTGCTTGGTTTTTAACATGAGATTACAAATCAAAGGTGGATGAATGTAAAGACCTTATCAAATCAATGCCCGGAAATACATACATGTACTGTACGTTTGTGTTTTGGTATCGGACGGATAATGGATATGTAAGAAAAACATCCTACTAGAATGATCAGCTTGAGTATTTTGTTATTATTTTAACTGAAATTTTTTTTTGTCTAATTATATTCCTCAAACAAGACTATATTGACTTTTTACTAATAATGCCATAATGTAATGTACTGATTGCTCAATTCTGATGGTTCAAAAGGTCCTGATTAAGGGCAGATTACAGACTTAAATTAATGCACTCGTTTTAATACTTTAGGGACTTACAGTGTTGTGCAAAAGTCTTGATCCTCATTTATTTATGACTTACAAAAGTCAGACCTTCTTGAATTTTTAATATAGTTTTATGGAATAGGATTGCTGAAGGACTTTTTTGACTCTCATATTTGGCGGGTTTTTGGCTCTCATGTTCAGTCCAGTTCCTGTACCTGAGCAGTTTTGGAGGAATGTTTTTTGTTTGTTAAGCCACACTGTGACCTATGAATCATTCAAGCACAAAAACATGTAACTGAACCCATGAACCAGTGAGAACTAGGCGCAGATGATGACACATGATCATGCTGGTGATTAGTACTGTATATTGGTGGTGCAGAATAAGTAGTGCTGAGTGGTTGGAACAGACGAGAGGGGAAATGAGGTTGCTGCTGAGGTTGTTACATAAACCACCGATTTTTTTAATGGTATCTTTAGACTGTTTGAAGTCTCTCACAGTAAAACATCTGTTCCAATTTCTTTAGTTTAATCTACATCATTTAAATTTGAAGAAAAGGGTCCTGCACACGGTTGGTACACCACATTAACTTCAATCATATGAGGTCTGATTAAGGGAAACAATCTAATCGGTTTGTTTAAGCCATGTCATTTTATTTCTATCTGCTGTAGAAAAAAAGGAGCTATTGTGTTGTTTTGAGAAGCTAGCCCACTGGAATGATCCATGGCAATAACTGAAAGCTGCAGCCGTTTGCAATCACACCAGAGGAAGATGTATTGGCTGCTGGAGTTGAGTGGAACTTCCTGCCACAGCGGGAAATTGTCTTATTGTTTGGAAGAAAAATTCGCTGACCTTGGGGGGGTCCATTAAAGGCCCACAAAAGGCTTTTACGGAGGTCAGAAGAAGAATTTCTTTGCCTCAGGCAGGTAACTCCTGCCAGCAACTGTGATGAGTCTCCACACCAACATACACTGTAGTAGCTATTATTTGTCAGTGTCAGTGTTTGAGATTACAGTGACATTGTTGATATACTGTACACTCACCGGCCACTTTGTTAGGAACGCTTGCTTTGCTTATCACTGCAGAAGAACACATAATATCATACAGATGATATTATCACTATTATAATGAATCAGAGAGGAGGAAAATGTGATCTCAGCCACTTTGACCAGAACATGGTGGTTAGAGCCAGACAAGCTGAGAATGACTGATCTTCTGTGATTTTCACACACAATAGTGTGTCACAGTCGTCAATAGTTTACAGAGAATAGTGCAATATACAGTACATCCAGGTCTCTGGTTTGAGAGGAAGGTGACAACAACTCCAATAACCACTCTTTACAGCAATGGTGAGCAGAAAAGCATCTCACATTGATATAGTAAATTCATATCAGGTTCCAGGTCTGATCAGGCAAAAAGAAGATCATGAGGCTGCAATGAGCAAAAGCTGATGGAAACATGACATTTCAAGATGAAGGAAATTGAATACTTTTCAATTGTCCGTTTTGTGAACAAACTAGTTTTAATTTATGACGCATGGATCAATTAACAGTGACCAGAATCGAATAACTTTCAGCTTGATTGTTCCCAGATGATCTCAAATACCGTGCCAGAAAACTTACCCTACAGTACATGCATGGGCTCAAGGGAGGTGCAACAGGAAAACATTCGCTCTATCATTCAGTAAATGCAAATTTGAATCTCGGGTGATGCTCAAGCCATCCGTAGCTGGGAGTTTAGGAAGCAGATTGGGTGTGCGCTCTCACACCAGTCATAGCAACACTAGAACGTCATGACCATCTGTGAGCTCACACAGATAGCACTTTCCTCCGAGTGTTTGATGCCGCCCCCTAACTGTGCGTTAGCAGTAGTTCAAAAAAAATGCGGTCAGCTGGCACCACGTGTTCTGAAGGAGCGAATAATAGCCCTCTCTCTCTCCCTGGTTCTTAACTGACGCAGGATTTTAAGTTTGGACAAAAATGCTTCGTCCAGAATCATGGAGCAATTTTTAGTTGCTATTTAATAGTCAAGATTTTGTTCTGAACACACAGTTGAATTTTTCATTAGAGAAAAGTTACAGAGAGGTCCATGTTGTTAACTATAGTTCTTAGAAAGAAATAAACTTTTGTATTAAAGAAAGAGTTGCCAGGCAAACTTTTGTACTAACACAATTACACAATCAATCAGTCAGTCAATCAACTAACCAAAAAAAAAAAAGTTATGACATAATGCAATTTGAATGAATACTAAAATTCACATTTCTGAATGTTTTCAGTTATGTATTTTATTACATACAGTAAGTAATCTAATACATTAAGTGATCTACTTCATCTGTAGATTACTGCGTCTGTTCTGTCGTGTTTTTTCCCCACACATATTGGTTACTGAATACAGATATTATAATTATGTATTCTGAATATATAACTTTATTATTCATATTCAGTTCCAGTGCTACCTTGTCAAATAACGATCCATCAATTTGGACCTCGGTTACTCAGTATGCCACCACAGTACACAACAAAACTGATGTTCGAGCCATACATACTAGAAATGCTGACATCTACAGCCGATTCGAACAGCAAATGACAGCATGACCTAACTCGCTTATTAGTACTAACTTATAACTTGAATAAAACAATTTTTATTAAAAATTTATAAAAATTAATGGAGTTGTCAAAATGTTGTGGTATTTGAGGAATAAATCCCCACTTAGCTCCATCGTGTTTTATTCCACTTAGACCACAGCAATGTGATGATTTCAAAACAATGAAGTCATTTATAAATTCTTTGCCTAACCCTGACATACTGTTTGAGTCAATTTAGACTTTTTTTGACATTTAAGAGCAATAAAACCAAAAAAAGTTATATTGTTCTTGCTTAGGATTTTATGGCCCAGATTTCACAAAAATATCATTTAAACGGTTACATTATTTTCATTGTTTCATTGGATTATATTTTCATTATTTCATTGTCATTGGGAAAGTAGAATAAGTTCAAAGGGGATCTTGACACCATCTTGACCAACTGCTAGTGTTTCCACAGGTTACCGTAAGCACCTCCAAGCAAAGTAACAATTAACAAGTAACCAGTGTTGCAATGTAATGAAGTATACATACTGTACTGGACTGGACTTAAGTAGACTTTTCACTTTACTTCATTATTTATATTTCTGGCAGCTTTCACTTTTACTCCGCTACATTTCTTAAATAAAATGTGTATACTTTAACTTAAATACATTTCCCTTAAGTATCTTCACTACCCATTACCGCACCAATTCGAGTTGGTTATGTACAGTTATGCCTATTTTATGCCTCAAGAACTGGACTAACTAAATTAAAACATGCCCTGGTGTTTTCGGGAACCGCCTCTTAATCTTGATCTTTGTGGAACCCCACCTTGAAATCTGCATCGAGCAGAATCTCCCTGCCGGATAAGATGCCTCTTATGCCTGCCGAAATTCACTGAATTACTGGCATTCAAAAACTCCCCATCCAATTAGCACATCAGGGTCAGTTAAATGACTACCGTTAAAAAACGTTAATTAGTTATTTTCATAAGCTTGTTTAGATATCTGACTAACATGATGACTAGGCGAATGTATACTAGCTACAGTACTATCGCTGATTAGACTACATGCAGATTTTTAATTGATTTAATTGATTTTAACTGATTTTTTCCTGGAATTAATAAAAAATTTGTTCTTTGAGAAAGCGTGGGAAAATCCGAGCCAGAATTATAGCTGCTCACCTTTTTTATGTTTACTTTTATTTTTAATATTTAAGTACATTTTGTATCAAAAAATTGCTTTTGATGCATAAGTGCAGTAGATATCAGATACTTTAAGACCTTTAAGACCCCAAGTAATGTTTTAAAAGTTTCTACCAAAGTCATTTTCTGGTGAGCTACTTGTACTCAAGTATTGCTTTCGAGTACTTTATACAAGACTGCAAGTAACCTATCATTTTTCCAAACACGGTCACACAATCAACATATATCAGAGGAGTGTGTGTGTGTGTGTGTGTGTGTAAATATGTTTGCACACACCTTGGGACTATAAACCTGAGCCCCTAGAACTTGAATTTGGTCCCCATGGTTGGTACAGCGATGAGGAACAAGTCTTAGCTGCTATTTGTTTTAATTGCAAAAGTAATATCACCTTCCCAGTACACCAGCCATGGCAGTGCAGCAATCTGAATCTGGCAAATGATCATTGATTAAATTGCATTAATTAAACAATTAACAATTAAATATTAATCATCCAATTATTAAGGGTTAAAAGAGTAAAAGGCGGCACGGTGGTGTAGTGGTTAGCACTGTCGCCTTGCACCTCCAGGGTCCGGGTTCGATTCCCGGCCAGGCTCGATTCCTGTCTCTGTGTGCATGGAGTTTGCATGTTCTCTCCGTGCCTGGTGGATTTCCTGCGGGTACTCTGGTTTCCTCCCGCAATCCAAAGATATGCAGGTTAGGCTAATTGGCTGTATTGTGTGTGAGTGAGTGTGTGTGCCCTGCAATGGATTGGCACCCTGTCCAGGGTGTACCCCGCCCTAAGCCTCCTGGGATATGCTCCAGGTCCCCATGACCCTGGATAAAGTGGTATAGACGATGAGTGAGTAAAAGAGTAAAAATCGGATTACTTATATCACTGTGTGTTAGGAGCATATGGGAGTACTGTAATGTTTAACCGAAATTATTATGTAACTTGACATAATAATGTAATTATGTATTCATTCTTTTTAAAGATATTCAGTATAGAATCCATCAAGTCAAACCTAAGCTGAATAATTACACACTCATTATGTTTAATTAATTACTTAAATCACAACTTGTCATTATGATTAACAGAAAATTAATTGTTCAGCCCTAATGTGTGTGCAAGTGAGTGTGTGTGTGTGTGTGTGTGTGTGTGTGTGTATGTTTGCGTGTGAGTGTGTGTGCATGCGTGTGTGTGTGTGTGTGCATGCGTGTGTGTGAGCGCAAATATTAAAATCAATATTAAATATTCTTCTCCTGAGTTGCACAACATAAAACAGTTTTAATCCCAGCACAAACACACAACCAGAGTCACATAAAAACATAAAACCCTGCCCAGATTAATCACACTGTAAAATGATTTGCCTCTTTTATTTAGAACGCATGACTCACAAGATTGTCTGCAACTGCTTTCATTTATGAAACTATATGCATTCTTTTTTTTCTTCTTCATTCATATCAGTAGATCTGAATTTCCTGTTCATTAATACGACATCAGTCTTTCACTTGGCAGTTCAGTCAAGGACAAAGTCACTTTCTTATAATCTCGCTCTTTCACCTCTTTCTTGCTTTCTTTTTTTCTCAAGCTTTTATCGATATGTATCTATCACTTTCACACTACTGTACATCTCCTTTCTTTCTCTATTAATCTAGAAATACCTCTTTCCTTCACTAGATCTATCTATCTATCTATCTATCTATCTATCTATCTATCTATCTATCTATCTACTGTATCTATCTATCTATCTATCTATCTATCTATCTATCTATCTATCTATCTATCTATCTATCTATCATGTTGTCCTTTCAAGTAAAATGATAAAAAAGCTAAGAAATCTAATCCAGTAGTGCATTATGGACATAAATATTATAAAAGCCGTATTATACAGTGAGACATATTTAAGAAAACAAATTGTTAACAGTCACATTTGTGTGTGCACACATACAAGTATACAGACACTCACATCAGTGGGAGGAGTGTGTGGGTGGACAGTCAGTCGCTCACTCACAGTCCCTCAGGTTGGGACATTTTTATTTATTTATTTATCTTTTAACTCTGTATTTTAATGCATTTTTTTTTCCTTTTGCATGAAAAACATCTCATGGGTTTAGCACCAATGGTAACAGTGTAAGTCGTTGTTTTGTGGAGAGTTTTTTCCTGCAGGCTGTTTTTCGCTTTTATTTTTACTAATCATTTTCCGACTGTTCTTTTTTCCGCCTGCTCTCTCTATATCCGTCTGCGTCTCCCAACACACCATCTTCTTCACAGTTTTTTTTTTCTGTACCTTCATAAAGTCTCTTTGAATGTGTCTGTCTCTTCTGAGACATGCTCTCTTCCTGATAGTCTCACTCATTTGTAGGGGCCATGACGGACTGTCTTGAAGCTGTCACCTGTCCAGATTATTGCAGAAATTAGACTAAATATAAAATCAACCCACAATCGGTCATAATATTTAGTTGGATCAATACTGCAATGGTTATAAAGCTCACTCACTCATTGTCTATACCGCTTTATCCTGTATACATGGTCGTGTAGAGCCTGGACCCTATCCCAGACCTTGGTCCTAAGGGCGTAGATGGGGTTCCAATCCGTCCACCACTTAGCCTAATCTGCATATCTTTGGACAGTGGGAGGAAACCCACCAAGCATGGGAAGAACACACAAACTCCATGCACCCAGACCTGTGGCGGGAATCGAACCCGGACCCTGCAATGTACGGTATAAGGCGACAGAGCTAACCACTAGGCGACCGTGCCACCTGGTTGTAAAGCTTTCCAGAATAAATACTGTTTTTTTTTTAATGGTGCGTCTTCAGCTGTTCAAAAACAGAAACAGTTTAAACGTCAAGGCTGGGTACTTAAAGCTAACGGCCCAGCTGCCATTTTTTCTTTCTCGCCTCGAGCAGCTTTTATTCCATCTTGTCTTCAAGCTGTCTCGGTGATCAATGTTACAGCACTGAGACATTTATTGCTCTTACTAGTATTGGTTGAATGAGTCACTATGGACCACACTGTTGTTCTATAAACCTCAAGGAAACTTTAAACACATCTGTAGTCCAGGCAAATCACTCTCCTGTAGCTTGAGAAAGCTGAGTCAATTAAAAATCCTGACTGGCTGCGTTATTGTTCATGTTAATCAATATAATGAAGTGTCCACTTGAGTAAAAATCTGAATGTGTACTGTAATTGAGGCCATATGATAAACATCTGAAGGTTGTTTTGGAGAATGTAGCTATGAGGAGTCAGCACAATAGCTTAGTGGTTAGCACTGTCGCCTTGCACCACCTCGGTCTAGGTTCGATTCCCACCTCTGTGTGCGTGGGGTTTGCATGTTCTCTCTGTGCTTGGTGGGTTTCCTCCCACAGTCCAAAGACATGTAGGTGAGGCCTCACTGGCATTCCCAAATTGTCCATAGTGTGTGTGTGTGTGTGTGCCTTGCGATGGATTGGCACCTGGTCCAGGGTGTACCCCACCTTGTCTCCTGAGATCGGCTTTAGGCTTCTATGACGCTGTATACAGGATAAAACGGTACAGATGGTGATTGAGTAAGTGTATCTATGAGGAGTGATATAAACTTATATGTAGCCAAAAGGCGAAGAGAATAAACCACTGAAGTGGTGGACAGTCCTGTAAATCTATTAAGTTTCTCTTCATGTCGCCACTTACTCCGTTTTACAATAGCCTCAGCTACTTCATGGTCTTGGGGTTGAGTCCGAAACAATGTAAAATGGAGAGCTAGTGTGCTATGTAGGCTAAAAGATAAAGCTAAACGATCAGGCACTGAGTTGACATGAGCAGTAGACCACCAATGTGTTTGAAGTAAGGCAGACCACACTTCAATGAAGGGCTGTCTGCACAGAGCATCAGATTCTCCAGGGTGAGACTGACAGAGTGGCTTAAGGACATTTTGCTCTTATCAGGCTCTTCCCAAAGGACTATAAGGTGGCCTTGACATTCAGAGATGCCTCCTTCTATGGTGAGCCCATGCTAAGTTCTGGCCCAGTTCCCATGCTAAGTTTCAGCTCAGCACCCTTGCCAAGTTTAATTATCCTAAACATCAACTGATTGCCCATGGTTTGTTTCGGACCAGCACTCATGCCAACTTTCATTCCAGAGCCTGACCTAAGTCTGTCACAGCCCCCATGCCAAGTTCAGTTCCACCTCCCCATGCCATGCTCCCATGCCAAATATTATCACAGCTCACACAGCAAGCTCGCACCTACAGTAGCCCCCATGCCCAGTCCCAGTTCAGCTTTGGTCTAGCCAACAAGCCTCTGGATGAACTCTGCTCCCATCTATCTCAGCTTCAGCTTTGAAGAGACTGATGTGGGAAAGTAGAGTGGCTGCCACAGTGGTCACATTCTTGGACCTTTGTTTTGTAGAGTTCTTAGTGTTTCAGTACACCGATGACTTCCTGTTTTAACTGGATTCACAAACTTTGCATTTATTGCTCATTAGTTGCCTTACATAAACGGCCATTGGTGGCTTAGTGGTACTGTAGGTTCCTTGCTTGCCATGTGGAAGGGCTAGATTTGATTACAAGTCAAATCCCAAACCCCATTGTTTTTTGCCTAGCATTAATTGTCCACATGATTGTCTTTATACTTACGTGGCATGTCCATTATTAGACAGTGGGTCTCCGTTTTTATCTCATTGTTTAATGCTAACTAATGTCATGAATCCATAGCCTATTTTCTTGTGTTTTGTTTAGTGCCTATAAATACTGCATGCATGCAAAGAAACATTCCTGCCCTTGCACTTGCATCCATGCCTCCCCCATTTCATCACACTTTGTGCGAGAGTGTGTATTCAAGCCTATATATGACCCACTTACTGATCTGCAGTCTGCAATTAGATTCGCCTCAGCTGAGAAGCAGGGGTTGTGTCCTGCTGCGTGCTCATGCATGCTGGGGTGGGATCATTTGTGTGTGTGCGTATGCATGTGCATGTGTGCGTGCTTGCGTGTGGTTAAGATATTACAGCATCCCACTAGACAGGCAGAAATTGCTGAGGTAGCAAAACAGTGTTCTGCCGATGTCCTTTTGAAGGTGATATACACTGTGTGTGTGTGTGTGTGTGTTTGTGAGCGTGCATGTGCGCACGCACACATTTCTATGGCGCGTTTGGTGTCCTTGAGGGTAGAGTAATAAGCTAATGAGAGACCGAGTGTTTCTGTAGACGATGTGTAAGAGGCCTGCATTATGTGCCGTATTTAAGAACTGTTTTAGATCATTTTGTCCAAAGTCCTGCTTTATTGTAAAGGTGACTATTACATGAGAGTGGCTCAAACCCCTCTCCACCCCACACATCTTCGACTATACTCTTCCTTTCAGCACTCAGAGTGTAATCCTATCTCTTTTGTGCCAATGCGACACCGCATGAGAGGATATATTCACGGTTCCTCTTTTAAAGGCGCGATTTCAACCAAAAAACGCAAGCGTTGGCTGATAGAGAGTGACAGGTTATGTCAAGCAGGCAGCCTTTTTCTGTTTATATTTTTCTAATTCTTGCATTCCTGGTTCATGATTAGTGACATTTCCAGGTTTTCAGAGAGGTGTTCCGCTAATTCGAAAACTGGAAGAAGATGAAAGGACCCTACAGTTACATCTGAGGAGGTCTATAATTATCCTGTGCATAGTCGATCCTGACTTAATCAATCCTTTTCATGTTCAGGTCTGCGGTGTATTATAAGACCTGATCATGTGGGCTATACTAGAACTTCTAGTAGGGTTATCGTCCTTATTTACGCTCATCATACTTTTGAATCATGTTAGGGCAACGGAGTAATTACGGACTCACAACAAGGTACAAATCGATGACATTTGAAGAACGAATCATATGAAAAGCATATTTAAAGACTGATTGCAGACGATGCTTGACCTTGTCTTCCTTGAGGACTTGGCACACTCAGCTTTGTACAGGGAGGAACGTGTTTGTAGAGACCGCAGGAAAATCTTTGGAAAGAGTGATGAGTGGCTCATCAGTTGATTTGGTTTGTTCACCGCAATTTTAGTTAATCTCTGCCAAAAACTCCCCCACCTCACTCACTTTTTTTTTTTTTTTGGCATAGCCAGAAAATTCAGAAATAGCATCCCAGTGCACGCTCACATACATGTCAGTGAGGAAATGAAGACTGGTCTAGCATTTGATACGGATAATAATTTATCTTACATATGTTTTTTGCAACAATACATTATATTTTATAATTTAAGAAATTTGCCTCGGCCTACAAGGCATTTGCGGCATACGCCCGACCGAACAGAGCCGAACTGAATGTTGGATAAGTTGCACGTACATTTGGAAACCGTTTAAAATTTGCCAAGCGAAGCTTCATATTTACTATTATTATTATTTTTTTTTTTTGCATTTTATGCAATTTTGTGCAATGGGTCCCAAGAATGTCATCAAGGATGGTAGCAAGAAAAAAAAGTGCCAATAGGAATCATAAATTAAGGTTAGGTGAGGTTTAATGTCTATTTATTTCATATTTTACTTAATTAATATGTCTTTTCTAATTGCTTTGATTGTTTTTTGTGTAAAAATATAATTATAGTGTTGGAAATTGGTAATATTGGTAATATTTTTTGGGTTTCTGGAACGGATTATCTAGATTTACATTATTTCCTATGGGAAAATGCGTTTCACAATACGAAATTTCACTTTAAGAACTCCTGAACTTGCCAAAAAATTGTTAAATTTGTATTTGTATTTGTGGCAATGTACATAGACCTAGGTATGACATTCTACAGTTTTTGATAAATGTACTGTATGTGAACAGAAAGGCTGCTTTTAGTTCTATCCCATTAGTGGTGCGCTGCCCTGCCATTCTTCCTGCCAGACATTTCCCCAAGTACTTCTTTTGTTACTATGGTTAGTAACTATGGTATAGCACCCATACCGAGTACTGAAAAACAAACAAGATTAATCAGTCAACATTTATTTTAATTTACATTTCTCTTAATGCAATTTCTCCTAGTGCAGTAAAATCCTTCTATATTTCTGTTTTGCTATTCTATCCTACTTTTTTTTTTTTTAGGTCACGAGCAGTCATATAAGCATTTCACTGCATATCATACTGTGTATGGTCGACAAATAAAGTTTAAATTGAATTTCAATTTCATTTTCATTTCAGCCAGCAAATATTGTTTTGTTAATGTTGTTTGTGTACTGAAATGTTGCATAAAGTTCACATCGAAACCACTGAAAGTACTGTATTTTCACAACAACTGCATGTTATTAGTTGTAAGTTCTAGTTTATTTCATGGACATACTGTACATCAAAAGGTTGGACACAAGTTTGATTTATTTTTCTACATTCTAGAACAGTACTGGAGATTTGATGGACTATGAAAGAATACTTATGGAATTATGGAATTAAGCGACAACAACAGTCAGTTTTTATTTTACTGTTCTTGCATATCTGGAATAGTTCTTGCAAGAACAGTATTGTCAAGTAGCAAAACCCATCAAGCACCATGATGAAGAGAAGATCATTTACAGTAGATTTACCAGCTTTCCTTATAAGCTTTCCAAGCACTTACAAAACTATATATGAATTTCAACAAGATTAGCAGATTCTTTCTTGAAGGAAAAAAAGTGATGGATGGTCAGGGTTAGTTCGGTGGTTAAGGCATTGGACTATGGTTTGGAAGGTCCCAGATTCAAACCCCACAACCAAGTCGCCACTGTTGGTCCCTTGGGCAAGGCCCTTGACCCTCAACTGCTCGTATATACAGTATTACGAGATAAAAATGTAAGTTGCTCTAGATAAGAGTGTCTGCCAAATGCCTAGATGTAGATGTTCTGGTACACTCCGGCAACACGACTCCTATGAAGCGCAGTTTGTAATACAGTCACTGTGGGAACCCCCACAGAGGTACTGAAGAAAGGTTTCAGATTTACATCTAGTTTCGAGTATTTCCACGTTTTCTTACCTTAAACAACAAATCTTTGTTTGTCCATTAAATAACAGACAGATCGTAGGTTTAGTTCCACTTTTTGGATATGAGAAGACGGCTCGTCTACTCCTATTCACATAAAAGAAGCTGGATTATCTTTTGAGTTTAGCTGCTAATCGCTAATCCACACAGATCATCTAAAGTACATTAGAACTGTCCTCAAATTTCTATCCTTATGCATATGTTTAGAGATGCAATGCGAGCTATCATTAGCAACATCATTAGCCTCACAGTGTGCCTAAATTCAACATAAACAATAACTTTAAAATGGTAACAATTACAGTATACAGCAGCTTCAGGATCTGAATCGTCTCTTATTGTGAAAGTAGTATAATGTGAAATGTTAAGCATACAGATGTACTGTACAACTTTGATAGGCAGGTTTTCTTCACATCACCAGATTTGTTGGGGCGGGGGGGTGGGGGTGGGGGGGCATTCACCTCCCGGGTGGAGGAGGGGCTTCTACAGTTTTTTTTTTTTCACTCAAACGTCAGTTGTAAACCTTCGCCATGGAATTTTAAGTGAAAAAATATAGAAATGTTAATATGAAAAAAGAGAAGGGGTTGTGTTTATCTTGTGATTTTTTGAAAGTTCACACAGTAGTGGCGTATTATAGTGTCTAAAATGACCACAAAGTGAATTTATTTCACATTTGGACCCCTGTAGTGTAGAAACTAATTATGATGTAAAGTGAAGGCCTTTTTTGAATCATCAAGTTTGGCTTATTATATTACTTAATTATTTCTCAGATAAGATATTTGCATATTATTTTTTATAAATGTGCGACAAAACTTACAAAGGATTGTAAGATTGATCATACAGAACATTACATAAGAACTACATGTAATGTGAGTAAGATTGATCATACAGTGTGAATGAACTACATGTAATGTGAGTTAAAAACAAGCAAACAAACCCAAATTACCATACAGTACTTGATAAAAGTAGTTGGCTTGAGTTACTATTCAAACTTCAGGGGGAAGTGGTAGTTCAGAGTGCTATGGCACTGAGTTACTGATCGGAAGATCGGCGGTTTGATCCCCAGCTCCACCAGGTTGCTACTGTTGGGCCCTTGAGCAAGGCCCTTAACCCTAACTGCTGCAGGAAGTGCCTAAAGCGATGTCTGCTCCAGGGGCGCTGTATCATGGCTGACCCTGCGCTCTGACCCCAGTTATGCTGCGGGGCAGTTCATAAGTATTTTATGACATATACACTACCGTTCAAAAGTTTTAGAACACTTGCAAATTTCTTTGTTTTTGTTTAGTGATTTATTTTCTACAT
>JAQMYL010000018.1:14823963-14841741 GCA_030014365.1 Clarias pachynema
CTAATTTAGTAAACAGACACAATTTTAGCCAATAAAACATTTATTTAGTTCCAAATGTGGAGGCAGAGCTGCTCCGTGTCCATGTCCGTGTTTCGTCTCACAGTAATATGTGTCTGTCGACAACAATTAAACGAACAATGACGAAAATAAAGAAAAAAATGATTTATATTGACTAAGCACACCAGGGCTTACCTCCGCCATGTTCTTCCACGCTAAACTAAAGGTACTTACATACAGTATAAATAGGATTACCGCTGATTGGCCAACGCAGAAGCTCCGTTCACCAATGAGAAACCTTTCGACACGCCCCAACCTTTTGGCACGCCTATTGCTCCAGCCTGCAGTTCTCCCTACTTACATTTTTCTGCTTCCAACTCATCAACTTCTGGGACAAAAGGTTCACTTCCTGCCTAATATTTCCCACCCACTTCCAGCCACCATTGTAATCAGATTGTAATGAAAAAATGTAGCTACTGTGAAAAGGGCTAAATTGTAATGGCTAGACAACTGGATCAGAGCAACTCCAAACTGTAGCTCCTGCAGGATGTTCCCAGTCTCCAGTGGTCAGGACATTTTCAGGGTTGTTTCTTTAATTTGAAAAAAGAAATATGATTAAGAAACACTGTAAGTGTTTTTTTTTTTTATTTTATAAGCGGTAAAAATTTTAAGGTGTTTTCAATTCATTTATTTATGTAAACCTTGACACAAACACTTGTCACAGTCACAGCAGCTTTACAGAAATGTATATCTAAACTGTTATCCCAGATGAACAAGCCAGAGGCAGGGGTTAAAGTGGCCGAGAACGGTCCGGAATGGATTTCCGGCACATTCGATAAACAACTAAGTAATTGTATTGGCAATTCATACCAAAGATTGTAGAGCACTACGCTCTGTGGTCTCGGGTTCAATGGCACTAAATTAATGTCAAAATCAGCGACAGCAAATGAGAAACACCAGTGAGGATTTAGAAGAGCTGTGCTTTTCGCCAAACAGAGAGGTGTTGCACCACACAAGTGCCACTGAAAGCTTGCAAAAAAAAACCTAAATTGTGCATGGGTGTTTTATTTACATCCATAGCTCTTATAAATCCTCGCAGCTATATCTTATCAGCGCTCGCTGGTTTTGGCGTTATTCTAGCATCACACGTTCATATAAACGTTAACTTTTCGTGTGTTGCAGTCTGGTTGCAGACAGGCCCTCCTTCAGGCGTTTGCCACTGAGATACTCATTCAACAAATCAGAATGTAATATATGGCCCCTCCTTCACATGCAGCACACGTCTTTTTTTCCTTGTCTCATTCTTTCAGTTGAGTGTGTTCATGCATGCAGATGAATTTGTGATTGCAAGGGTTGCAAAGTACTTAAAGTTACTTTGCTAGCTACCTACAGTGGCAAAGTGAGTGGACGTTGGAGTTGTTGTTCTCTGAAGTGGATAGTGAGGTAATAATATTTGCACAATCAAGCAGTCAAGTTTAAAACAGTTTTGATTGTGTAGTGGTTCAAAAATACAAAAGCCAAAAAAAAAAAAAGTAAGAAAAGCATTAAAACAGAAATAAACAGGGCAACATTTCAACGTGTATCTAAAAAAAAAACATGAACCATTTTATCATGGCATTAGAAAAAATTGACCAACAAGGACAAATAGCACATTCTGATTTGTCAGAACTTGCCATACGTGTATATTAATTCGTAACCTGCTACACAACAGTTCTACAATGAAAAGGAGGGAAGTGGAACAGTAAGAATACAGGGTGAAGATGTGAAGAAGTTACAGGAGTTTAAGTACTTGTCAACAGTCCAGGGTAATGGAGAGTGTGGGAAAGAGGTAAAGAAGCTAGTGCAGGCAGGTTGGAATGGGTGGAGAAAGGTGTCGAGAGTTCTGTGTGAAAATATCAGCGAGAATCAAGAAGAAGATGTACAAGACAGTGGTGCGACCGGCCATGCTGTATGGTTTAGAGACAGTGTCTCTGAGGAAGAGACAGGAGTCAGAGCTGGAGGTAGCAGAGCTGAAGATGTTCAGGTTCTCTTTGGGAGGGACACGGTTGGACAGGATTAGGAATGAGTACATCAGAGGGACAGTTAATGTTGGCCATTTGGGGGACAAAGTGAGTGAGGTCGGTTTATGATGGTTTGAACATGTTCAGAGGAGGGAGAGTGAGTATATTGGTAGGAGAATGTTGGACATGGAGCTGCCAGGCAGGAGGCAGAGAGGAAGGCCAAGGAGGAGGTGTATGGATGTAATAAATGAGGATATGAAGCTAGTGGATGTTGGGGATGTAGAAGATGGGGATAGGTGGAGAGAGATGATGAATCTAATACTGTAGGGTGTTTTTTGATTTTTTGCTAGGGTTCTTCCTTCTGTACTCCTCAAGCAGTTCTGGGTTGCTATATACAGTAATTGCTTTGTCAATATGGCCTTTGCTAAAGCTTTTTTTTTTCTCACTTGCTGACTGTCTACAATGAAACAAATCATAAAACAAAATATTAACATTTTTAAATTAATATTAAATTTATACTTAAATTCTCATTCCCGTTTTTCACATTTTCTTTCAGTGCATATAATTAGACCTTAAAAAAGGGTAAATCTAACAATTTCTAACATGTAGAAAACGTCCTGTTTCGGTAATGAGAATCAAAAAGTCATGTTAACATTCTGATGACAGAATATTTTATATTTCACTGGAGAGATACAGTATAAAGAGATGATCTTACCTGGTAGCCACCTTGACGTAACTGTCCCATCACTCCGTCACTCATAATCAAACTTTATTTACATTCTGTATGTGTGTTTAAACAGTCCTTAAGTGTTGCAGAGGATGAGAACATCAAGCATGGACACATCGTTTTCCTACTTTTTTTAAAAATTATAATAAATACATTTTTATTTTATTATAATTTTTTCATTATTATAATAAATAAATATTCAGCAAAAAAAAATTCTGTCATCTAAAGTAATCTAGTAGAACATCAATAAATTTTTTTCCTAAATTTTTTTATGTTTATTTGTCTAAATTGCAACATAACACACATTCAAACACAACTGAACGCGTTGCGGTAAGGAGAATTTCAGCAGAAAATGCAATAAAATAGAAAAATAATTAATTCTCATGTTGAAATGACACATTGCGCAAGGTAGAAAACAGTATTGTCTATATTCTGATGCTTTTTATATTACAAAATTACACATTTTATATAAAAAATAATTTTGTGGTGTTCTAATGGTTTCATGAGAATCACCCTGGTAGGAAGTGTATTAAAAGGATGTTTACCAGGGTCAGCCCAAGTCATCAGCAAACTAAGCAGCTGATTAAGGCCCCGGTTTTTTTTTTTTTTTTTTTTTGTACAATGGTAATTATACAAAAACGCAGTATTAAATAAAGATAACAACAACAATGCAATATTAAACAAAAAAACCCCAGCAATATTATGTTAATGGGCTGAAGGATGCAAGCACAGCCAGACTGTAGCTACTGGAGCTGATTGAAGAGACAGCAGTATTGCAGCAAAATACTTTAAATGCCACAAAAAAGGACATATCCTTTAGATAAAGAGAAAAGAAAAAAAGAAGAAACGCGAGAAAGAGAAAAAACATCAAGATAAAGTTATATTAATGAGAAAATTCATGTAAACTAAGCTACAGTACGTTGTGAGCTAGCGTTAGCTGGCTAGTTAATGAATGTTTGAATAAACAAACTTAAATAGACTTGACATCTTAATATATTATAATATAACAAATTACTAAAATAGTTAGATTAAAGTTTTTGTCTTCTGTGTGAAAATTACTTTTCTGTGTATATATTTTTGTAATAAAAAATTAGCTTCTTCACAGACTTGTTACTGATAACAGCATTATTTACATTAGCTACTTTTGGGGTCTTTGCTACTATATTTCAGTATCAATATGCCTCAATTAGCTAGATACAGATTAAGAGTTGTTGTTTTACAGTATGTGTACAGATGGTTTGCTGCTGTGTTTAATCATTTCTGATGTTAAAATAGCAATCTGTTCCATCAACTACTGTATACTTTTATGAAACTTCCCTAAGAGCATTGTTGAAATATTTTGTCGGTGAGGCACAACCAAACCAAGATGTGTGAATAATCAAGCATTGACAATAGTCGATCGTATTGGCAGCACAGAGGGGCCCCCAAATAAAATTCTGCTTGGGCTGGCTCTGATGTTCACTATGAGTATTTTTTGTATAAGAGGCCTAGGATGAGCACAGGACAGTCTTAACAATTATAGCATTTGTTATTCAGTACAAGTCTATGCTGTCAAGGTGTGATTACACATTAAAGCTTAAACTATTTTGGGGAAGTGCAAATCATTAGGGTATCCATGTGGGACTCTGGCAGCAGCAGAAAATGAGTCACAAGTGCAGAAGCTTCAAACAGGAGGAACGCATCAGAATGAATCAAGGCAACATGAGCCATAGCAGTAGATAGCTGTCAGGATCTGGCATTGATATCACATTAGCTAGACATGTCATTTCTTTTCCACTGCTGTCTGTGTTGGAAATATAAATATTTGGATGCATCTGAATTAATATATATATGTGGTAATTATGGTAAAATATATACTGTATATATAATAACCTGCTCGTATTTTCAAGACCTAAGTTACTCTCAATACAAGGTTTTACTGTATATAACATAAATAACATACATGTCCCTAACATACTACATGACGAATTAAGCATTAATAGTCAAAATCTGATATTGACTAAATTAGGTCTTCTATGGTTTCTGATTTTACAACTTTTCATATAAGTTTGGTTTTATTGGTCGGTCATTGTTGCAAAACAGCTTAACAGAATCAAAAAGAAAATTAGGGAAATGAGTTTGAAATGTGTGAAGAAATACGTATAAATCAAAATGATCAGATTGTCCCTAAAGAGCGAAGCGAGGGCGACGATGGCAAGGAAAACCTCCCTGAGACGGCAATAGGAAGAAACCTTGGGAGGAACCAAACTCAACAGGGAACCAAACAGGAAGAACTTTGGAAGACAAAAGAATTATCTTTAACTGACCTCATAAAAGTAAGGATCATACAGTACGAGGATATATAGACAATATAATAGTTGGGAGAAAATGTCATGTCCTCATATAATCATATGTGATTCAGGTCTCAAGAAGTTCATTTGTCTACGCATCAGGTAAGTGTATAATGGCAGAACTGTGTATCAGCTTAACACAGTTTATCCATTTTAACACTGCATACATGCATAGGTTTCAGTATGTGCCATTTTGTCCCCCTAGAGATTAAGGATCATGTTTATTCCAAGTAAGCTGATGACCTATAAAACTCAGCCTTTGTATTCTGAATGAGACTCTCTTGGGGGGTATGAGCAATCAAACAGAGTGCCAAAATGGTGCATAGAGATGACTAGCACAGTTACAAATGGGAGTAAAACAATACCTATTGCTTTTCCTTGCCATGTCTCTCTCTCTCTCTCTCTCTCTCTCTCTCTCTCTCTCTCTCTCGCTCTCTTTTAAACACACACACATCTCTGGTTCTCTGCAGACACTGTCTGTGGTGCATCAGTGATGAGGTGTCTGTATCTCGAAGTCTCCCATTAGCGCATACAGCAGTAGGGAAGGCAGTCCAAGGACACACTCCTTCACACACAAGCACAAAAATCTAAAGGTATTGTATGCATTGAAGTGAAACACTTCCTCTCTCAGATGCATATTATCCTCTGTATACCAGCTTGAGTATTATTTCTTCAGTAAATGCAGATGCACGCAGATGATTCTTCACTCTTCATTCATGCAGATGCAAAAACGTGACTAACTAGGTCAACATTTACATCTTAGATGGCATGGCTAATAAATATTCCAGCTTTGCTCCCAACCAAAATATTACCCACACTAATTTTCTCCCACTCTTTCGCTTTCTCCACATATCTGCATATCAACATGTTTTTCTTGTTGTCCCATGGCCTACTTACATTAATCACTGATTCCCTGTCTTCACGCCCCCGTGTTTAGGTTAGATTTCCCATTTTAAAGTGAATCTGCACTCCAGGAGAGGTGAAAGAGACAAGATCATCACCCAAATAGCAGTATTAAGGCCAAGTGCTGAATGTCAGAATTAGCATTTTCTTACTGGCAAGTCAGTGAACGTGCTGCAGGGAAGAAAGTGATGAGAGAAAGCAAGGCTATGAACAAGTGCCTATTAAAATTTGAAGCTGTAAAGAAGGCAATAAAATCACCGGGTTATTGTCTGCAGTGTCTTGGAATGAGATATACAGTAAGGAACGATTGTGCTGCAATAATTATGAATTTTATTCACCTGTCCAGACATAACCTGTTTTTTAAATACTTCCTGGATGGGGTGCCAGTTCGTCACTGGGTACCACGCACACACATTTTCGCACTGCTTTACACCTAGGGGCGATTCAGAGTTGCAAATTCTCCTACCATTGGAAGGAAAGCAGAAGAACTCCCAAGAAACCCACAGATAAACTATAAGGAAGCAATTCTACCGTCTAATTGGGGACGATCCACTTTACCATGAAGACGGTCCTGGCCTCGGCTGAAGCAGACAGCTGTTCTCTGAGGACTTGTGACTGGAGTTTCCTACAGTCTACCTGAGCCTCCAATAATGAACTGGACTCCATATTAACTTAAAGACATCATCTGTTATATTGAACTTCCAGCCTCCTAACATACACAGTATGACTGCAGATCAATCCCTGCTCTCCGTTATCACCCAAATGAGGATGGGTTCTCAGTTGAGTCTGGTTCCTCTCAAGGTTTATTAGTATTGCCATCTCAGGGAGTTTTTCCTTGCCACCGTCACTGTCGTTGAAAGTAATGGGATCTCACATTATGATCATGGATAGAACATGTCGGGTGACTTGAAACAGATGCCCTGAATTGGTCTGTGAATAGTAAGAGGATATTGTGGCCCAGAATGAGACTTGGTGTGCTAGAACAATACTTTTGCAACAAGAAGCAACTGGATTGCCCTGGGTAGGGGAGTCACATGTAAAAGCTCTGCGAGGTTGTAAGCCAGCAAACATCAGAACTCTATCAGACTAACTACTTCGTATAGGAAATATAGCATGTTATAGAAACCAATAAATCAAACAGAGATTTGGAGTATACTGCCTAAATATTTCAACCATTTTTGTGGTTGGAAATATCCGTGTTATCTGACAGTATGAAGAAGGAACCTTCTAGATTTGGGGATTGAGGTTGGTGTAATGTTGATGAATTACATACGAGCGGTGTCAAACCAGCAATGTCCATTGTGCAGAATAACAGAACACAGTTATGAGAGTAAAAACTACCTTTTTGGTATCCAAGGTAGAACTTTTTGTCAGTATGCCGGAACCATGATCGGACTGTATGCTTCGGGTCTGAAAAGCTGGCCCTCCAGGAATATCTTAAATTGGTCCAAACCTGTGGAAATGGCTTGGAGCGAAGTCAGGACTGTACAGGGGGTACTCGAAGCTGAGTTCCTGTAACATACAAGTGGTGTTGGTGAATGATTGTGTCTACAGTTCCCACAGACAGATGTGTCTTTTTTTTATACATTGGTGACAAGTTATCAGTAAATTTCCAAGGATCAGGCATTCCTCTTGCTGAATGTTCATGGAAACATCTGCAGTTGGCTCAGAGCTATTTCAGCCGGAATCATTATTCACGGCGTATGAACTTCTTTAAACATTTGCACCATTCAAATGTTTTACTATGGCTTAGAGTCTTATCACCGTACTGAGCTCGAAGTCTTCTGTAAATGTCAAGCCTTCAAATGTTTTATGCCTTCACTCACAGAAAATTTCATCATAAGTCCCAGTTTGACTTGAATGCCCTTGTGTATCACGTGTATATACACTGCCTGGCCAAAAAAAAAGAAAGAAATGATTTGACATTAAAACCCGTCTTAGAATCGCTCCAAGACCAAGACAGAGTGTGAGGGTGTCAATGAAGGATGAGATAAGTAATAATCAAATAATAACTATTGATCAGACCTATTTTGCCAAGCTTTAGTTTCCAGTGATGGCTCCCAATTAGGAAAAGATGTCAGACTTGAAATGTGGAAAGACAATTAGAGAAATAAACCTGGCTCATTGCAGTATTGTATAATGAGACTTATGTCATTTTGTCACTGTTACATTTTGTGCATCCAGTAAGTCATTATACAGTCCAGTCATTAATGATAACTACTTACTCTTCATCCACTCTAAAGACTGTTTCCTTCCAAATGCCATAAATGTTAATGCTGTTTTGCAGTTGGATCAATAATATCCTGGCAGACTGTCAGAATAGACCTGATCTGCTCCCCATGTCAGATTATATGCTGTAATGAATATCTGTTAACTTTAGTCTTGTAGAATATGGGCTTTCATAAACACAACTCTTATTCAAAGTGAGTAATAAGTACTGTATGTTTTTGTGTATGTTAGACACCATCCAACAGCAATGTCAAATCATTCATTCATTCATCTACTATAACGCTTTTCCTTTATGTGGTCACAGGAAGCCTGGAGCCTACCCCAGGAAACTTTAGGCATGAGGCAGGGTTCACCCTGGACAGGGTACCAATCCATCGCAGGGCATATGTGCACACTCATTCAAACACTATGACCAATTAACCTAATCTGCATCTGTGGGAGAAAACCAGTGTACCTGGAGGAAACCCACCAAGAAAGAGTAGAACATGCAAACTGAAGGTGCGAGGCCAGCCACAGTGCTAACCTCCATGTCACCATAATGCCTCAATGTCAAATCAGTTCTGCTTTATGGTGCCAAATGCCGATATGTAATTAAATGAGCGAAATCAACGCCTTCTATAATGGATGGTTCAGAATCACATGTCACATCTTTTAGCATGAAAAAAATTCTCCAGTAAAGATCTGTACAAGAAAACAAAGAGTAATGCAGGAAATCAAACCTCACCGTATCCAATGGCTTGGGCATGTCTTTCGAATAAATCAAGACCGTATCCTAAAGACAGCTGGGCGGAACCCAGGAAAAGGAGATGAGGCTGACCCAAAACAACACGTTTTATTGTTTAGCTGAGCTGAAATTAGATGGGCTTGAGGCACAACAAAAGAAACAAGACAGGTTCTAGTGAAGGAGTGAAGGCGATTTGCTGATGTCCCACTTGAGAAAAAAAAGGACTAGGAAAGTAAGTCTGTTTGTTAGCATTTTATTTATGTTTTGCCATTTCTAATATCATATTTATGGTGGCATGGTGGATTAGTGGTTAGCACTGATTCCTGCATTGAGTCTGTGTGCTTGAAGTTTGCATGTTCTCCATGTGCTTGGTGGGTTTTCTCCCACCATCCAAAAACATGCAGATTAGGTTAATTGGCATTGCCAAATACTACTACGGTTGTACAAATGGGAATAAATCCACTGGTCACCATTGGCCTCCACAATCCCTAGTTGGACTACAGAGGTTCCTAGATGGATGGATGGACGGAATATTATATTTGTTGCTGTCAAATTCTGGAGTTGTAAAAAAAAAAAACACATAAAGTTTTTTAACATATCCTAAAAGATATTTCTGAAGTACAGTATGAGAATCCGAACACCATTGCCAAAGTGTCCTCATATAAGTACCAGGTTGTTGATGGACACCATCTCTACAGTTGATTACTAAAAAGTACTTTTGCTTTAAGTGGGTAACGAAGGATGGTATCATCAAAATTACTATTGACTGCTGACACAGAGATGCCTTTTGATAATACTATATGGATTACAGTGGATTTGTTTGTAATCAATGGCATGATGGGAAAAAACACCATCTGTGCTCGCTGTCTGCTTCCATAGACTAATTCAGTAGACTGCATCGTAAACGCCAGTCTGAGTGTCAGGGTTTATTATTGTCTCCCCGTGTGTGTAAGCAGCTTCTTGAGTTATAGACCAATAAAGTAGAGTAAAGCAACAATTGTGACTGTTGCATTCATTAGACCTTTGTCTCATCTACTGTACATTACTGTAGCTGGAAGCAGACTTACTGGCCTCTCTGCAGAACATTTACTTCCATTAGCCTCCTTGGCAGATCACCACGTTTCTCTAAACGTGGCACAGGGTGCCTTGAACACCTGCTAAGGTTGCAAACTGGGCCAAGCTGTGATGTAGAGTTCTGTAGCCCCAGCTTCTCGGGAGGATAATGTGACAGGCAGAAATAATGACCTGTAGTTAGGCTACTAATGTTGATAAATTCAGATATTTTTGTATTTGATACTGTTTTCCTTTTGAAATCTTGCCCTTCTTGACTGTAATAACTACATACAAGTGATGAAGGGAAAGGGGAAAAAATCAAGGTGTGTGTTATGGTGTAGCAATCTGCTGGCCACTTACAGTACAAACTTAATTCTTTTGTTTGTGTAAAGCTGCTTTGCGACAATGTCGATTGTTAAAAGCGCTATACAAATAAAATTGAATTGAATTGAACACTATGAAAAACACCAATGAAATTAATATCTTTTTGGACGAACAGCTGTAATCTTTCACTCAGTTCCAGAGTCTTGTTTAATCTATGCAATGCACATTGACACTGGTCTGCTAGTGCATCAAGACACTTTTGATTGTCCCCTGACTATATGTCACACCAGCTTTTCCAACTAGAAGATTGTGTAGTAGACTGTCATGCATTTTGGACAAGGTCTGTTGCTAACATGTATTTACTGAATAAATCTATTGGTATTCCAAAAGTCAATTAATCTAAGAAGTTCCAGCAATTCATTTTATTTCTTTTATTTTCAACTTTTTAAATACATGGCTAAAATGTACTGTCAAATTAAGGACACAAGTATCCTACAATCTGGCTGTATTTTTTTGTTGATGTACAATCTCAGTAGGGGTTGTAGGACTAAAAAAGAGGTGGGTAAACTATGAATTATGAGATCAAGATAAGGCAGACCACGGCATAGCGGTAAAAAAATTATAATTTCAAATATAAATATTAGTATAATTCAACTTATCATACAGGCGTACCTCACTCTGCCTTAAAGGTTTTCGCCATAAGAACTGAATTTTTTAAAGAAATTTGCCTCAGCATACGAAGCATTTTCGGCACATACTGTGTACAGTATCTGGGAGTTGGTCAAAACTTCGTGTCAGTGGAATATAAAAAAATTTCTTTTGCAAGATTTGATGAAGACATAGCACAATGGGTCCCATGAATGTTGACGGTAGCAAGAAGAAAATGGAGCCACTTTCAGTTTCATTTTTAAAGCAGCCGGTGCCAAGAGGAATCATAAATGAAATGAATAAAATTAAATGAGGTTTACTGTCTATTTATTATTTCACATTTTAGTTAATTTACATATCTTTTTTAAACATTCTGATATGCAAAAATATTATTATAGTGTTGGAAATTGGTAATATTGGTAATATTTTTCAGGGGTGGCTGGAACAGATTATCTGGATTTACATTATTGAGAAAATGTGTTTCCCAAAACGTAATCTCACCCTAAGAACTCGCCTCCGGAACAGATTAAATTCGTATGCCGATGTACCGCTATAGTTCTTTAGATTTGATGATGAAATTTTTTTAAACGAGAGGTAATGAGACACCCTTTACGAATTCCAGTTAAACATCTAACTAAGAAAAAACATTGAAAAAATGGACTTCGAGGTTAAAATTAAGGTTTACTTTGAAAGTTAAAACGAAATTTGAAAAAAAAAAAAGAAGATTTTTTTTGCATTCAATTTCAATAAAATCTCTAAAATAGTACTTAAGTACAGAAAAAGGCAAAAATAAGTCTATCATATTCCACCCCTACCAATAAACCCAGAGAAGCCTCTTTTTTTTAGCTCTGTCCCATACGTTTGTTGATTAGTGTCTGATTATTCAGCATGGACATTATGCTCTGGGCCTCTCTGTCATTCATTAACTCTCTATGACAGCATGTCTGAGGCCTCACTGAGTTTTTTATCAAGTTTATTCCAACAGATGGGGGCCTAATCACATTTCCCCCTAGTCTCGCACTCTCTAATTGATAGCAGAACAGTTGCCTCCGCTGGTGGGTTTAAAGCCTTAAAGCCAGGAGCCGATGCTTGCTTTCATGAAAATGCCATGACAGGAAGATTTGTTTGAGAGACAGCGTCTAAAAGAGACGTCTGCACAGCTGCTTTGAATAAAATTTCATATCCATCATTTTATCTGTAATAGCATCTGCCTGTCAAAAACGTGACGTATATACAGTAGAAAAACAGTATTGTGTTCCGGTGGAACCTGGTGATGCTTTGTGAGAAAAAGATAGACAGTAGAAATCGTGGCCCGTTCGCCAACGTACAGTAATGCCTGCGATATTACTTTGAGTTGAAAAATTGCTGATGACAGAAGAAAAGAAAAGAAATGCCCACCTATGGGGAAGGAACAAAAGAAAAGGGATCACTGTAATAATATCTTTATCATTTCTTGTAGAGATCAGATTAGGGGAAAATGAGTCCCCTCAGATTTTTATGCTGAACCAAAGACTTCAGTATCACATACTGTATATCTCCTCTTGAGAAATTCCGCATGAATTGGCTTCCAATGCGTCATTCCTTCTGAAGGTGAAAGTTTTAATGACTCCAGAATAGCCTGCGCGATCCCTCGCCCCTGTAAACACACCTCACTGCAGCTTGCTTAGGTAGTTAAAGATGAAGAACCGCGACAAGATTCACAAGGGCTTTTTCCTTACTCTTACTGATAGAGAACTCGGACGTTGTATAAATACATAATCGTGTCCTCTCGCCCTCTGAGGACGTGACATTTCCAGGATTGGAGAAATCAAAGTTGGTAAAACCCAAGTAACATAACAGTGAACTTGTACAAATTCCACCTTAAATAAAATTAATAAAGCTTTTTTTTTTTGTGCAGGAAAAAAAGCACTAGGAATTATGTTTTTTGCTATTGACTCTAAAATGCTACTAATTAAGAATAAGTCTTCCCTACCGGGAGAAACAGCAAATGAATTTAAATATGCTGGGCGATTATGAAGTTTTGCCTAGAAATGAGTCATTGCAAATTTTTTACAAAAGTGATAAAATACTGTATAAAATTAAAATGAGAAAATCTCTGAAACTACAGTAAGTGTTTTGCATTGGTGTGGTTTCATCAAACCATAAAACTATGTCTTTCTGTCTTTCAGGCATACTTCACTTTTATGTAAATATATTATGAGGGGGAGTCGCACTCTGGTTATATTAAACCTTCTCATCAGTGCTTTCCCTTTAAGGCTACTGTCTCCCCAGTCATTGCTGTGCAAGGGTGAACGTGTTACATCAGTTCATTCGTAACTGCAGTGCGAGCAAACATGTATTCCCCACGTGTGATTTGCATGAACGAAGAGTAATGTGCAGTGATTTTTTTGTTTGTTGGTTTTCTAAGGGTGCCATTATTTTTTGAGAGTATGGAGAAAGTTTTTTCAGAAAAAAAAAGTCAATAGAATGGTTCAAGTAAGGTCTCACAAGTGTTAGCCATGAAGAAATAGCTGGACACCCGTCCACGTCCATGGCTGATGACAAATGTCCCTAAACTTCTTTCCACATTGTCGACACTTTGCAAAAATGACATTTTTAAGCATCCTTCCTATATTCCTGATCTTTTCTCTGATTTTCACCTGTTTGGTTACCTGAAAGCAGCCCTCCGGAGATGAAGATTCACTTCTGATTAAGAAGTGAAGACAGCGGAGCATTTGTGGCTCGCTGCTCAGCCTAAAACATTTTTTTAATGAGGGAATATGAAAGCGTGTCGACAGACAGACAAAGTGTATCGAAAAGGTCCTTGTCAAAAAATTATGTAAAAAAATTATGTATTTGTTTTTCTAAAAGTTAATTAAAATAAAGACTACAACCAGAGTGCGGAACCATTTTGACTCACCATTTTTTGACTCAATATTTGTCGTTCTCGCGAGGTTCTACAATACATTAAGTGACCCAGGGTTTGTGTTTAATATAACCCAGCTTGATTTATTTCATATTATTTTTTTGGTTGGCATGGATGGATTTTTTTTACCCTTGTTTACAGTATAGTGGCTATGGTAAAGTAACACTGGATACACAATGAGCTTTGCTTTACCAAAACACCAAACTTGTGTGTATGTGTTTTTTTTTTATGCTTTACATTGTATATTTCTGTTAAAATTGTATAAGACTCACTTTTTCAGACTTACAAATGTATCCGACTTACGAGGGTACTCATTCATAAGTCGGATACTTACTGTACTTTCATTTCATTTTAAAAGTCTTTCACACTGGATACACAACCAGCTTTGCTTTATTGACATGGAATGATATTTAAGACCACTTAGATGAGCCCTAATTGTCATATTTGTTCATTGTCTGCACTATATATTTTTCTACCCCATAATGATAAAAAGTAGCCCAATGGGTAAACCCACCCAATCTGGCAACACACAATGTAGGCTAATTTCACATACAGCGTCCTTTGTAGTCAGGAGGTCATAATTGTGGGAATAAATGTTCCATGCAGTTCAGCTTTGTTTGATTGATCTGTAAAGGGCAACCTAGTACAATTTCCAGATATTTTTGTCAGAACCCACCCCCTTAAATGTATGTTCCATACATCTGACAATGTCAGATGTATGGAATCAGGTGCATGCCTGAAAGGGGCTTTAAGGACAGTTACGTACATAAAACCTCACACACCCAAATTGCATTTTCAGGGACAATCGGGTGTAAATATCTCAAATTCATTTAAAATGTTTGCTAATAAAGATTTTTCTGGTTTTAGATGCATGTAAGGCCTGGAGAGAATTACCATGACTAAAGAATGTTAAAGAGATTTACTCTGTATATAATAAGACAAAAATACCAAGTGTAAGGTAAAAGGCAAGATTTTTTTAAATACCACATTCAGAAAGGGATATAGAATCACCACGCTACTAATGTTTTCCTCTAGTAGATCAGGCTACAGAGACAGGATGTGAAAAGCCTCCATAGTCTCCTTGAGATGGAACTCAGGAAGAAGCTCTGGAACTTAATCTGTACATTGCCTTAGACAAACAGAAAGAAAGAGAGAGAGTGGTTCTGTCTTGGCTCTCCTTCAGAGACAACAACAGGCTAGAAAGCTGAACAAATCATATTTCCTTATCAACACAGACTGCTTCTGATCAGAGAGAGAGACAGAACAGAACACAGGAAAGTCAGGGGAGATTGAGCCTTCAAGAGTGTGTGTATGGACATGTTTTTAAATCCTGGTGGGGATGCGACAAGGATATGAATATCTGACAATGCTGATCCTGAGACATTTGGTTCCCACAGGGGGAAAAAAAAATGCAGTTTCAATTACTCAACTATAAAATAGTGATGGGAAGTTTGAATCATTTTAGTGACTCGGTTCTTTGAATCTCCTTCATCAAAATGAACGAATCTTTTTTTGAGTCATTTAGTTCATTTCGATCTTTCTAAACTAAAATGTTACATTTTCAGTAAACAGACCCCCAACACGTCTACATACACAAATTTTGTCTATAGTTCCAGAAATGAAAATATTACAACGCAGCTAAGGACATATTATAATAAACAGAATGAGCAGCTCACCTCTCATATCTTCTGGTCTGAATCATTCGTACTTTTTCTCACGTGATTCCCAAAGACGCTCTGCAGTGCATTACACAGGAAACAGAGTTGAACGACTCGGACTAGAAGACTCATTGAGAAGAAGCGCTCAATTCTGTTTCCTGTGTACTGCACTGCGTAGCGTCTATGGGAGTCACGTGACAAAAGAATGAACGATTCGGACCAAAGGACTCAAATGTAACTACTCATTTCTGTTTCCTGTACATAACCTACGGAGGTTTTGCGATGCTTTGCTCCTGCGCGCCCAGTAGAAAGTGAACGAATCACTCTCCGAGACTACTCGTTCTTCTGAGTCACGTTAAAGACTAGTTCAAAAAGAACAAATCGTTCATGAACGGCCCATCACTACTATAAGAGCTCAAATGTTTTCTTGTGGTTACTGATATACATGATTTATGTATAGTGTAGAAATTATTAGCCGTGTTAATAATTATGTCAGTCGATGGAAAGTCAAACCTTTCCTTTCCTTTCATTTCCTTTCCCTGCTTTTTGTGTCTGCTTCTTAGTGTTGTGTCTGACTGAGTTTAGATGTATACCATTTCACTCTGACAGAGAGCAATATCTCTCGTCTCACGTGCCCTCCACTGCGTCACATGACGCCGGTGATGTTTTCATGACGCCAGCAGTGACTCAGCCTCCTACAGTACCTCCAGGGCATGCAGACTACATTTCCCATAAAACTGTCCCCGACATGTCACACTTAAACCTGTCTGATCAGCATCAGTAGTCCATCAAAAACTCATTCTCTTCCCTCTTGAATGGCTCCTCGACTCTCTGCTTCATCCTCCCCCCCCCCCCCACCCCCCACCCCCCGTTATCTGTTTGTCAAGACAATCATACCTCTCAAAATATCATTACCACCATGTGTTTGAGAGGCGTTTGTCAGACAGTACAGTAGGTCAGCAGTCCGTAGGGTGAGTTGGCTTCCTGTCAAATCAAAATATCTTAAATGGAGCCTCTTTTCCTTATGAATTATGCATACGCTATGTATAAATATGCATCAGGTCTGACGGACCCAAACTTCATCAGATAGTGCTTGTCTTTGTATTAAATATTCATCAAGAAGTTTGAGAGAGCTTTGAATATTCACCATGAAAGTTCAGAAAATGTTCGGCTCTAAGCATAATAATGTGTATTAAGATGGAGTTAGAAATTTTTTTTTTAAGAAACTAACGCCAACCTGAAGTGGATTGTTTTCAACCAAAAGTGTTTGATTTTTCTTACATGATATTTGAATGCTGCAGACGTTTTTAAAGACGGCCATACACAATTCTGGCCATAAGTGCCTCGGAGCGCAATGCAATTGTTTCTGTGAACATTTAACGAGATGAATGTTATTCACATTGCACTTAAACATTACAAGAAGTTATAGCCACATTCCCCATACAGCCCTGATCTCACTCCGAGCCATTTCCACTTGTTTAGGCCATTAAAGGAGTTCCAAGAGTTCCAAGGCTAGAGGTTCAAATGTGAACCAGTACTGGTGTACTGAGAAAACTTTCTACCATGGTATTCAAGCACTAGTGAAATGTGGAATGAGTGCATTAGTGAAGCAGGGGATTATATAGAGGAATAAATCTTACTCTCATAACTCTGTTCTGTTATTCTGGACAATCACCAGTCCCAGTTTGACTTGAACGCCCCTCATAGTTACAATTAGCTACAAGCGTTGTAGAACGTCTCTGAGAAAAGTTCATTCATGTTAACATTTGTGTTATAAAAGGTCATTCTTTTGATTTTTCTCACATGGAGTTAACAGACTATGGAACACGAATTGTCATGGAACTAATTAACCAAAAACACAAAGTCCTCCACCCTAAAGACTTACACATGGTAGAAATGTTCCTGATTGTAACAAAACATTGATACTGGAGACTTTTTCTATAAAACTTGGGGCAGTGGTGGCTCAGTGTGTTCAGGGTCTGAGTTACTGATCGGAAGGTTGGTGGTTCAAGCCCCAGCTCTGTTAGATTAGATCTGTGGTTCTCAAAGTGTGGGGCGCGCCCCACTAGTGGGGAATACAGACATGACAGGTGAGGCGCATTCGTAGGGAATTAGTGGAAAATAATAGGAAAGTACCTATTCTAATTCATGTTTTTCTTTTTTGACAATAAAGATCGGACACTCGAAACTAAACAATCACACCCAAAGAAATGGATCATTAATACAAGTAAATTAAAATAACATCAGAGAAAAAGTGGAACCATAGTGCAACAATAACGG
>JAQMYL010000018.1:14862673-14873821 GCA_030014365.1 Clarias pachynema
CTGGGATAGGCTCCAGGCCCCCCGCGACCCTGATCATAGGATAAAGCGGTATAGAAAATGAATGAATGAATGAATAACCAGTATCCTCCAAAGGAGAATAGGTTGAACCTGTCTATATGATGTTATGTAAAGCAAATCTATAACATAAGAATATCTATGAAATATAGTCTTGAGACAAGCTGCTCTGTGATTACTATTCCAAGGTCACTGCAGGACCTTGTTGGTATTAATTACAATAGCGGGGCATAGTGTTGGCAGTGTTTTGGACTGAGTGACCAAGAAGACATAAATCTCTGACGTCAGAACGTTAAATTGAAGGTCTCAAGGACATATAGAGTGGAATATTATTACTATAGAAGTGATAAAGGAAGCTATGAGAATGGATGACTGATTCTTTGTTATAATGGGGTCATGTTAAGGCTGAACAAGAAAAGTCATGTGGTATTTGAAGGGAATTCACCAAGCACAGACCTTTGATGGATGGCAGTCATAAATCATCCTAATTCAGGGTCCTCAAACTGCCATAATCCCATCTAGGATAATTTGAAATGGTATGGAGTGGTTTCTTTGAGTGCAGTTCCTGTGTCGTAGAGGAAGGCGAGAAGAATTTACTGGTATATCGCATCGAAAAACGAAAAACTTGAAAGCATTAAGAATTGAAATCTTGGAGTTAGCTCTTGCAGATTGTATGGTTCTCACAGCCAGTGGTGACTAGTATAAATGGGTTGGGCTTAAACTTCCATGTCTTGTTTTAAAGGTGGATTATAAATTGGACCTAAATACCACCTCCACCAAATGTTATAAGAAACATTCCCAGAATTGAGTGATCTGTATGGATAGAAAAGGATGAATCCTACTGATGTTGTAAAGAAGGATTCGACATGAGCGAGGGACAGCTGATCGAACAGGGTTTCCCCGAGGTTGCATGCAGAGACCAAAGATGAGATCTGAGATTTGTCCATGAAGCCCAAGGGGGGGATGAGATCTGAATGAAAACGTGAGTGTTTGAGGAAGAAGAGTGTGAGTTGAGAATTCATGTGACCTTGCCAAGAGATTGACAGAGGGATAGAGGGAGAACAGAAGAGGAGTGAGTACAGAGCATTATAGACACCAGTGGAGAGTCTATATGGTGCAGATGGGGATTTGCCCCTCATTGCCCCACAAGTATAAGGATGACCAAGAAGGTCTTGTGGTTGAGTGTAGCAAATGCTGCTGGAAGGTCAGGGAAAGGTCTCTTTGGCGAATATACCCCTGGGCTGCAATGACTTCACTCAATAGACTATTGATTTAATATGTTGCCGAGGACTCCAACTACATGCAACATACAGACACACACACACATCCAGTCATACACTATGCCTAATTTAGAAACATTGAACAACCTATAGCTAATGTTATACATTTCAAGTACTATATCATTGATCATGCCTATAATCACTATTTACCCCACAGCCTCCAGGGGTCTAATTAGTCACTAAGCCATGTCGGGCCATTCTCTAGTAAGTGAAATAGTACATTTACCCATATGCATTCATAGCAATACAGGTAAAGGTATTGATCCCATACTGGCTAAAACTCCCACAGTTAATGTAGGACAAGCTAGAGGTACAGGATGGCACTACTACTGGGCACATCCCGGGGTGAGATAAGTGTCTGTTCCATGATGGATAAGATTTCCAAAGTTGATGTGGGGCACCCTGAGGTATCACAGCACCACAGCGCCATCAGGCATGTAACAGTGTGTGACGAGGTGTTGACACCCAAGGCCAACCTGGGGCAACCTGCCTTTATGTAAAACTAATAACTTTGTAACTTATTTAACACTCTTTATCAATTAACACCAAAGTCACAAGGGTGCTGGGTATCTTCTGTTAAATTAAAGTAATGCAGCAGTTGATGTTGGTCTTTCGGCTGCTCTCGTCTAAAGGTGTCGCCACAGCAGACCACCTGATCCGCACATAACTTGGCACAGGTTTTACGCCGGATGCCCTTTCTGACGCAACCCTCCCATTTTTTCCAGGCTTGGGGTTTCGGTGGGAATTGGGGCTTTAGCATGGCAGGTGAGAAAGCTACCACTGAGCCACCAATGCTACCTATGGTGATGCAGCAGTAATTTATCAAAATAGCTAACAGTTTCTACAAAGCATAGTTACTGTTCAGTACTGTAGGTAGGTACTATAGTTTGCACTGTATCTTTATGAAAAGGGTTATTCGGCTGTAGCTGACAGCTGAGAAAATGTGTTGATATTGTCGGTGAATCCTGGAATGAATAGGGATGATAGCATACAGGAGATGTGATGTAACTCGGTCCAGGGAACAGATGCAGACTCAGCTGGTGAAAATGAAGAGGTAAAAGAGGGATGCATGGATAGGGAGGATTGAACACTTGTTGTATCTATGCAACAAAGGGAAATATCTTCTAGGGCAAAAAAGTGTCCAGTGCTACTTTTCTTGATGCTGCTACTGCTGCATGTATTATGTGTTACATACAGTAGAGTACCAATCAAACGTTCGGACACAAGTTTGGATTTATTGTTTTCTAGAACAACACTTGAGATTTCAAAACTATGAAATAACAGATATGGAATTATGGGATTATGTAACAACAACAGTCAGTACTGACATGAAGGTCAGTTGTTCTGGAACAGTTCTTGCAAGAACAGTTTTGCAAATGCACTTGATAATACTGTTCTTGCAAAATCTATTCCAGAACAGTTGACCTTCGTGTAAAGCACCATGATGAAACTGGCTCTCATGAAGATCATCCCAGGAAAGCAAGACCAAGACCTACCTCTGCTGCAGAGGAGAAGTTCATTTGGAGTTATCAGCCTCAAAAATCACCAATTTAAAAAAAGCATCTCAGATTAGAGCTGTTATAAAGGCTTTACAGAGCATAAGTAGCAGACACGTCTCAACACCAACTGTTCAAACTGCATTTCATTAATTTTTCAGTCTTCAGTCTTAAGTTTTATCCCAGGCAGCGTCGCAGGGGGTTTGCAGCCTATCCCCGGAACATTGGATGTCTGGCAGGAATATACCCTAAATGGGACTCCGGAACATCACAGGGTACAATGCACTTACAGTTTCACACCTAGTGGCGATTTAGGGTATTTATCCAGTGGCAAGTTTTTGGGAGAAAATGGCAAAACCAGGAGGAATCCCATAGGCCACAGAGAGAACACAGCCACTTTGACCAGGATGGAGCAGTTACACAAGGAGAATGAATGTGCAACATGGTGTTCCAGAGACTTTTTATGTAAGCAGTGTATGTAAACATCTGCAGTGAAATAAATATTTTAATTCTAGGAACATCAAAAGATTTTTTGGCTTTTAATCAAGGATGCAAATGTATGGATATTTAATTAGATGTAGCCTCATTTGCAGGAATAAGTGTGTGCGTGCATGTGCATGTGCATGTGTGTGTGTTTGTATGTGTGTGTGTATTGATTACAGGTGACTAGAGTATACTATTTTAAAACAATAGCGCCACGCCCCACTTGAGACTATTTCTAAGAATGGCAATGGAAAATTTTCCTACAAGGTTTTGCCTTTGCTGTATGTTAACCACAACCTCATGGGATGTTTTCTATTATATACACAGCGCGCCCTCTAGTGATTGTTAGTGAGTAATGCACACTGAATGTTATTGTTCTGCTTCCGATTTTTAGTATTTAACGCTGCTATTTAAAAAAATCATACTATTTAATGATAATGTGCACATACATTAAGTTGAATCAGAATTTAAACATTTTACAAAAAATAACCAAAAACGACTAATTATATATTTTATATATGTGACATTAATTAGCAGTTTCACTTTGCTCGTAGTTAATGCGTCACTTCTTGACAGTAACTGAAAGAATGCGTAGAGTAGGTCCTGTTCCTAAAGTTCGTTTGAACTTAAACAATGACTACATTTCCAGTAATGCAGCGCGCGTTCCACGGCAGTACTCTGAACTCCGCGTTGCTCCTGGTGCATCATGGGGATGGTAGTTTAACCATCGATGACTGGCACCGTTTTGACGTCGCGACGTCTGTGAGGCAGACACTTTTCTGCAGAGGGAAGACATGAAAATAGAGGCCAGGTAATTTTTGTTAGTTTATTTACCCTGCCGCGTTGATAACATTATGTTCGTTTACAGTAATAGAGGCTCATTTTGAAACGAATGAGCTGTATTCGAGGCGTTTTTGTGCCTGTTGCGCAGGCTACACGGCTGTTTAAACCAGGAGGATTTTTGGTGACGTTAAATATGGTTGTTTAGGTAGTTAGCTATCTAGCTAAATTATCTACATGCGTATTTGTTTAGGGTGTGTACGAGTGTATTTGTATGTTGTGATATTCCCGAGGTTATATGAGGCGGCGTGTGGGTGCTTTTAGGCGCCAAAAGAGAGACCTTGTAGCTGTAGGGGCAAACATGCTAAGCTAAAGTATGCTAAGCTAAGCTACTGAGCTAGGTTCCTGACCAGCTAGCCTGTCGTTATGCCGCAGTGTTAGCACGTGCCGTCTGCTGTTAAAACAGTACATTACCCAGTCATGCACAAATCACATATTTGTGATTTAAAATAACACAACTGAGTCGTTTTATTTTTAATGCATTTTATATATAATAAAATAATATAAATTATTATGTAATTTGTGCAGTGTTTTTTTTTTTCTTTCCTTTGTTAAGGTATTCATCAGGTCATGCAATAGATCTCAAGACACCAGTGCATTGTTACAGTCTGCTGAACTCGAGCCGACTGTTTAGGTCTCATCTTCTGTACTGGATGAGACAAATAGATCCTGATTACGCGCGCACGCATCATGCGCACTAGTGACCTGTCCACATCACGTGACCTAAAGTCTTCACTTGCAACTATGCGTGTAGCTGTCTTTTTTCCCCCCGTTCCTAATCTTGTGTTTTTTCCCCCCTCATCACACTTTGTCAGCAGCAGTTGTTGAAGTGAAAACATGTCCAAGAAAAGGGGCAGGTAAGCTTTTGCACTTTTTACTGCGTTTTCTTTCTCTCTTTTTCTCACAGCAGCACTACTGTTGGTATTTGTGTTGTATTATGTTTTAATCCACATTAAAAAATGTTAGTCAGGCTGTTGATGTTTAGGCTGCAATGTTATGGTGGCATAGTGGCAAGCTCACTGTGGGCTTGCACCTCCAGGGCAGAGGGTTTGATTCCCACCTCTGGTGTGCGTGCATGTTTTTCCCATGCTTGATTTCCCATGCTGTTTCTCCAGGTACTCCAGTTTCCTCCCACAATCCAAAGACATGCAGATTAGGTTAATTAAGGTTCCCTCTTATATACACTTAAGCTATTCCTTTTGACCAGTCATTATCGAGGATTTAGCAGCAACGTTTTTGTAAATATAGTGGTTGAAAATATTTTGTAGTAGATCTGTAAAAATAGGATGTTTCAAGCTCAATAGGTAGTACATTTACATGGAATAAAATTTGAAACACAGCCCAGTTGAGTTAAAAATGCACCATGTAAACACCTCAATCGGAACAGTCTGACCCGATCCGGCCAGATCGGAGTAAATTTATAATCAGAATGAGAGGGATGGTTTGAACCTTTGTTAATATGTTCAGTAGGTATATATTAGCTGTGTGAAATGGTGTGTGTGATCTGATGGTTTATCTCGTCTTGGAATAAACATAGATTTTTTTTTTCTGTGCATGTTTCCCCATGTGGGAGTAACATTAGGTGACTTGACAAGTTTACAGGAAGTAAATTTTGCTTCTATTTCTGATCAGTGAAAGCAACTCTCTCACACCTGTGTTTTCTCTTGCTCGCCCGTTCATACATACTGTAGTTAAGCATCTAACCAACCACAGATGAGTCTAAATTCTTGTAACTGACTATAATGCTGAATGTGGGATTTATCGTAAAAGATAGGAAAGTAAACTTAACTTCAAAGTAGAAGGGGGAAAAACAACCTTTTTCTCCTCAACTTGTTATATTATGGACAGATTAAACACTTCACAGCAGGCAGAATCACTCATGTTAAAAAAAAAAGTTGGATTGTGATTAAATACTTTGAACACATCTTATTGGATCAGCGTCCTTCTAAACAGAAATCTTCAATCCAAATGATTTGAATTAAAAAAACATTGTCAATGTAAACATAGCTAATAAGGTGAAGCAAGGTCTCAGGTGTTCAAGACCAGCTTCTTTTAAAGATCTGTCTCGCTGCTGTCGGACCCCATTACTTCATCGTCAGCTGGACACCATTGCAATTACAAGCACTTTGACCGTTCACAATGTAGTCCCACTTTATGTGTATTGTTCCTGGCGTAGGCTCCAGCTGAAGACAAATGAACAGTAATTTTTTTTCAGCATGTTTTTTATCCATCTATTCAGTGCTTCACAAAAAGAAATAAACACAATCCTTTAAGCAGGCTGACCAGATCCTGTTTATAACCGCCCATGCAGCATTTTCTAAGGCAATTTTTTTAAGGCAAGTTCATCAACCATGGTAAATGTAATTTATCCCAGTACACTGCCCGCTATCACCTGGCCTCCTGTTTATGGCTTCTGGTATTTGCTGTTGTCGTGTTAGTTAGCCTTGCGCGAAAGAGTCAATTTGTGTTATTTAATGAGAGCAATAATGTGTCTGGAAAGCTTGTCTATCAAGTATATTTATGATAATGTGATTATTAATGTGATGCATTAACTCACAGATTGTTTGGGTCATATCTCGATTGGAAATGAAGTAAAGCAACATATTAAGATTTTTTCTTGCAATAAACATTTTAAAGAACGTCATATCCAGTTGACGTTCAAGCAAAAATTTCGATACTTTTTGGCTACCTCGTCTGCTTCTTTTTTTTTCCCCAGGCAGTCTCACGTATCACTTTTTTTCGCCATGCATTTAAATTTTACTGATGCACTTACGTCTGCATTGGCTCAGCCTCAGATTGTCCGTAAAAAAAAAAATCTGCTGTAATACGAACACGTGCGCACTCTCATTTATCATCAAATCAGCCAACATTGAAAATGAAAAAAAAAAAGAACGGGTGATGTTTGTCTAATCTTGAACCATCCAGATTCTTCTTGTCGGCTGACAGGAGCAGAACCCGATGTAGCCCTTTGCTATTGTAGCCCCACTTCGATAATGTTCAGCACAGTGGTTGTTACGAGATGCATTTCTGTTCAGCATGGTTGTAAAGAGTGACTGTTTTGACTGGTCATTTTCTTTCTTCCTGATGTCCACTCAGGAAACGCAGCAGCGGAGAACTGAGTGACTCGCTCTCCCCTGACCCCAACTGCCTTCTGGGTAAGCGGATCCAGCACAGCTGGAGGGAGAAGGGTGCACTGACTAAGTGGAAAGGCACCGTCCTGGACCGGCTCAGCGTCAACACATCGCTCTTCATGGTCAAATACGATGGCTTCGACTGTGTCTACGGCATCGAGCTGTTCAAAGATGAGCGCGTGTCCAATCTGCAGGTGCTCACTGAGAAAATTGGTGAGTAGTAATTGGTGAGGAATGCAGCTGCACACATATTGACTTAAATATTCAAAAAAAGTGTTGTTTTCTTTCCTCATAAAGTAAACTTGACTTTTATCTGCAGTATTTAGTGTTGAATTACTGTCGTAGTTGCACATTAGTGATTCATTCATGAAACCAAATGTCAAGGAGTTCCTCCTAGATTATCACTATGATGGTGTGCGTGCATACGGTGCAATTTACCGCACTAGTGAACCTATGTTTAAAAAACTGTTACCACAAGTAGGAAGTGGTTGATACTATAAACAACTCCAGGATGTATTATATGCTTCACGTAATGTAGGTTGGCTGACGTATTATAGGGTCTGCGGCAAAATATACAGTACTGAAACTCGCTCTTCTTGGACGTAGTGAAAAGGAAGTTTTGTTGTGCCTTTGTTGTTGGAAATGGGTCTCTCGTTGGAGGAAAAAGTATTCACAGTTGAGTTTTATTTCCGCTCATCCGGAAGTGGTCGTGGACGGGGACCAGGAAGTTTAAAAAAGGTGCCGGAACACATTCCTTCCCATACTTGTCTTATTCCCCCAATCTTACACCACTAGTGGGGAATGTTAAAGGAGTGTGTGTTCAACTGTGAAGATCCGCCAAGAACCATGCCTGCATTACGCAAGCAGATCGTCTCCTTTTGCAGGAGTTTGCAGCAAACCTTTTTTTCTGGAAATCTGGGTTGAGAATCTGCGTGAACAATTCGAACAATCAACACGCTAATAGTGTGTATGATGTGTGTCTTTCAGGAGAAATAAACTTGCACTTGACAACAAGGTGATATTGTTAGTCTTTTAATTTTAATACGTATATTTTGGCACATAATGTACTTTTAATACTTCTCCAACCCATCCTAAACCATCTCACTCGGATTTAGATCAGGTGATTGTGGAGGCCAGGTCATCTGATGCATCACTCCATCACTCTCCTTCTTGCACAAATAGATCTTATATGACCTAGTGGTGTGTGTGGTCAGGCCAGAGGGCAGTTTTCCATTGTTTCTTGACCCAAGCAAGTCTCTTCTGCTTGTTTATCCGAAGTCATTGTTTTGTTTGCCACAATTCTCACAGTCTCCTCTAGACAGTGGATATTGAAATATTTCTGCTGCCTGATATCCAAGAAGCATTTATGTAGGCTATAATCTGAAGTGCCGTAAATTGGTGGTTTCTGAGGCTGTGATAATAATAAACTTATCCTCTGCAGCAGAGGTAGCTCTTGGTCCTTATGAGAGCCAGATTCTTCATAGTGTTTGATGGCTTTGGTGACTGCATTTGGCATACAATGGAAGTTACTTGAGATTTTCTTAAAGTAATGATGGACTGTCTTTTTTTTCTTTTTTTTCTTTAGTTACCTTTACTTAACTTACTTAATATAGATTTGTACAGTAGTTGTAGTAGCATTAATAGGGCTATTGACTCTGACATTAAGCAGGTTAAAAAGTCCAAAATAAACTCAAAAAGTCAAACCTGTGAATCAAAAACCATTTCAGGTGACTACTCCATGAATCTGAAGAGAGAGGGCCATGAGTGTGCACAGCTGTCATCAAAGCTACTTTGGACAGTATAAAATATGAAACATATTCTGTGGTGTTTAATACTTTTTTGTTTACTACATAATCCCGTACATGTTCTTTCATAGTATGGATGACTTACAACTAATGTACCATTTAGAAAATAATAATAATAATAAAATAAAAAAAGAAAAACCACTGAAGGAGAAGTCAACATTTTTGACCTTTTTGAGTGGTAAGCTCTAGAGGAAAATGACAAACAAATGGCCACATTTTTTGTGAATTAAAGCACCATTTAGTTCAAACACAAAGTTTCTTGAATTACACAAATTTACTTCTGGTAGCACTTACTGTACATTCATTTTTCAACCAAACCTATGATTATAATCCCTGGGCTTGTGAGCTGGAAGAAACCAGTAGGAAGGGACTATGTGGCCTCCTTTGCTTCATAAAAAATGGAGGTGTATTTTACTAAATAATATCACATTAAACTGGCCTTGGTGTTTTCTTGTCATTGGTTGGTTCACATCTGGAAAAAAAAAAGACCTACTTGTCCACCAACGTATGGTAGGGTTTTGTGGTAACATTTTTTTTTTCTTTGCCTGCAGGGATATTCTTGCTTGTAGTATTCACACCTCTGCACCATGTCAGTTTTTCCACTTTAATGTGGTAGGAAAAAGGTGTACGTGTGCAAGATGAAGTCGTCGCATGTAGATGAGAGCAAGTTCTCTTGCAGTTTTGTTGACCCTGTTCGTGGTTGCACAGAAACAACCATTTCTTAACTGCTTTGAGTGAATTCTGGTGATGTTTGTGGTTTTGACAGTTAGCGAAAAGCATTACTTGCTGGACAAAATACGCCCTTCAGTACCCAACACTTGAACATTTTAATCATATAATGAAGCTGTAATTATCTAACCTTTGGCTTTAAATTGTGGTGTGTTTTTGTGTATGTACTGTAGCGTATTTTGTTACGTAGTGTTGTTTTTGCTTCCTTATTGGGCTCACTAACAATCAGAAATGTTAAATCTTAGATACAAAAACTTTGCACTCAGTGCAAACCATTGGCATCATCAGTTTCCTTCCATGAGCTGCTTTGCCAGGCCTTTATTACAGCCTCTTTCTGCTGCTTGTCTTTGGGTCTTTCTTCCCTCAGTTTTGTCTTTAGTAGGTAAAACATGCTTAAATGATTTATTTTATTTATAGACTTATTTAATTTTTTTTGCTGAAGCTGTTGGGTTGCTTCTGCAGTATGTTTTGGTCATCATCTGTTTTCGCTGTTAATTGCCATTCTATGGGTTTTTTATTTATTTGACTGAATATGAACAGAAATGATAACTCTGTACACTTCAGGATTCATCCTGCTCTACTGACAGCCATGCTTGCCCATGACTCTGCTCTGTTTTATGAAGTGAGCTTTGTAACATGAGCCCCATCCATTACTTTTTCATATTCTTTTCTTAACAGTCATTATAGTACAAGGTAATCTGGTATACACATGACTTTGCTAGAGGGTGTAAAGTAATTTTTCTTCACCAAGGAAAGAATTCTGCAATCAGAAGTTTCTGAGCTCACCATTGCATTCCTGTTTTTTGTTGTTGTTTTTTTTTTTTAAGTTAATGCAATATTTTTTAAATTAAAGCTGAAAGTCAATGCCTCATATCTTAATTCCTTTATTTCACTAGGGTCTCATTAGATTCCCTCCATGCTAACTAGGATTTTATTTTTGGACTTTGCAAAATCCAAAGTGTTAATTGAAGTGTTGCTTCATATTTATACTGTGGCTTAAAAAAAGTGCTGTTGCTTGTTAGTGTGGCCGCACTGTTACACCTGTGTTGTTAATTCAAAACAAAATTGTCTACAATCTGAACAATATTTTCAATATTCTGAACATTACTGTTATATATCGTTCAATTAAATTTTGCGTATATAGTACTGCTAATAATCGACTGGCAAGGGAAAATTTCCTGACAGGACTTGAGGATAGAGCTGGGCGGTATGACCAAAAATTTATATCACGGTGTTTTTCTAAATTATATCGGTGTCACGGTATTTGACGGTATTTTTTTTTCCATGCATGGTTAGGTGTTAACCCCATTTCCTAATAAATTAGAGAATAATTACTGCAGTATATTGGCTTACATTGACCGGACTAGTA
>JAQMYL010000018.1:14873921-14884334 GCA_030014365.1 Clarias pachynema
GACGTTCCACCGCTCTGTGTTCCCGACGCTTTGTGCGCACACACTCACCGGTATTGGGGTATATGAAAAATTTATATAATTTTTTTTTAAAAACACCGGTATTCGGTATGAAACGGTATACCGCCCAGCCCTACTTGAGGATGACCCAGGATCCCTGGGATTTTGATGATGATAGTGAGCAGAGAGATGTTATATAGGAAAGAGCCCAACAGTATTAAATGTGTTCAAGTAGTACAGTTTGTTTAGTGGAATCATATTATGAATAGATGAGTTTCTGCAGGCAGGAGTTTTTGAGAACTGCAAGTCTTCAGTGTATCCATGTGAGATTATCCAGAGCAGCCTGAATAGCCTCAAGCCGAAGACGCAGGAGGAGCAGAACAGAGTAGAGCATTAGGATGAATCAGAACCAGAACGGTCCAGAGTTTAAGGAGAGTCACACCACTGTAGCAAGATGTTTGATTTTGGCAGCAAGAGAGCATGTGCAGAACAGATTATCAGATGTGACGAGGGCAGACATGATCATACTGGAATATAAGATTGCTCAGGTAATATGAGTTGAGACGTTTCAGTGGCTTACGGATATTTAGACACATTTTATAAGTAATGTGGAATTTTTTATTTTAAGCCAGTCCTTTTTGGATAAAATAGATATAATATGACCTAAATTACACCCTACTTGGTTACTTAGAAATAAATAAATGTATTCTGCTGTGGAAATAAACTCGAGATCTTTTCTGGTAGTAGATTCATGTTACTAATTCTTCTAACTTTTTTTTTTTATAGTGAACAACAAGATTAAGGTGCCTCATGACCCAGAGGAGCTGGTCGGGAAAGCAGTAGAGCATCTGTTTGAGAAAGAGGACGGAGAAAAGAACGAGTGGAGAGGGATGGTGCTGTCTCGTGCCCCCATCATGACCAACTGGTATTACATCACCTACGAGAAGGATCCAGTGCTGTACATGTATCAGCTGTGGGACGACTACAAGGAAGGCGACCTCCGGATTTTACCTGAAGCAGGTGCGGATTCTGCAGCTTTACACTGATAAATAATAATTAGGTTTTTATTTTGTTAGAAGCATTACTAGCAGCATATGTGACCCAAGACTGGCTGTGCAGTCTGGGAGGAAGACATGGCTTACACTTTTTTTTCTTTAAATATTACATCATTACAGCAACACTAGCCAGTTGTGCCTGTGACCTTGTGTATGAGGAGGAGGACAAAGAGCAAAAGTTAGTATGTTATCATTGAATTGACACTTTAAGATACGGCAGGTGTAGGGATCAGTCAAATGTTCTCCTTCAAACATCATGTTTTTTTCTTTCTTTTTTTTCTTAGTCTATGTGGGTTGTTTTTTTGTTTAGTTTTTTTGCCACTACAGTAATAAATTATCATGGTGTTTTTTTTAAAAAAAATTTTTGAATCTTTTTTCTTTCCATTTGCACTCCAGAGAACAAGCACCTGCTGCCTGCTGACAGGAAGCCTGGCGAGGAGACCGAGAGCCTTGTGGGTAAGCAGGTTGAATATGTTACTGACAAAGGAGTGAAGAGAACCGGGCTGGTGATCTACCAAGTCCCCGCCAAGCCCTCTGTCTACTACATCAAATACGACGACGATTTCCACATTCACGTCTACGACCTGGTCAAGACCACCTAAAATAACGAGAATGCGGCATACGAAGACTAAGCTCATTATCACCTCTACGTAGCGTAATGTCGTCACCTCTCATTGTACTTTCTCTCTCTCCCTCTCTCCACTGTGTGTAACTGTGGAGGGGCGGAATGGCACAGATGTTTGTGGTTTTGTTCATTTGCGTGTCGTATTCGTGGACGTCACATCATCGACGCAAGTTTAAAGAACAAAGTGGAAAGCCCCAGTTAGGGATTTTGTTTGTGCCGAGCATGCTAACTGAATGGTTATCTGTCTTCTAGTGGGCGTGGTGACGAAAAGACAGTCAGTTACAGCGATTTCCGATTGGGGCTTTAATTGTAAAAATGGGGAAGCAGGTGTATCTAGAGATACACAGTCTATTTATTGACATTTAATTATGTTACCATGTTTTTGTGATAATCATAAGCCATTTTATGAAGATGACATTTTTTTTTTGACAAAGCAAGCCAGAATAGGTTGGAGTTATCGAGAATACTTACAGGATTAATCTTTAGCAAAAATTAAGGCAACTATTTATTTATGCTTTCTGATTTATTTTTTTTTATTCTTGCAGAAGTCACTACTGTGAGTGTAGCTTTGATTCTTTAAATCGACTTGCTTAAATTCTTTTGGTAATATTCCACTTAAAGAGCCTGAATCCAAGATGGCTCTGCCATTAAAAAAAAAAAATAAAAAACGCTTTTCAGAGAAGACAACTCGCTATGAGGAAGCTCTCAGCCATCCTGTGAAGAAATAGGAGTGAAAAAGACAAAAAGAAATAAAGGCTCAGTGAGATTACATGAATTCACTGTAGGTATAATTTTGGATTCTTTTAAAGTTTTTACTAAAGATATAGTCTGCTGTTTCCCCAGTGAAATAATCGTCACTTAGTTTCGTACTTTGTTTGACATAAAAATTAGGCCCTTCTGTTTTTTTTGTTTTTTTTTGCTTAGTAGACAAAAATAAATTTTTTTGTTTGTTTTTTTAAATAGGTCTACATTATGTAAAAAGAAGGTTTTATTAAAATTCTGTTTATTATCTAATCTAGTGATTACTGCATAACCATGTAACTGTAAACGTAATTTTCTCTGTAGTTGGGTAGAATCATTATGAGGTTGCCTACCTAAGTGGCTCCACTTTAATATGATGTTTAATATAAAGTAAATCTATCCAGCAGGCTGGACCTTCAGAAAAAACAAAATCAGACAAAAAAAATTGTTAAAATTAAAATGGATTTAATTTTATTTCCTGGATTGACAGGATGTTTCAGGGGAGGACTGTAGTGAGTTCATGTCTCTAATAGTCTTGTTAAGATGAATAGCACTTTTTACTCTTTTTCGACAGAAGGCACTGAGGTACAAATATAATTTCAGTCATAGAGTACTTGTGAGGAAGTACTCAGGACTGACCAGTAGTACTGGACTAGTGGTGATATTGGACTGGTGGTGATATTGGAATTAACAAGACTATATTATGAATTGTGGTCCGAGTTGAATTGAATATTTAACACTTCCTTGGACAGAAATCTACAGACCCCCAAGCAGTTTTTCTCCCTTTTCTTATGAGTAATAAAACTCATAAAATTTGGAATGGCCCTTAAAGATGGCGGAACGTTAAAGCCAGTAATACAGTTCATGAGTTCACTTGGATGTAATCTTTTGTTTGTTTGTTTGTTTTCCACCGTAAATGACAAAGCACATTAAATAGTCTTGTTTTGCGGCAGCAGATAATTGCTTGCTGTTAGTGCTTGTGTTATTGTCGTCCAGATTTTCATAAAAGCATACAAATAGTGCATCGCATTATGTCTCGGTTGTATAATAGTGTATCCAGTATCGTGGCTGTATTCTGCAAAATTGCCAATTTTTTTGCTTTACTATATTTTAAAAAGGGCACCTTTCGGATCTCTGCAGTTAACTGCCTGGTATCTTTTTGTTTGTGGCTTTGAACATTTTAAATCTGTGCAGAATTTTTCCTGTTCAGGATAAAAAACATAAGAATCAATTAATTGATCAGTGTTTTACTATACAATACTCTTTTACCCATTCTGTTTCTTTGTTCCCCATGACAATTGTACAGCTATTAACAACACACATAAACAACAAATCAATTTAGTTCCTGCATGTAATTCAGAGACAGACACATTAATAATATCTCTCACATATTGTCCTTTTCAAAATGGTTAAAAGGTGTAATCTTGTATGTACTTAAATTTATTTTTTGTAAATACTGCATATATGCTTGAAATTGTTTTGTTGCCTTTTGTTCCTTATTTTTTTTCTTTTCGCTCATAGCAATTGCACTTTATTTTAGCTTTAGTCTGCCTCAGTGAAAGAGGAAATGATCTATTAATTCAGGCAGAATCATTTTATCCTTAAAGAGCAACTCTAGCCGGCTGTTTATTTGAAGAAAAAAAAACTTTAATGACTCGGGAAGAAGGGTTCGCCTTAGAAAGAGGCAGGATTTTATTTACTTCTGTGTTGTGTTCTCTCTCTCTTAGGAGTAAAAAAAAATTCTTAACCGAGAGTCAATCACGTTACCGATCAATAATCGATTATTCATTAATATTGAATGATATTCAATATCAGATGCACATTTGCCCCTCAGTTTTAGCTTTATTTAAACACTTGTAGCAACACAATCAAGTGTTTCCCCATAGACTAATTTATTTGTTGCACATTTTCTGTTAAGTTCAAATGATTGGTTTACTTAAAGTGTTTTGTGATAAGAGCTTTTCGGGAAAGAAAAGATGGCAGAAGGAGAATGATTAGGAAGAGCTTGGGTGTAAAGGTTACTCCACTACATGCAAAACAAACCTGCAAAATAAGTTACTGCATTTTTAATGAGTTAAATTCTTAACAATTAATCAATTAATGAATAATTATTAAGATCTCTAGGTAAAAGCATACCAGACTTTTATTCTAAAGCTCACACATTAAGCTTTAGTTGATCATAAAAAATGGGAAATATGGCCGTAATAATCTGACAAGCCAGTGTGAGCAGATTGCATAACATACTCCTATTGAGAAATTAACTAAAGGAAACAAGATGATGTAATGAATGAAAGCAGTTGCAAGTAGTAGGTTTTGAAACACATGACCTGCACAGTAACTATAGCTTCATTACTAGATGAAGTTACATTTTGGACATGTAATATGTGTTGATTCATGTAATATTCAATACTGTGCAAAAGTCTAAGGAACATGGATGACTTAAATAAAAAAAGCCCAGTAAACAAGAATTAAGAAATGAAAAGTCAGTATTTTGTTTCATGATGCTTTGATGATCCTTTAGTGTCGGGTACAGTTTGTGCAACCTTATAAGGAAATTAGCTACCAAGTTTTACTCCGCATCCTAGACACAGGATGAGGACATGTTGCACCTGCTTCTTTTTTGCATGGGGAAATCCAGTACCTTCTATTTTGTCTTTTAAAAAGTGATCGCTTATATAATATATGCTGCTGTCTTTTGTGGCATAACTTTAAAAAAAAAAAAAAAATTCTACTGACTCTATACAAAGAAAATAACAAAACATATCTATAACAGAGTTTGTATTAAATAATATCGGTGCCTATGATTTTTGCACAGTACTGAGTTCTACTTGAGTGTTAAAGCATGCTACTTCTAGACTGATGCAGTACGTGGACCCCTAAAACACAGCACAAAGGACTTGGAAAAACCATGACTATATTGGCAGCAGTTTTTCCTGAAGACAAACGGTTAAGACGAATCAATTGCCTAGGATTTATTTTATTATTATTGTTATTTTTTTCTTGGTTCTGAAGTACAAGTAAAAAATTTAAAATCTGTTTGAAAAATCTGACTGTTTCCATATGTTTGTCATTTGCGGACTATAACCTCTATCTTCTTTAGTAATGAAGCACTTAGAAAACTGTTCTCTTATTTAAATGTAATGTGCTGGAGTTGCTCTTTAAACTGAGTAAAACCACAGTGACGATGTAAAGGATACGCTGATGGCAATCACCAAAGGGAAATTTGGTTCTTCTCTTGTTTTTAAACTAGACTTCATAATGTAGCTGCCATAGTATTATTCTAAATCAAGTAAAAAAATAAATAAAAAATTTAACAGAATGTGACGCACCTTATATTTGATTGTAATTTAAAAGAAACGTGCTATCAAATATATCTTCTTTTTTTAAACTTGTAAGCACAGTATGCCTTCATGTAAGTTTGGCTTCTTTTGTATAAATGCAGCTCATTCCCTTAGGGCTTGTGATTCTAGTCAGATTTCTCCCTTGTAGCATTTGCTTTTGACCTCAGACAGACCTTTACGATTGCAGATGAAATGATGATCTAACTGGTATTGATTTGAAGAGGCGAGAAACCGAAGGGTGAAGTTCAGCTGGACTTCATGCTTAAGTTTAACGGTCAGGACCTTCATAATGAAACTATGAGAGAGTCTCAGGCATAGTTTTTCTCTCAAATCCCTGTTGTCGAATAACTTCGTTTCATCACGCATGCGTTTCAAAAGTTGTCCAGATCTGTTAAAGAAAAATCCTGTCAATTGAAAGATGACCCTGTTATAATGTCATTGAGATAAAGTTTGACCGAGCTGTACAGTTTTAACCTCTTTTGATTTATGTAAATAAAGCTTCAGATGTTTCCTTATGCTTTATAGTATTCAGTTGAGTGGAAATATCTGTGTAGTCACCTGTACTCGTTTTAATCGCCTGTATTATACTTTATTTGTGATATGCATCTGTTTTGCGTGGACCGAATGGGAAATACTTGTCCATGTCAAGCAGATTAATGACGTGCGTTTTTCGGGTTTCATTCACTCTTGCTAATTGTGAACAAGTAAATCTCTTTCTCGCTCCTCTGTAAATGTGGTTTATCGTACACTCGCTCTGCAAGCTTCCGATAATCCCCAACACTCTAGTTGTTCCCTCTTTGATATGTGTTCCTGTTAGTTTGCTGCTTTTTTTTTTTTTTGGCCAAAGTTATCTTTTCCTTAGGCAACCTTCGGAAGTGTCAAAACTGTTCCTGTTGTCTGTGTAATGATGCTATAAGTAAAAAAAAAATGAAATAAAAGAGATATTTTTTGCACTGATGCTGGTGTCTGTTCTGATTTCACAAAAATACAAATAGATGAGTTTGTGCGAATTACTAGTGTTCAGGTCAAGTGAGTTTGAATTTGTAATGTGCATGGAAATTAGAGAGAAACGGATCACCACTTGTGCTCAGGATATGGTCCAACCCCAATTTTCATAAGCGGAGTTGGTTTATTCCAAACTTTATCAATTCAAAAATACATGTATAACTTGCAGTTAAAATTCCCAGTTGAATGTTGAGTTTTTTTTTTTCATTTTTAACTACAGTTTTAGTGAACCTAAAATTCCTATTCTTGGCTTAGAAACATGGATCATGATGTCTTCTGCTAGTACAACCCAACCACTTCAAGGATTTGCAAATTGTGTTCTTTTTCTCCACATGTTAATCATAGCTAATTCCCACCTGTCTCTCTGTCAGGACACTCTCAAATACTATCACATGCTTTTTCCAAATCTAATAGCCGACCACGTCTTTCCAAACTGCTACTCACAATCTTGGGGAACTGTGTAATGGCACCCTTTCTCAGTCCCTGGTTACGAATGGCTGTGTGTTCTGAGGCGCTTTTCTGCTCACCACAGTTGTACAGAGTGGTTATTTTAAATTATGCAGACCGTATTACCTACTGCACCTTCTGTACATTAATTACTCTTACCCCTCTACATACAGTAATGGATCCATACAGTCGTTCACCATGTCGTTATTTATTGTAAATAGGCCACTTGTGCTCTTCTGGTTAGATGCTACTGTAACTGCATTTCATTGGCTTTGTACATGTACTTTACACAATGACAATCTAATCTAATCTTCTTTTCAAATCTTGTCAGATGTTGTCTTTGCCCAGTAATTTTACCCTTATGAAATGACATTTTCATTTATTCTATCATATCTCTTACATTGTGTGTATTTTCTTGAAAGGTCATGGTATGATGACCATTTAGGGATTACTGTTTTGCTGATCAACTTCATGTTCAAAGACACTCTTTCAAGTTACAAACTCTTCTTCTACTGTATATCCCAGGGCGTAAGGTGAGTGCAACCTGGACAGGGTGCCAATCCATCACAGGGCACATTAAACTCACACTCATTCACACAGACACAGTCTAATCTGCATGTTTTTGGATTGTTTAAGGAAACTGGAGTACCTGGAGCATGGGGAGGTCATCAGCTGCTAATAAACAGTAAGAGAACTTTGGGTCTAAGGAAAAAATTGTTTTGGGAATGAAATACAGTACAAAAACAATTAATTGTGTGGTAGCAGTATCTCATCATCTGTCCACATCAAACACACACATAGTTTTCAAAGTTTTCTATAACAACATGCCTCATCATATTCTATTCTTTATATTTTAACTTTTGTATTTAAATAAGTGTGGCAAGTTTACTGAAAATACTAAATTAGGATGTGCCGCAGTACCATAGGTAGCACGGAAGGTTGGCGGATCGGATCTGGCTTTCTTTTTTGAGACATTCATTTTCGAATTTCCCTTAGTGTGTGACGGTGTGTGTGTTTGTGTGTGCGTTTTGGGCCTGTGTTCCCTGGGCTAATTTCCAGGCCCCAGGACAATCTTATCATTTTGATTCATGCACGTTCACATCTCATACAAACTTAAATCATTCTTTTGATTGTGTAAAGCTGTGTTGCAACAATGACAATTGTTAAAAGCGCTATACAAATAAAATTGAATTGATACGAAAAGTGGATGGATGGATGCAGCACTGTGGTAAAAAATCAGGTGAGCACACACACAGTATACACACACTGTTTAGTCAATCATACTGTATTAACCTCGTTCTTGTCCTTTGGATAAAGATTTTTCTATGAACCGCATACAGTATAGTAAAACAGTTTATTGTGATAAAAACAAACATTTAATCTTCTCTCCACACGAACATGCAGGTCCGGTCTGCCGTCATCAGCGGCGTAGACATAATAAATCTTACCAAAGCAGCTCCTAAATGAGGTATCAAGCTATAAACAATGTGTATGTCAAGTCAGTGTTCGGCTCCAGACTCACCTTCATTACTGAACCTCTGTAGTATCTGAGTTAAGCTGTAATTAGCATTCGGAGCACAACTTGAACTCGTGTGATCTGTTTGTTCATCTGCCATGTAGACAAGACTTCAAATTGAAGGAGATTAGAAAGGAGTAATTGGATGATGCAACAGGGCTGAAATCTGAGGCAAATTATAGAGGAAGGTTCGGAATAATAAGGCGAACAAAGCAAGGAATGATTTTATGTCTCAGCTTATCCATTTATTGCATAGAATGTGGTAATTAAGAAGGAAAATGTCAGAGGTGTTTACTGTATGTGAGTGGAATAATAGAAATATCGGAAACGCATTATGGATGTACTGCGTAGAAGTCTGGGTACGCTCGTCAGAGGTCAAGGTAGAAGATAGTTGAGAGAAGATCTGATGATAATATGCAGACTTTGACACTTTAGCTGTAAGAAACTGTTAACTGTTTTTATTTGCACAGTAATCTTGCCTAGAGATCAGTCTGATGGCATGGGGAAGTTGTCTGAACCAAATATCTGCTCAGAGAAAAAGGAGCTTAGGGCCACGGTTTTGGAGAGAATCATTATTATTATTTATTTTTTTGCACTTTTAAACAGCTAGTTTTAATGAATATTCATAATGATTTTTTTAATACACACTCCAGCCAAAGAAAAGTCACACAATCTTATATTTCATTCAGTCACCTCATACTCTAATCACTTTTCCACAATTTGAGGTCTGGTTTATGCCCCATGCCATCAGGGAAGAAAAACTCAACTGATGTGATAATCTGGTCATTCAGTACTTTCAGGTCGTCAGCTGACTTCATTTTATTGCCTCTGTCTCCAGAGGCTTGTATAGTGGACACTATGCATGCGCTTCATTCGCTTCCCTTCTTGCGCTCTGGAATAGGATCAATCTGGACTCATCAGACCACGTGACCTTTTTCCATTGCTGTAAAGTCCAATCTTTGTCACGTAGCAAACTGAAACTTTATTTGCATGATTAGTCTTTCTAACAAGTGGTTCTCTCAGGGTTCACAGCTGTATAGTATCAATTGTGAGTATGGAAATTCTCTTATTTTCACTATTAAACACACAGTATCTATGGTTTTACTGTTGTTTATTTACCATGCAACTTCACCAAGTGTTGAAGGAATCTCCATTCATGATTTTTATTTTATTATATTTTTTACCACATTTCTTCCACGAAATTGAACTTCCAGGTGTTAATAATATGTTGACAGGTTAGTAACCCAATGCCAGTAATGTTAACTCTCTTTAGTTACTTTCTTTGCTTAATTTGACCCTTTTGAAATGGCGCCATTTTTTGGGGGGGAGGGTTAGACAGTGTGTATATATAATATGTAAGGGACTCGTTTACTAGACCAGAGTTAATTTTTTTCCCCTGTAATATAACAAAGTGTTTTCTTCTTCTTCTACCACAGCTTTTTTAAAATTAATTACTTTTTAAATTAGATTATTGTTACATTTAATGTTGTGGATTGTCTGAGGCAACAAATTAGCTCCTGATATAACCTTCATTATAACCGCTATAATGAGTTGTTCCCTCAACATCTTTCTCTTTTTCTTTTTAGATAGATAGATAGATAAATAGAGATTTGTAGATTTAGAGAAAGCGTACGACAGGGTGCCGAGAGAGGAGCTGTGGTGTTGTATGAGGAAGTCTGGAGTGGC
>JAQMYL010000018.1:14895478-14908076 GCA_030014365.1 Clarias pachynema
GTGTAATTAATTAATCTAAATTAACACGTTAAAGTCCCGGCCCTAATATATATATATATATATATATATATATATATTGCTGATTGGCTGATTGCTTGAGCTCTGGTGGCTCGGGTTTTAATTCGTCTTCACGTTAGCCTTTGATCTCAAAAAAATCAAAAGACTTTGAGCTGCTTGTGCAACTTCACTGTACTCAGCCAAAGGTAAAGTGGGACATCGCATCACCACACGTCCCAACGTCCCAAATAAAAACACCTTATTTTTTCAGTTAATATAGCAGTGTTGCAATATACCTGCAATAAAGATTTTTCACATGCTTTTTTTTTTTTTTCATCTTTCATGTTTGTTTCTCTTGCTTGCCCTCATACTCGTTGCAACCTGATTTCTCAGATGCTTGAAGTCACACTGTGCTTTTCGGAAAACTGTTTTTAACATCGGAATCAGCCGCGTTCTCCCACCGTGTGGTCGTTTCCTGTAGGATTGGAAGAAAATTGTGCGCTGGTAGTTGAGGGGAAAAAAAAAAGAAAAAAAAACTTTCCTATTTTATTTTTCTTCCTTTAAATGCTAATCAGAAGTGGTGATAAATAAATATGTACCGTCTATGAAAAAAAAGGAACAAAACAAGCATGACACAAGATTTCAGAGTTCATTAAAAGTTTTTTTAATTGTAAAATTGAAAAAAGGAGAAAGAGAGAAAAAGCCCCAATAAGCCTTATTTATACATACATATTAATGTCTGAAATAAAGAATGAGAAAAAAAAATTCTAGCAGTCATACATAAATATATAAATAAAAACAAACTGAAAAATTCAATAAATAATTAAATAAATAAATAAATAAAAATTAAACCTTTTACACATTTAATTGTCAAAGCAGCAAGTTTAAGAGGGATAGGGATGGGAAAAAGTTTTTTTTTCTTTTCTTTTTTTTCCTTTCCATCAGAACCTTGTCAAGAGGGCGGGTTATACTCTGTAAGCCCCGCCCCCAGTCTTCAAGCCCACCCAACCGCTTTCTGACTGTGTTGTCAAGGCAACAGCCGAATTCTAACGTTACTTTACGACATCCCTCATTTCCCTCCGAAGCATTTCATCGACATAGTTTAATAATAAGATTCAGTATTTTAGCTTACATCTAGTACATTGTGCCAAGAAACCCAAAATTAGAACACAATCTTTAACCCCACCCAATCCCAGCAACGCATCACTCCCAATCCCCGCCCCTCCCACTCCCAAACCTCAGCTCCACGTATCACACAGAAAGCAACAGAGCTCTCACTCCGACCCCCCCCGCTATACCTGAAGAAATATTCCTGTGCTAATAACATCCCCTACATACAGTATACGGATTTCTCCATGTTCGAACCTTCTCCCATCGCACTGCATTCATTAGAATAACATCAATAAGAGTCTCTAGCTGTGTATAAGTCTAACATGTCAGTGTATAAGTCTATATGATCCTACATTCCTACTTCACAAACCTCTCTCTTCTATACAACCACATTCTCAGTGTTGACTCCGGAGCTGTTCGATCATGAGCGAGACGAAATTCTGGCAGTAAAGTAACTTTTAAAGATGAGTCGAATAGAAAAGCTAAACCGTGCACGTTTCGTTTCAGCATGTGCGCACGTGTGGCCCGAGTTAAGACGAGATCGAAGCCCTAAGCTGGATTTATTGAGACAGCAACGGCAGGAGAAAAGCACAGGAAATGAAATCACCCTCACTGTTTCACATAGAGTGCACTATTCCTGGCATGGATGTCAAATATTTTAGTGTTTTTAAAAGGGAAATCCCATTGTCCAAATTTTTATAACGTTTGACAGCACTTTATTTTTTGGTGAAAATGCTTACGCATAATGCTTCTGATGTATGCGATGGTGCAAAAATGGCCTAAGACAGGCGTGTACAGCAAGCGAATATAAATATGATCCAGAATAAGTGAATGGTTTTAGATATACACTAAACGGGTTAAATACTGTAGGTGACTGCATTATTATTCTATAAGTGACTGTAAATACAAGTAAAAAAATTACTATATTAATATTAATAATTAATATTTAAAAATGTCAAACATTGAATCTTTCCTTCAGTTATATTTAAACAGAGTTGCCAAAGTAAGGAATAAAACAAAATAAGTTATGATGTTATAGAAAAATATTTAACAAATGTAAAGGGTGATTTTTTTTAAATTTCTTTTTGTACTCTTACATTATCCATTTAATGTAGCAGGGATGATCAGGGGAAAAAAACTTTTTTAATGATTATATTGTCTATTTTAGAACACAAAAATGTTTTAACCCTTAATTGGGTAAAGAACCACATTCGGTAACTTTCATGGGCAATATGGCTAATAAATATAAATGAATAAATTATGGCACAAATAATATTATTAAGAGGATGTTTGATGATATTTATTTATCAACTCAAAATCAATAATAATAATAATAATAATAATAATAAAAACCCAAATACTTAAATTACTGGCAAACTCTACAATAAATTCCAGACTATGCACAGGTTTATATTGCAGGTTTTTTTTGTTGCAGTTAATTGTGCAGCACTAGTGGGCAAGATTAAAAGTATATTTCAAACTTGTTCTAAATCCTTTTTTTCATGCATCAATAAGTTATTTGAGAAGTGTTTCTGGACTGCACGTTGATATGCATGTGATATTTGTTATAGTGTGATATGTTTACGTAAACATACCTTTAACTTCTCTCTTTAAAAAAAAAAAATATTGTATAGATATGTTTTAGAAAAATGTATTACCCTAGACAGGTAAAGAAACATATACAGTAACTTCACCGTCCTTGATTTGCAATGGAAATTTAAAAATATATTTTCAAGTATATTAATAAATGCAGCATTGTGATTTAATTTGAGTTTCTAAAATCAATTCTGATCTGTTCTACCATTTCTTTTTAAATTTACCCCAATGGAAACCTGTAAGGATATTTTTGCACCATATTTTACAATAGAAATGTGGAATCATTTTCCAAATATGAAATCATTTGGAGTTTCCTTTTTAAACACACAGCTTGAGTGCTCGATGCAGTTATACGTTCACGAGACCTCTCAATATTCATGTTTTTTTTTTTTTTTTTTTTTAGATTAGCTCGAGTACTTTATTTATAAAAACTGCCTCATTTGAAATGCTGAAAAAGTGAGAGCAACTAAAAAAGCTTTTCTGTATGGAACTGTTCGCGGTAACTCTACTGCTCCTGATCTTCTCGTTTTAGCTCGCGTTATGTTATCTTTCATTTTATTCTTGGAGGTATTGGTTGAAAACAGAAATAAGACGGAAACAAACAAAAAGTGCAACACTGCATTTTAAAATTTTCTTTTTTTTACTAAAAAAAGCGTCTCTACGTGTCTAGCTAAATGCATGCACAGAGTGTTCGTCAGGCAGGGCAAGCTATGAAAGAAGGAAAAAAATAGTTTGCTAATAAATAGAAGTATAAATGGAAAAAGTGTTTTTTTTTTATCTTTTATTTTTTATTATATTTGTACAGTGAGCTTGTTTATCTGGCATGACAGGATATAATACATCTCTCACTGCCAAAAGGCTCTGCAGCGATGCCACGAGCCCCGGAATGTTCTGTTGTGTGACAGTTACATCAGTGTTACACCATCCGGCTGCCAGACGTCCCAGAATGAGACAAAGGGTGCACTTGATTTCCTGCCCTGAACAGTGCCCACATTGCCCCGGTTTGGGGAGGGTGAGTGGTCTATGCTTTATGTCTGCCTTTTTTTATACCAACTGCTTTATTTAAGTCATGTCCTTCCTCCTTCTGCATTATAGTTGGGATATATATATATATATATATTAGGGATGTAACCATATGATTCAGTTGCGTACAGAAGGTGCACTATTCATGTGCATTGGGACTAGGCCTAGGAAATGTCATGTGCTACAGTAAATATGAAACTGATAAGATTGAAAGTACGATGATTCAGAATGTCTTTATGCCTGGTCTGTGTCACGGTGGTTTAAAGGTTCCATTTTTTCAGTTTCTATGTTAATGAGTTACTGCTAAGCCACACAATCCAATGAAGGGTATGTTATTACTGTATATGATGTCACATTATGGAGAAAATAAAATTGGTGTGTTTAAACAAATATGAAAAACCATGAAAAAAGGACAAAAAGCAGGGAATTTCGCCTCGCCCCTATTTTCTTGTACATGCGCACTGGAGATCCATTTTGATGTCTAAAAATTATGAAAATATAATTTTTGCATATTAGGCTACAACTTCTTTTATGAACTGGAGTGTTACAGCTAAAGTTAAGGAAATGTCAAAGTCAGAATTTATACAGTACGCTGACGGAGCTGGCATTTCTACATCAATTATTTCCTTTAATAATTTACAATAATAATAAAAAAAAACAAAAAAAAACAATGCTAAACTCCTTCTACTGTACGTTGGGCCGTGCTCATTACTGTGTTTAAATCCAAATCCGTATATAGATACATATAGTGATATTGGGTTACATCCCTAATATAATACACTGCATACTGTATATATACGTATACAGTATCACATCCCTAATGTGTAAGAAAGTCACAAAAGATTGCTGTTAATTCGTTATGGTGCAAAGAATCTCAGGATTAAGATCTTTGAGTTGGCACAACTGGACTAGAATAATCTTAGGATAAAAGGGCAAAGCCAATGGCAGTTTAAAGTCAACAAGGTACCTAATGCTTCCTCAGCAATTGTGGAATCTCATGAACGATAACGAGAGTAAGTTACAGTAAATGGAGACTTTGTATGAGTTATGAGAGTTTATATGAGAGTTAATGAAAGTGTATTAGGTTTTATGTGCTGCCTAACAGGAACCAAAAAATGTGTATGTTTTATAATTATAATTACTGTATATATGTATTTAATCGTATCAATTTAATATTGTATGTATTAAATCCTATCATTGTTCTGCGTTCTGACATACAAGATGTCACTTGGTCCCTAATCCCTAGGTCTAACGAAGAGAATAATCCAAGGGCAGTGAGAGATTTTGTTTAGTTATTTTGAAGGCTCGTATTGGGTTTAAACCCAAGTTCGGATATGGTCTTTAAAAAAAAAAAGAAGGAAAGTAAAAAAAGAAACGCCTCAAATGCGATAAAGGAATGTGTTAGTAAATTCAACTGTGTCGCAACAGCCACACCTCATCCTATATCTACTGCAGTGTACTGACCATTCCCCTTAATTCCCTTTAATTTACATTTGTCTACATCTCTAAAAAAAAAAAAAGGATTCTTCTTTTTAAAATAGTATCTACTTTCTTCTAATTCCTATTTCAGTGTTAGTACAGTAGAAATTCTACATGCAAGATTCAAAGTGAGTTAACATTTACAAGTAGGTGACGTCACAGTAGCATAAGCTGGCGTCATAACTGAGAAAAGCTGACTTTTTTTTTTTTTTTTTTGGCACAGCTAAGAGGATGTTAAAGGTGTTAAAGGTGTCGTCAGCAGTTTTGGCAGAAATTAGCTGTTTTGAACGTCCAAACCGTTGTAGCTTTTTTGTACAGCCGCGCACACCCCACAATACAAGCTTACAAATGCTAGCATGAGAGGCGGAGCTTTCGGAATCGACAGCGAAGCTGATGTGTCGGATGTTGAATGCGGTCCATATGAATAATGCTAGTGTCCTGTTTACAGAATGTTGTGGAGTTTTTCCTTGAATGTTGGGTTGCCAAATATTACCACTTTACAAGAATAAATCTTTATTGGCCCAAATGCATTTAAAGGGAAGGGTTGAATGTTTTTCAACAGGAATATATTTTGTCCAAGGATTTTGGTCATGTGGTACCATCCATCTGTTTAGCATTACACTCCTGGATCGACGCATTCTGTTCCAGATTCATCCTGAAATATGCTAAAATATCCATATGATCTGTAACGTGGCCTGCTGAATATCTGATATTTTTAACATGTTCCGTGTAACTGAACGTTTCGGAACGTAAAGAGCAATGTCACGAAAAGCAGCGTAACTTCATGGACTAATTCAAGTCAAAGCAATTAGAATGTCTAGTGTAAATAAAGTTCATTCATTTAAATTAACATATTCAGTTTGGCTTCTCATCGACAGTAAAAGTATTTTACTCCATGGTGAGTCCATGTGAAGTCCACGATGGCACTTGTGTTTCTGTAGTTTTAGTATTTTTAATTGCATTCTTGTCTGCTTTGTTTAGTATATAAGTGTAACTGCAATATAGAATACAGCTTGTTTAATGTGTAAAGTTTATGGCAGCAGAGGTGTGCTTCCATCATTTCCATCCAAATTTGCATGCATCAGTGTGCATTAGCTGTAATTATACAATTATACAATGCCTGGCCAAAAAGAAAGAAAAAAATTTTCAGAAGGGCCAAATTCAAGGGTCTGAATCAAGCAAAGAAAGCAAATGGGGATATTACTGAAATTACTGGAAGTGTCCAATGTATTATTAACATCTAGAATAGTGCTAAACCATCGAGTTTGTGGAAAGAATGTGATCAGGAGAAAAAAAAAACATGAACTGGAGATCACTTAAACTCTTGGCGAAGTTGCTTCATAAACAATGACAAGGGAATTACGCCTATGTTTAAAAGCTAAATGATTGGGACCAAACAGCTTTGTAGCCATTATACAACCACTTGTAAGTGAAATTACTTGAAATGTTAAAAAAGCTTTAATTTGCTAGGGATCAGAACGCAATTGAAAAAGGTCATGTGGTACAACGAGTCTAGATTGACCCTATTCCAGAATGATGGGCGTGTCAGGGTTATAAGGGGAACAAATGAAGTGATGCACCCATCATGCATAGTGGCCACTGTACAAGCCTCTGGAGACAGTGTTATGATCTGGGGTTGCTCCAGTTGGTCAGGTCTAGACTCAGCAACGTTATGTGGCAAAAAAATTAAGTCAGCTGATGACCTGAGTGTACTGAATAATCAGATTGTCACATCTATGGAGTTTTTCTTTCCTGATGGCTCCTGATGAAAGAGTGGTTTATGGGTGCATTAGGAATCATTTTCATACATGAATTGATCAACACATTGTCCATCACCATCAAAGCTTAAAGAAGTCGAACGAAATATTAGAAAGTGTGACTTTTTTTTCATTTCTTTTGCTGTCCAGGCATTATGTATTTGCCCGGGGTGTGGAGTATTTAAGGTTTAAAATGGTACACTGTTAATTCACATTTCTTCAAGTAAAGCATGAATCTAGAACAGAACACTGATGCGAGTTAAACACTTGAGCTTATTGTTTGGTTCGGTTCTGTGAACTGCATGCCTTTTTTTTTCCACAGTAATGGACGCCGCATCAGCTTCAGGGAAAATACGACAAAATGTTTTGGCTAATGTCATGTCATTTCTATCTGCCTATAACTGAAAACATGGATCCTTCTTCAAAGTCGTTTGTTCAATATTTAAAAAGAGTGAAAAAAAAGAGGTGTGGCTATGAATGAGAAAGGAGAACAAACCCCTCGTGTCAACGCGTGTCCGATCCTATATCAATAACCATTAAGTGTAGCTTTGCACCTTTAACCTGGAACCTAGTTTATTCACAACGAAGCAGAAACCCCTCCCCCTCGATTTTTTTCTTCTTCTTTTTTTTTATTTTTTACATACACTATACACCCTGAAGTATTTTTCGCTAACTCTTAATTGTAATATTTTTACGCAATATCCTGTATCATAAGATAATCAGTGATAATATTGAACGTTACTATAGATAGAGATTAAAAAGATTTGGTCCTCTGGACCCCAAAAGGGCCATGGGTGAGAGAGAAAGAGAGAGAGAGAGGGGAAGGGATTAAAAGAGAGGAAAAGAAAGCGAGAGATTTGCAACGATACTGCTTCTGTGGAACCTCTAATGAGCCATATACAAGAGCTCTGCAGAAAAAAGAGAGAAAGAGATACAGAGAGAATTCTTACATCCGTCAAAATGACGAAATGCTTCTTTTTTTTTTATACCTTGGAGATTAAACCCTCATTAGTCCATAGATGGCAAAGCCACGGGTGTCGCTTTACTCCTAGTGAAAACGGTGGCTTCTTCAGCATCAATCCAAAATCTGTCTTTCAAACAGCTTTCTCTTTCTCTCTGTGTGTGTGTGGTTTTTTTTTTTTTTTTTTTCCAAGGAAAAGTTTTTTGTCCTGTTTGGCTTTCTCTTTGCTGGCTTCAGTCCTCCTGACGTTCCCTGTCACGTTGTTCCCTAAACTTCTCATCGCCGTAGTGTTGCACACAAAGTCAAATCTGATATGTTTTTTTTCCCTTAAAAAAAAAAATCATGTACTTATTTGTAAGCTGCATTTATTTAATTCTGCATTTTTTTCTTCTTCTTCATTTTTTTTTTTTTTTTGATTTTCTTCGAGTTGGTCACTTTTCCGTGTTGGTTTTGCAAGTAAAGTTTTCCATCTGGTGCAGATGTCAAGACTGTTCAAAACCTGCAAGAGAAAGACAGGATATGTCAGAGTTGGGCTCAGGAGAAAGAGACGAGCATGGCGAAATGTCTCTGCCTGACAGCTTGATGTCTGAAAGGGGGAAGCCTGTACGTATCAGAAAAAAACTGGGGCTCAGAAACAAAAAGAAAAATGATCAGATAAGGTCGGATCCGGATGTCTGTCTTTTTATTTTACACCTTAACAAGTTCACTCAGATCTAAACTTTTAAGCTTGAACGCAAGCCCAATACTTCAAACCATGAAAGCTTGGAACCTAAAAAGCTGCTCTAAATTGAAGTCTATTTTTATTTTCCTAAAAGCACAATCTATTTTTTTCCTATTCATGTAATAGTATTTATACCAAATCCCTCGACATTATCAATGGGAGCAAACAGGAAAAAAAAGTAATACTTGACTGGCTTTTTTTCTTTTTTCGAGAAACACTGCAAATAAAACAAGCTGTTATGGAGAAATAATCAGCAATAAAGAACAGTAACAACTTCATCATCACCAAGTTTTCATTCCTCATAAAACTTCATGCAACGTGCCAATAATTTTGTACCACATAAAAAATCGGACGTTGGAATTTTTATTAATTTGTAGTTACGTTTAATATTTTTTTAATGTCTGCTAAATAAGTCATCTTCATGTTGTAGCAGCTCCAAACGGTTTTACTCCTGCCAGTCAGTGCTGAGACTGGAGACTCCTTCCTTAATTCCTTTTCCTTCCGACGGCAGAATATCCAACTTATCGAACACTTTCAATCAGTATGAACAAATTATTGAACGAGTTATGTTATCGCCGCAAGCTTTTTATAAAATTAGTTAGGATACTTTTGTTTCTGTGTATACACTACTGTAGATTCAAATAAAAATTTTATTCGTCACACACAGTCATATGAAATGAAATGCTTATACGACCGCAGATGATCTAAAAAGTTTAAATAAGAAAAATAAGAGTTTTCAATAAGAATATAAAGCATGAAATAAGAGAATATTTTTAAAGTTATAAATAAAAAAAATATACGAAAAAAAACGTTTAGCTGTAACATAAAAAATAAAATAGAAATCATATATAGAATTAAAAATAAATTGAATTACAGTAATTGTAATAATAATTGTAATAAAATACTGCACACAATCTTGTATCCTGACACCAGTATATTGCTATATATTTCATAATCAATGTTAATAAATTCACCTGGTGCTTGTGAAAAATAGACACTATCAGTCAAAAGTTTGGACACACTTTCTAATTCCATGGTCTTTCACGATTTTTATTTATTTCCACACTGTAAAACAATGCTGAAGGCAAACAAAGTTCACAATACTGTTCTTGGAAGAACTATTCCAGGACAGCTGACCTTCGTGTCTTAAAAATAACAAGTGACTTTTTGTTGTTGATAATTAATTAGATAATTCCATGTGTTACATCATCGCTTTGAAATCTCCACTATTGTTCTACAGTGTAAACATAAACATAAAACAATGACTTAGACGGTGAGTCCAAATGATATTTCTCTAATCTATTTATCATCTGCTAAAACCATACAGTACATCACAAATGGCCTTACCTGTGCTGTCAGCTATGTGTGGGTGTGTGAATATGTTGTGGGTGAGGGTCAGTAGGGGCGGCTGGCATCCTTTGGCCTTTTGAGCTGCACTTTCAAGCGCTTCATGCCGATCTGGAAGCCGTTCATGGCCTGGATGGCTGCCTGGGCACTGCCAGGGTTATCGAAGCTCACAAAGCCTACAAACATGGACACATAGCAGAAAAAACAACTCATTAAAACCAATTGATAATGTAAGGATTTTGAGGCTATAATATGAAAATTCAAACATACAAAAAAAAAAAAAGCAGAAAGGAATTATCCTTTTGATATATATTTTTTAATATATTATGGTATTTCCCTTATTGAATACAGGCAGCTCCGAGTAGCAGGATTCAGTCCGTCCCGGAGCATTTATACAGGGCCGATTACATTACATTATAGCAAAGCAGCTTTACAGAAATCCGACTCCAGACCCCTGATGTGCCGCCGAGGGCAACAGAGGAAAGCAAAGTACCCACATGAGCTCATAAAGAGAAACTATACGAGTAGTGGAGTAAGCTATAATCCTTTTTTTTTAAAGAATTATAAACGCAGGATTATAACTGAAAGGATTTGGGATACAACATCAGGGACGGCAGGTAAAAAGTTCATTATGAGCATGAAGCAGGTTTCAATTATTTAGAAGAGTTTAGAAGTTCATGCGAGGGTTGGCAGTTCATGATGCTGGTTAAAATTCAGAACGATGAGAAGCTAAACATGGATGTGGTGGTAATTTATTCATGAAAATCTCAGGAGGCTTGGGCAGGGGTGTAGCTATAGAGTACATGAAATGAGGTTTGAGGCATGCAGAAGCTATTTTAAAACACAATCATGGCAAGAGTACATTATAACAACAAACCCCAATCCTTAATATAGCATGATTCTATCCATCTAACTATAGAGAGCATCGTTTTTTTCCTGCATGCTTTTCTAATTAAACATATTGAAATTAAAGCAAACAAAGCTTGTATTATTAAATTTTATGTTAAATTAATCTAGGATATATGGGTTTCACTTTTTAACTTCAATTATATATATATTATATTTAAAAAATGAAGACTGTGTATACACAGTGCATCTTAAGAAAATAGAATATATTGAAATTTCAATATTTTAAAACTTCAATATTTTAATATTTTCGATAGGCTAATTGGTGTTCCCAAATTGCCTGTAGTGTGTGCATGAGTGTGTGAGTGGGTGCATGTGTGTATGCCCAGTGATGGATTGACACCCTGGACCCTAAGTCTCCTGCGATAGGCTCCAGCCCCCCCGTGACTCTGAATACAGGATAAAGTGGTATAGGTGATAAGTGAGTGAGTGATTTTTATGAGCTGTGAGCCATAGTCATCAAAATAAAAACAAACAAAAAAAGGCTTGAAATATTTTACTTTACATGTAATGAATCTATGATATATGAGAGTTTTATTTTGAATTCAATCATGAGGAAAACAAAAACCCTTTTCACAATATTCCAATATTTAATTTAATACTATTCTTGCAAGAACTGTTCCAGAACAGCCGACCGTCGTGTCTCAAAATAACAACTGACTGTTGCTGCTGTTGTTGTTATGTAATTACCTAAAGCTATATGTTATTTCATAATTTTGAAAAAAAAAAAATCCAGTTTTGTTCTATATATAAATATAATAAAAATATGTTATATATAAATATATATAACAAATCCAAACTTTTAAATGGCACTATGTATAAATGGGTGGTACAGTGGCGTAGTGGTCAGCACCGTCGCCTTGCACCTCCCGCATAAAGATGTTCGATTCCTGCCTTGAGTCTGTGTGCATGGAGTGTGCATGTTCTCCCTGTGCTTGATGTGTTGCCTCCAGGGTACTTGATGGGTACTCCGTTTTTTCCCCACAGTCCAAAGACATGCAGGTTAGGCTAACCGGTGTTCGCTAATTGCCTGCAGTGTGTTAATGTTGAACCATGGTCATGAAAATGGGAATAAATACAACGGTCACCACTTGCCTCCACAGTCCCAAGTTGGACTACAGATACTGTACCTAAATACGTCCCTACAGGTTGGACTACAGGTACCTACATAAATGAATGGATGGTTTTATATATTTACAGAACCAGTCAAAACACTGTAAAATATCGCTGAAGGTGGTCCAAAATATAAAATAATCTCCTTTGAGCAGTTAATGTGTCTGCTACTTATGCTCTGTAAAGCCTTCATAACGGCTCTAATTGTATTTATTTCCATTTTAAGGTGCTGGTAATTGGTGATTTTTGAGGCTGGTAAGTCTAAATGAACTTTATAAAGTTTTGGTCTTGCTTTTCTTGTTCCAAGAACTATTCCATAAAGGCTGACCTCTGTGCCTTAAAGTACTGTAACAACTGGCTGTTGTTGTTACGTAATTACCAAATTCCATATGTGTTATTTTATAGTTTTGAAATCCCCAGTATTGCAGAATGTAGAAAAGAAATCACTAAACATAAAACAAAGAAATCGGCAAGTGATCCCAAACTTTATGTAACTTTATATACACTACCGTTCAAAAGTTTTAGAACACTTTCTAACTCCATGATGGTTCCTGATTTTTCTTTCTTTCTACATTGTAAAGGAATGCT
>JAQMYL010000018.1:14911562-14959268 GCA_030014365.1 Clarias pachynema
GTAGAATGTAGAAAATAAATCACTAAACAAAAACAAAGAAATTTGCAAGTGTTCTAAAACTTTTGAACGGTAGTGTACATACAGTACATAAAATGCATCCATCCATCCATCAATACTTACATACCTATCAATCAGCCATTCATCCATCCAGTTCATACCCATCCATTCATCCATCAGTCCATCCATCCACTACATAACATGCATCTATCCATTCATAAATAAATACATACATACTTCACCATTTACCATCCATCCATCCCTATCTATCTATCTATCTATCCATCCAGTACATATCCATCAATCCATCTATCCTTTTTTCAGGAAGAAAATACATCACATCTTCATGAACAAAAACATACATTTAAAAGACCACTTGATTCTGTGTGTGTATGTGTGTGTGTATATATATACCTGTGTACTGTTGGACACCAGTGAAAGCCTGCTGAAGTGTGTCGGCGGCAGTTGGGCTCTGGGTGGAGTAGGGCGGCAGGCCGTTAGCATAGACCGCCTCCACCGGATGCCCGTTGGGCTGTGGTGGGATGCCAGTGAAGCCATTAACGATGGGTGTCACTATGCTGGGCACGCCCGAGGATGCCAGGTTAGCAGGGGGAGAACTCAGTCCTACAGAGAGATGCTAAAGTTAGAGGGGTGCTAAAGCAGAAAGAAGCGCATGGAAGCAAATAGGGGGATGTCTCACAAAACAACAACAACAACACACACACACACACACACACACACAGAAGTGAACTCGATGACTGGCAAAATTTGGAATTTGGTTACTGTAAAAGCCATAGCATATTAAATTATTATTATATAATTAAATAATCTGTTATATAAGTCCTTGTACTATGGGGGTGGGGCGGAATCATCCAGAAGAGGCCACACCGATCAGGACGGAACTGTTTAAGCTAAAGGCTAAACAGTGATCTGAAGGTAGGCTAAAGGTGATCAGTCAGATAAATGGTGTATTGATCGGCAGGGAAAGTGGACACAAACCATGCTAGCAAAATGCTACAAGGTAATAGAGAACGGACAAATACCAGTGGCTCCAGTGTATGCGCAAGCACTCATCACACACACACACTCACACACACACGCACACACACACGCGCACACATCGGAAGGCAGCAGTGACAGAGGAATTGTCTCCTGCAGAACTCTAAAATGATGAAATGGTGATGCAATTTTCAGGGCAGCAGCACAATGTCACACTACTGAGTGAGGGGGTAGAGACAGAGCGAGAGAGAGCGAGTGTGAGGGAGGTGAAAAGAGAGTTTTAGAATTACAGAGCCATGAATGAGAAAGGGAAAGACAGACAGGGGAAAAATACAGAGTGCGAAAGACAGGCAAAGGAGAGTGAAAGAAAAATAGCACAAGCACACAGAGAGAGAAAGCGAGACAGACAGACAGAGAGAAAGAGAGGATAAGAATGAGGATGAAAAACAGTGATGGAGACAGAGACAGAGAGACAGAACATGAGCAATATAAAAAGTGTGGGGGGAAAAAGAATGCAAAGAACGAGTGAAAGCATAAGAAAGAGTTCGCGAGAAAGAACATGAGAAAGACAGAAAGAAAGAGAGAGTGAGGACCGAAGATTGAGAGAGAGAAAACGAACGAGACAAAGACCAGAATAAGGTAAAGGGAGAGAAAAACAACAAATGAAAAGAGTGTGTGGAAAAGACTAAAAGAAAGAGAGAGAGAGAGACAGCATGAAAATAAAAACTTTCCTAGGCCACCACATATACATGGTTTAGACAGCAAGGATCAGATAAACTCGGCACAGACAGACCAGACGGGAACCCGTGATTGCTAAATTTTATATTCATTCCTCTTCTATGCCGCTTATCCTGTACAGCGTCGCGAGGGGCCTGGAGCCTACAGTATCCCAGAAGACTTGGGTAGACTTAATGAAAGAAGGACGTACCAAAAAAAAAAAAAAAAAAAACTAAAGGAGAAACACCATTAAGACATTTATGCTAATTCATTTTGCCTCAGATTGCTAAAATAGTTGCTTGCTAGCTAGTGCCTGGAAAATGAAGCTAGCTGCTAGCTTACTATACGTAACAAAAGTTGCCTGGTTTTAAAGATAATCACCTCTCAGGTGGCCAAAACTTCGAGATGTCTCTACAGTTCATTTCAGGTACAACTCAGAGGATCACAACCAATGAAGAAATGACTTTCAAGATTTTCATGATGCTAAGCAGCCTAATAGTTATTATTATTATTATTAACAACTAATAGTTGTTATTAAATTATCAATGTTAGAACTTGACAGAATGTGATGTACATTTTCAAAATAATAATAATAATAATAAGATTTGTGTGTGTGTGTGACCCCTGAGCTGCTAACAAATGTTAGGACATCATCCACATCATGCTGTCTAATGCAGTGAGTACCATGTAGATCACGCGATCACTTATACCACTGGAGTCAGCATGTGCTTGCTGCATGCGGAGATAACAAATCTCACCATCGCATTTTCACATCCTATCTGTGTAACGGCTAAAGAGAAGAAGTTGTATCTCTGGAACCATGTTGTGCCAGATCAAGGCTTTGTAAAAGGAGATCGGAATGTGGATGTTAAGTCACGAGGAAAGACGTTTGCTATAGTCAGTGCCGAGTGGTAGTAAAATCTAGAGGAAAAAAAAATTGAGATGAAAGCAAAATGCATATTGATGATATAATACAAACTATACAATAGTTAGTAGGGCCAGGGGTAGCTCAGTGGTTAAGTCATTGGACTACGGTTCGGAAGGTCCCAGGTTCAAAACCCCACAACCACCAAGTTGCCACTGTTGGGCCCTTGAGCAAGGCCCTTAACCCTCAACTGCTCAGATGTATAATGAGATAAAAATGTAAGTCGCTCTGGATAAGAGCATCTGCCAAATGCCTAAATGTAAAATGTAATGTAAAAAGTTCTAACTGAATAATATGATTGGTGATATATTGAAAAAAATGAAAATAAATAAATAAAAGTTAAACTAAAAACTGGAAGGATAGCGGTGAACCATCATCTTTGGGGAACAAATGTGGTCGGAAAAAACATCCTCACTGAGCACGAGGGGAGATCACTTAAACGTTTAGAGAAATCAAATCGTTAAAAAAAAATCAACAGTAGAACTCAAAGCTGTTTAATAGTGAGTTAAAAGTACAGTATGAGCATTTCCGCACGCACAGTGCAAAGAGAACTCAAGGGATTGGACTAAACAGCGGTGTAGCTGATAACTAAAAATCTGCTTCCCAGTGAGGCAAATCGGAAAACTGGCTTCAGTTTGCTAGGAAGCATAAAGAATGGACTGTGGAGCATTGGAAAAAGGTCATGAGTCCATGTTGGTCGGGCCAGGGTTCAGCAACGTTTTGTGCAACAAAAAAATTAGGTCAGCTGATGACATGAATATACTGTAGGACCAGCTTTTTCCATCGATGGATTTTTTCATCCACAAGGAAGGTGTTCTAATAACCGGTAATTACACTGTCGGTCGCCAGCATTGATGAAAGTAGGCTGGTACAGTCTGCAGTACTGGAAAGAGGAGAGAGGAGCTGCCTGCCAAAACCCCACATTCAAAACCAGTCATAGAATCACTTTCTGCAAAGAAAACACATCTTATCTCCAACAACATTGCCTCTGAACCGTTCGTCTTATTGTGTTCACACCTAACGCGAACCTCTGATCAAGGGATTGGATACCCTACATAGAGCATTAGCTTTCCATTTTATGCTATTTGGCATTCAACCCAAGAACAACCTGGAAGTTTTCTGATATTCTAAAGCAAAATAAGTGGAAATATAAAGTAAATCTCATAATTTTCTCAGAACTGTCCGCCACCACCATGGTTTATTCTCCAAAACTTTTGGCTACATAGTACTGGTCACAATTCATAACTACTTTCATCTCTGTTCGTTACAATAACTGTCTGTCGGTTGTCAGTTTTGTGCTAATTCTGCCAGTCGCGAAAGGATGTGTGTTGGTGGAGAAAAATAAACTGGTTAAAAAAAAACAAATAATCATAATCAAATGATAATAAATGATGTTATATACTGTAAAGCAATATCACATTGTTTAATTATAGCAGGATTCTTTTGTAGCTTAATTAAAAAAAAAACTCATTATTTTTGAGATTTTATTATTAAGTCTATGATTCTTATTAGAAAGCCAGTATTCATTATAGAGTTAGTAATATATTATTAGTTTCTTAAAATAATTTTAAAAAGTTTTTTTTTTCTTAAAATAAGTTTTTTTCCCCTCTTTCCACTAAAAGAGCAAACACAATCTATTTTAAAATCAGCCCACACACACACAGCATACAGGGTATGCAGCAGATGGTCCACCAGCACAATGGCAGGCGGTGACGGTTTTAGGATCTGGAAATACAGAACCATTTTCCCGTTTAGAAATCAAATGAAAAACTAGTGTGCATTACCAGGTGTGCCTGCTAGCAGTAAAAAAAATAGTCTGTCTATTCTGTTCAAGCTGGGAAAGATATAGAGGAGAACTGTAAGAATGAATCGACTACTGAAGTCAAGCTGGTTCATGATAAAAACAACAGTATGTTAGAGTTGACGAACTTGGTAATTGTTGGCTCAACTGATGAGAGGTTTTGGGTTTCTGTGGTTCCACCAACACAAAGCTGCCACTCTTGGGCATTTAAGCAAATCCCCTAACCATATCTACTCTGGTACTGTAGATGTGCTCCAACACCAATGGAGATATCCAAAAAAAAGAGTGACAAGACTCACAAAGAGTCACAATGAGACAAGACTTCTTTTTCTAGTCAGTTTATTTCATAAATGCCAACAATCAGCTCTGCTACTGTATTTTCCGAGTGCTAAATACACTTCAGTAAAATTAAGACATTAAGAGAAAGCTGCTGTCTCAAGGTTATGACTCCAGCACCAGCACCATACAGACTCAAGAGCAAATAGGAAAGTTTTGGATACCATGATGCACAACCCTGAACCTGCAAATTCTCTAATTTTCTTTCTTTCTTTTTTATATCATCATTCCTTTTCTCCTTTAGAACGGCCTGATAAGAAAAGAAAAAAAAAACATACAAAAAGATAACTAGACAGAACAACTTAAGAAAGTAATGGGAAAAACTTCTGAAAGCATTTTCCAGGAATTTCAAGATGATAAAAATCAGACAGGATCCGACTCTGTTCAATTTGGGGAACAAGATGATGACAGAGTGAAGGCACGTAGAGCAAAATGCACCGCAACCGCCACGGTTGAGTGTTTGGCAATCTGGAACATGGCACTTATATCTCTTTTAGCAGCAGAGAAAATGGCTAAAACTAGAGGGGGGAGGAGACGGAAATAATTTCCACTGTGTCATGCTGAAACCCGGGAATGCAACGATATGCCGAAGACACAGTTTTGGCGAATGCCTCCAGCTTCATGAAATTACCTTCCTTGAGGAAGAGTATTACCGAGGCCGACACCGAAGACACAGACTACTGCTCTTCTCTTCTTCTTGACCTCTTTCAAGGATAGCAGAAATGTGATTTGGTCAGTGCGTGTTTTTAAAAAAAAGGAGCTGTCTGAAAAGCGGCCTTGTTTGTGTTTTCAGCCTGATGTGGTTTGGACGATCGTCGATGTCATTGATTCTCGGTTGCACGGTTTCGGTCGAGGAGGCTGCCCGGGAACGATAAGAACGATGTAAACTAAGCTTTGTTGATTGAGACAGCCACGTGAAACTCGGGACGGATCATTCTGGTGGCCTGACGGGCTTTGGAAGTCTCGAGAGTGACTCAAGGTGTGAGTCATTCTTTAGACACACACACACACACACACACACACACACACACACACACACACACACACACACACACAAAAGACAAAATCATGAGGTTTTTAGCGAAAAGAGTTTGTGTTTGTGTGCTATCAATACTCAAAGAAATGCCGTTTTATCATGTGAAGCCTAAGCACCAAACCTACTATTCTCTTAACTGGCCTCTTCATGTACATACTGTAAACATTTTTAAATTACCACATACATTCATGCAATGTTATTGGTTGAGTTATGGTTAGTCATAATCCACACGTCATCTTTTGTTCTATTTCGGCAAGGCTCCCTCTTGGTAATCATTTTTCCCTGATTGTATTCACCTGGACCTCATTTTTTTCTATAATTACAGTGTCAGTTCTTGATTTTGACCTTTCCCGACCTTAGCATTATAAAGTTCTATCCTCCCTTCATTTTAAACCCAGATAGAACATCGTTAGAAAGTCACATCCTGCTTGTTACGCCCTCCTAAATGCTGCCCAGCAGGAACCTTAACACTGGATGACATTGTCACATAGTTGTAATTAGTTTTTAACATCATCCATCTCAAACACAACATCAGAACTACGTTGTTCTCGAAAGATAAAATGACTTTGATAAAATGATTTTTGATAAGATGATGAACGTTGAACGAGTGACCCCGAAACAATGTTTCAAAGACAACCTAAAAACAACAGAATGTCAACGCTAACGTATTGTATTTATGCCATGCTTTACTGTGCATCCTGTAAGCTTGGGCTAAAAAGTGTTTCCCCGAGTAGAAAAAGTGAATTTTCAGGTAGGGTTATACAGTTTAACACAATTTTACATAATGCTTAATGCTTCGAGATATTCCGATCCATAAGTATGCATACACATTTATATTTTTATTAGACAAAAAGAAACACATTTGCTAAATACCATTTTATTTCACTTTTATGTAGTGTCCGTAACTTTTCTGAATTCAAATTGTCATTCAGATGAAACTTGGCCAATTTAGACTTCACATGAAAAGACATAAACCTGAAAAGTGCATATTCGAAAGTGCAAAATTGCTACATGAATTTGACATGGTTACGGACACTACAGATTTTTTTTTTTTTGGAATTACACGTATAACATAATTCTTTGGACCAATACTGTGTTTTGCCAGTTTATAAAATAGTTTTAAAAAATCCAGTTTGGAGAATGGCACATACACAACAGCTGAGTACCTATAGTACTGTACTGTTACACGGAGAACAGCCAAATTAGCATACTGTACTGTATTAAGCGGATTTCCTTTGCCTTTTGATTGCTTTCCAACATATTGATTTGGTAAATTTGTCTAGTGTTCTGTTTAACTTGAAGGAGGTGTTATGTGGTACTCCTGGTCTGACAAAGCAATATACTATATGTGCATTTACTAGGCTTACCAGCAGGTTCCCTGGTGGGCTCTATGCAGGAGGAACATTTCATGGATTTATTTCAGTTGGGAGAAAAAAAACAGCCATTAATAAATATTGTTTTGAAGTTCTACAATATTTGCAGTATGATGCTAGGGTCGTATCCCAATGACATCATTCGAATGTTGGTCCATCGTCATTTCAGCTAAGTAAGGTGTCCCAGTGCCAATAACATAGCCAAATTAAAGGGATATATACTTTATATTTATTGTCTTAAATCAAAACAGAAGCGCATATGAGTACAGTTACAACAGGTCCTGATCTTTATAAATTTCCCTGCTTTATAATGTACGTACTGTAATTGAGGCTAAGTTCAACAACCCTCTTTTTGTGCAAAAATCTCATACTGTATGAAGCTGATAAATTGTGGTAAAGAAAAGTTTAGTAAAAGAAGTTCCAGTAAAAGGAAAAGAGTTATATTTGTATTAAATACACCAAAACTTTGAACTATACCAACTTAGGGCCTGCAAAAGTCTCAGCTGAACTTCGGAATGCATTTTTGCATGGAACAAGGGTTGTGGAATTTAATGCTTTTTACTTGCACTGTGAAAAACTTCATGGTCTGTGTGCAAAAGAGGAACATTTATAACAACCAAGACCTATTGTAACACATTTTTACACACTTCTATTTTGATTTAAGGCAAAACCCAAACCATCTCTTTAACGTTGCCACAGCATTATACTGTGCAAAACATTTTTTCAAATGCCAATTATGATATTCTTACTTTTACTTCTTAATGTTTTTTTGTTCAATACGTATAACTCTGTATATAGGGTAACTAGTATACCCTAGTTAGTTTTTATACCTATTCCTACCCGCTAAATAGTCTTTAACTTTAACCGCGCAGTGTGAGGGTGAAGCCAGTCAAACTTTTGCTCATGCTACATGAACCTACTTGATGGAAAGCACCAAACTGCTTAGTGGTGTACAGTACATTAGCTCAGGCATGGATGATTGACAGGAGAAAGAGTATTGACATTCCACCCACCCAGAGATCACAGCCAACTTTCGCTCTCTTTCTAGACTCCTGGCTGTGAAAGACATTCTGCAGGAATGTTACATGGTAAGAAGAAGTGCTTCTCTATTCTATTCCTGTTGCACAACTCTTAAGTGAATATCGTCTCCGTAATAATATACTATATTATGATAAGACAAGCAACTTTAAACAAGTGGATTTTTTTAGGCTGTCTGATCCTATTCTATGAAGAAAAAAAAAAGTAACTAACCATCATGACGCATTGCACAAAGCAAACTGCCAAGCAGTATCACAGAAGGACAGCGTGACTTCAGCTATATTGATGATGCAGCACAGTTGTATTGAAAATGTGCCCCGCGGTAACTCTTTTCATGTATTTTAACGGAATACGTTACAGAATACATTCCGGAGTGTATTCAGCATTCAGCCATCGATACCATTTTCAAAGGGTTTCGCACAGCCCTGCCTCCAACACACCAGCGCCGTGATTCCTCACCGAGTTATTCATGCTGACACTGACTGATACTGCTGAGTCTGCACTAAACAAAGTGTACTTACTGTAGGGCTTCTAAGCACTCACAGTGCTCGCCGCGTGTCCGTCCGTCCGTCCGCCCGCGCGCGCGTGTGTGTATGTGTGTGTGTGTGTAAATATGCTAATGAGTGACAGGCCTGTTCCTGTGCGTAATCATCAGGATTTAACACTGCGTGTCGTTCAGATCGAGCGGCTCAGAACAGAGCTTGCTTACACATTTACTTTATGAGATCACACCTATGTTACAGTAGTCTGCTAACTTGGCAGAATTTTGCAAACATAGGACATCTCTCGGTGATAACCTGTACAGTGATTAAATCGTTTGAAAATCCTCCGTACAGAAAAACAAAAAAATGTGTGAACCCATTTCGAAGATCTTTTGGGTTTGGATTTTTAAATGTTTCAAAGATCAAGTCAATGTATAATATGAACAATTTCATCTGTGGGTGTGAATGGACATGAACCGACCCACTTACTTTCTGGTTCCTTTAAAAAAAAAAATCAAGAAACTAAAATAAAATTCTCATTATTTTAAATGGAAGTAAGTAAAACAAGTTTCTACTGCAGATACAACTAATATATTCATATTATGTATGTATGAAAAATGAAAGGACCTACTAATAAGAAAAATTTGGCTATCATCATGTACAACATGATTGGCCCTTGTCACAGTAGCTAGATTTACAATATCTCATTACAATGGCACCTAAAAGTGGGTGGGATACATTAGGCAGCAAGTGAACCTTTTTTCCTGGAGGTGATTTGTTGGATGCAAAAAAAAGGGGCAAGTTTAAGGATTTGAGTGACTTTGACGAAGGCCAAATTGTGATGACTGGATGAGCAACTCCAAAACTGGCTGGTCTTGTGGGTGTTCCTGGTTTACAGTGGTCAGGACTTACCGAAAGTGCTCCAAGGAAGGAAATCCGGTGGACCGGCGACAGGGTCATGGGCGGCCAATGCTCACTGATGCTCATGTGGAGTGAGGGCTGGCCCGTGTAGTCCGATCCAATAAAAGAGCAGAAAGTGTCAGAACACACAGCGCATCAGTGTTTTGGTGGCAAACATGGGAACCTACTGTACTTAATAGTAGATGGTTGGTCAAAATGCTATGATGGCCTAGTGGTTACCACTGTCGCCTTGTACTTCCAGGTCCTGAGTTCGATTCCCGCATCAGGTCTGTGTTAAGTCCATGGAGTTTGGTGGGTTCCCTCCAGGTTCTCAAGTTTCCTCTTACAGTCCAAAAACATGCAAAATTGGCTAAACGGCATTTCCAAATTGCCCGTAGTATGAAAATGTGTAAGTGTTGACCAGAGGGCCTGCCAAAGGTCGTACAAATGGGAATAAATACAAATGCCACCATTGGCCTCCACGGTCCCTAGTTGTACTATAGAGATTCCTAGATGGATGGATGGATGGTTATAATGTTAGGGCTGAATAGTGCAGCTTCCCCTCACATGCATGACTGTCGGCAGGAAGTCATAGGTCTAATAATGTGACTGCCCATCAGTTACGATGATAGATAATCAAAGAAAGAAAGAAAGACAGAATGAGGCAAGTAAACAAATAATTATCTTCCTCGCATCTCCAATGTCTGTTCATCTCTATGGATCCCGCTCATTAATCTCCTGCGGTTGGAAACATTGATAGCCATGTGAAATGCAGATGCCATAGCCGCCTGTTTTCCATGTTATTGATTGGCATAAATCGATGGGAACTTACCATGTGTTCCAGTCGCTGGCACTGATTAGCACCGAGGGCTGAGAAAGCCGATCTTCTCCATTCTGCTGTTACACGGTTTCTTCGATTCTATGCAGAGGCGCTCATACTGTACAATACTCTATGTGAGGTGTGTATTAAAGACTTTTCTGTTCCGTGCAATAGTGTCCTAAATAAGAAGAACCTGCATCGGTGAACTTCTCTAAGGCTTTTCAGTGCTGAAAAAAAGAGGAGAGATTCAAACACTCCTGGCTTTCAAAGAAGCAAAAGACAGCTTTTCTTATTAGCACCTAGATTACATGATGGCTAAAAAACGCTGGCTGACATTTTCGATCACATAAAAAAAACCCTCACCTTATAGACTTTTTAATGCTTTGATCCAAGCCGCTGCTGCTGATTAAATAGAACGGTATTGATCCACATCCACATAAGCCTTCATTTTCAAACGGTGCAGTCTTAATAATCTGCCAAACTTAATATCAATCAGCGGAGGAAAAAAAAAAAAAAAGGCTTAAAAAATAATTTAACATGTGGCTTAACACAGATTTGGAAAACCATTCGAGACCTTTAAGAAGTGACCTTTTCGCTCTGATGTACCTCTCCTGATTAGCCCCTCCACACACTGGGCTCCTGGTAGGTACGCTGTGCAAGCCGCGCTGCCGCGCTTTAGCGCTCTGTTAATGTGGCAAGCCAATGCGCAGCGACCGCCGATTCTACTTCCTCGACTAATTTTTGCAATCACGTCAAGTGGACACACAAGAGCTACTTGAACACGCACGGGTTTGAGTTCAGTAATCAGGGATTGAGGACATGTAGAGGGGGAGGGAGACAGAGAGAGAGAGAGGTAAAGATAAAAAAAAAGAGAAACGGGCAGTTGTAGAACAGTGGAGAGAGACAGAGTAATCTGTACAAAAAAAAAAAAAAAAAAAGAAATAGGGAGAGTGGGAGGGCTCTCCCTTTTAACAAGCTGACCGGTCATACGAAATAAAAGCACTTGTTTCGGGTGTTTGAGTGAGTACTCGTACCAAGCACAGCTGTCTTATACTGTGCCTTAGCATGATTGTTAATAAAAATAAATAATCTGGTATAATGAATGTATTCATTAATAAAATTATATAATTGTGTAAAAAAAAACTATTACACAATTTCAGACATACTGATTCTTAAAATGTTCTCATATGAACTAACATGGAGGCTCGACTGGGAAGGTCTTTACAGTATGTTCAAACCCAGTCTCAGTAGCCACCGCAAGTGAGTCTGGATCTGCCTCTTTCAGCTGGCATGTACTGTTGATCTGACTCTAAACCAGAGTAGGATCGGGTATTGATGTGCAGCCCGCATTATCAAACCCACATTTAATCATACTGTACAGTAAAGCAGAACAACACGGGGAACACTGCACAGAGTTACTGGAGCATTTCAACATTTTTATTATTTATTTATTTTGGAAACCTTTACTTTCCTCATTAGTTGTCTACGGAGTCGTCTGTTCACAAATTCGTTTTCTGCTGTCTTGTTAAAAGTGAAAGTAAATCTTGTTTCTTCCTTCTTTGAATGAAGAATGACCGCTTTGTTCCGAACCTGTACACTTGGTGCCGTCTCATGTCATCTGAACATTTTGATTCATACACGTTCACATTCCATACAAACTTAAATAATTCTCTTGATTGCGTAAAGCTGCTTTTCGACAATGACAATTGTTAAAAGTGCTACACAAATAAAATTGAATTGAATTGAATTAATAATACCAGTTGCATGCTAGCTGTTTTTTTATTTATTTTTGAACCAGTGAGTAAGAAACAATATTTAACAAAAGGAAAGTAGAGGTTTGGTGTAACTGATGCGTTTCTAAAGAAAAGAAAATTAAAAAAAAAAAAAAAACGCTCAAGTACTAATGGCGAATTGAAATGAGCTGCTAATGGAAACCGATTCCCTTTTTTTGTGCGTCGTTTCCCATTTATGCTTGTTAACTATTTTCACTAGGCAGGTTTTATTTACATTTGGTCAGACTGTTACATATTACAACAATCATACTGTATTTAAAAACTCCTTGTGAAATGAGGCAGGACAAGAAAATACGCAGCCAAGAAAACTCAATTCTGGAGTCATGTGATCTGTGGCTAACAATGCAGCCGTAAGAATGAGGACAGAAGAGAAGGGGTAACTCGGATCATTTTTCTAGTAATTTAATGCAAGACTGAGCTCATATTTCTTTGTCTGTTCCAAAATAAAAAGCGAGGAAAGCCTGACGGCAATACGTCTAGTCCTGGGTCTAGTCTCCGGTTTGATGAGATAACTCCAACTATTTACATTTATGCATGTGATTGAAGAAACTACAATAGATGATCTGCTGGTTTTGAGTCATTCTTCATATGTTTCTTGACTTTGCTTGGTCAGAAGTAATGGAAATACCTTTCTGGCCGCACACACCATTTAACGACAAATGCTTTACAACGTTAATATTTTGTGGTTGCAAAATACATGTAGGTGTTTAAAGGCATCAGTATTGCTATAATTAAAGGTCCTTGATGGATGTGAGTCACGATTATCCAGTTTGCCCATCACTAATACGAGGTGTAAATATGTAGCAGTGACTCCAACTGACCTGACACTGGAGTCATGGGAGTGGGCGGCAAGCCGTTCATGTTGATCGCCCCCACCTGGTGGATCTGTGTAGCCGGAAACGCCATGCTGGGGGCCAGGTAGCCACCGTGAGACGCAGCCATTATGGCCGCCTGCTGCTGCATCAACTGTGAGACACAAAACAATGAAGCCGTTAAGAGAATAAAGTGTTTTACATCAGCAGCCATTTTCCAAGACAATTTTTTCTTTTTTATGAATGTCCATATATGTTATGTGCACATGATAAATAATAATAAATATTAGAAAATCTTTAACTGAATATTTAATCCTCTTGGCCCTGATGTGCACACATGCTCACAGGAGCCTGTCACACTCCTTCATGTATGCAGACTCACACTGAATAAGTTATGAACCACCACCACACAGACACTGATTATTAAATAAATTAACACAAATTCCCTGTACACGCTGGCAAACAAAGGTAATTACAGTAAGGCTGTCACCATGGCAACACCACACTGAATCAATAACTTTAAAAGGCCAATCTGTCAGACGGAACCCATCAGAGTTGGGATTCACTTTCATATCAAATGCTCTATCCGAGCTAGGTCTAATTTTTAAAATGACATGATGGAAATCGATAACTGAGCCACTAATGATATTACTGCGAATACAAAATCAGTCGCACTAAACAAACATCAGCAACTGCCCGAGTGTGGCAGGATAATTTCAGTGTAACATGATTTGGATATGTACAGTAGGGAGTATGTTATGTAATACACAGTATGGTGGCACGGTGGCTTAGTGGTTCACCTTGCACCTTCAGGTTCAATCCCCTCGTTGGGTCTGTGTGCATGGTCTCCCCCGTGCTTAACTGGTTTCCTCTGGGTTCTCTAGTTTCCTCTCATAGTCCAAAGACATGCAAATTAGGCTAATTGGCGTTAGGAAATTGCCCGTAGTGTGTGAATGCGTGTGTGAATGAGATCCTACCACGGTGGTACAAATAGGAAGAAATACAATGGTCTCCAATGGTCACCATTGGCCTCCACGATCCCTAATTGGACTACAGAGGTTCCTAGATGGATGAATTTAAACAAGGTAATGCTTTGAAAAGCCTTAGCCCAGGTCCCTGTAATACTCATTACTCAAGGGCTCATAAAACAAAAATATGAGTTTGCAGAGCTGCCAACTCTCATGCATTGTGGGTGTAACTCACACAGTCACTCATCTTCACATGCTCTCACGCTAACGCAAAATCAGCTATAAACATCTTTTATTTTGAGGGCGAATTCCTACACAGGAGTATTGCAGCCGGAGTGCACTGGCACGAGACTCTGCCAAATATTTTTTTTTCTTCCTCAAGTGAAGAGAAAGAATATTCGCGTAATCCGGTTGAAATTAACACACATTTACAGCTGCGTGAAGGCATCAATCAAAACATGCAAAACGTTCAAATGCATTTACAGACTGCAGCAAAGTTTCACACTCAGAGTGTTTGAGGGCAGTGACATACAAAAGTATTATCAAAAGATGGAAATACATTTGAATATTTACAGTGACAGAAAATATTTGCATCGAGTTTAATCATGTAGCACTTTTTATATTCATTACAACACTCAAAGGTCGCGTGCGCACAGAACATATTTTCAGAATCTTACTCCAAGCTTTTCTGAAAAGTTGCCAGCTATGGAATATGCCTATTTTTCTATATATGATTCTAGCTACAGTATGTAGATAAGGGAAATATGGCTAGCTTCCATAGCCCATGGTTAACATCCTAATCTCATACTGTAGCTACTACACACTTGAAACATATGGTAGAGCAAAATTGGTTGAGTAAAATGAATGAAAAAACGAACTAATTTCTTAGTCCTAACTTGACATGGCTAGGAAGTGGTCCTGCTAATCACCCATGACGGATTGAAAGTTTGCTTCACAAAACAGGAAAGCAAAAATCCATAGTTGATTCTTGGCCCGGAAAACTGAATTAGCTTGAATTAGAGATCGCTAACATCTGCAAAAGTAATACCCCGCCAATACGCTCGCTGACGTTAAAATAAGGTGTCTTTTTATATATATATATATATATATATATATATATATATATATATGTGATAGAATAGATAGAATATGTGATGAATCTGGCAAAGAAACCACGACTGGATTTAATATATAATTAAATGTATATTAGATGGCTAAAAGTAGAGCAGGCTGCACCGATTTATAAGGTAAAACCATAAGCATGCATATATAATGAGTCCTAATAAGTTTTCAGCCTACATCTGAAATCCGAAGGAAGTAGAGCAAGGTCAGGTCGACCCTTTCAACTGCAGCAAAATGCAAATAACATCAAGTCGCCTATGAATTTTTTCCTCATTACAGCTATTTATGATATTGCCGATGAACACCAGTGTGTGTATGTGTATGCGTTTTTTGAGTCTATGTTCTGACGCTGCGTTTAAGGGTTAAATGAAAAACAGGATGTCTTGCTTTTGGCTTTGCTTTCACCCCGTTTTTGGTGGAAGAACTGCGAAGAAAGTATGTGAGAGGAAGAAAATGAGTGAGAAAGTACTTTGTGAGAGCCAAAAAAAGACATGAGAAGAATGAGTGAGAGTGTACAGACCCTATGTGTCTGTGTACGCACCTGGCATACACATAAATGTGTTGAAATGGTCCCTGATTATAGTATCTTTCATCTCTTTCATTCCCCAAATCAATCTAAGTCAAGTTTCATCTCTTTCACTCTCTTTCACGCACTGTTTGGCTGTCGTCATCAAACACACCGTTTGATCAGATCAAAGGACTGTTTAATCAGCCAAGAGAACATGGGCTGTGAACACATAACTCTTAAGTCGACCTAATATTCTTTAGATTTTTTTTTTTTTTTTATTATTATTTTTGGACTTACCACGTCTCAGGGGTGGCAAACAGGAACTGTGCAAGCAACTTCATAGTTCCATATGTGGAGCTGCTCGGACAGTTCGTATGCAGTGCCATTATTCTGATTCTTCTTGAACATCATTTTATCGTGGTGGTACAGTATTCTCTAAGGCTTCCCTTTATACTGTTTTCTACAATTACAATGGTCTTTTTGAACAGTGGTCTTTTGAACCTTCTTTTTTAAAGCTGAAAAGAAGTATAGCAACAGATGCTTCGAACTGCAGTATCGCAAGAATAGCACACTGGAGGAAGATTTCTGAAACCCAGAGACAAAGCCTCGGGCTTCACCCCAAAGGATCCAGATATGGATCATAGCCATGTTCTGCTGTTCCATCTCCTTTTCTTTATCATTCCATCTGTATATATCTGTCTGTCTTGCCGACTGACATATTATCTGGTGTCAGGCCAATTCAAAGGGACAATTCCTTGTCAGACTGAGATCTTGAACTGCATGCAAAAAGTACATTGTCCCTCATCCTTGACACCTGTCAAAGATGGCCTCCTCCCAATCCTTATCACTGTATCTCTTCTCAGGAAGAACCACTTCCTACATTTGTCCAACGTACCATTACTCTGAATCTTGTCTTCTGCTACAGTTCTTTTTCACACTTCCTCCACACACTCCTTTTTCTCTCAAACATTTATCATGCCTCTTATAATGTTACATTACACAGTTGAGGAAGCATTGGATAATCAATTTTGGAATGATGATAAAGACTCAGGGCCAACAGTGGAGCATGTGTGATAGCAGCTTTAAATGAAACTTGTTTACTTACCTCACCATTCCCCAACTGAGCTGGAGTTTTTCCCAGCAGACAATAGACTTGTTTTAAGTATTAGGAAGGAGTTCAGTTCAGCCTCCATGGGGGAGGTAATGCAGGTATCCAAAGGGTTAATCCTGCTGACCGAATGATCTCTTGGATCTAATGTCCATGTCATGGAATGTAGATAAAAAAAACCTTATGTTTGGGTATATGTTTGCTTAATATTGTGCTTGTTATCAGAGCACCTTGCGTCAGTCTTGCCTGTCATGAAGTTTTCATATCCATGTTTTGGGCAACATGGTAAAGAAAAATGCTGTGCTGTCAACTGACTATTCGTTTCTATGAAAAAACATTCAGTGCCTCAGGAGAAGGAGACAAGACATGCAAAAGACATGCATGATCGAGTACAGAAGAGTGTTGACCTCTTGTGGGAAAACTGCTGAGAGAGTAAGCAGTTGCATTTAAGAAGTTCCTTACACCAGTGGGCATACCTTCCCTGAAGGATGCAGTGGCCTTTTTGTGGCTGAGGCTCATCCCTCTGCTAATCTTAATGACAATGGTATAAATTTGTGCAGGAGAAGGTTGAATGTTTGTCCCCATTTTAATTGAGGTGGTGCTGTTCAGTTCCCACCTAATACAGACATCTTCATGGTTGCATGAAGATCTAGGACAGTACCCCTGGGCTGACCAATTGGGATGATCCCTATTTGGTAGAGGCCAGAGTTGTGGAAAGACCCCAATGTTCAACTGATACTGTTCTTCTTGAGTCCTTGGTTGAACATTATGGAAAGACGCCAGTGTTCAACCTAGGACATAAGAAGAACATTGGAGGTTCTGCCCAGGCCATGGAAGAGTGGACCAGCTCTTTACACTTGAACTTATAAAGGCTCATGGGGGGATGCTAGTCCTGTGTATGTATGGTTTTGAAGAATGCCTTTGAGCATAGTGAGGGTTGTGTCCTTATTAGTGCCATTAAGATGCAACCATTTAATATGGATGTCGGACTCACTCAAGGATGTCCTGTTTTCACCTCTTTTTGTGGTTCTAACCAAGGATATCAAGATGCAGCTAGTTGGAGAAGTGTCTCCTGTTACTGTATGTGCCTAGTGGAAACATTGCTTGTATTTGCAGCGAGAAAAAGAGAGCCTAAGATCAACAAATAAATCAGGTAAATTGCCACAGTGTTAAAGTGATGTACCAACCAATCTACATTGCCCAGGTGACCTACTGTATCCTCATCTGTGGTCACAAGCTACTGTATAACTGTCATGACTACAAATAGAAGGTACAGTATGAGGTTCCTCTGCAGGACGGTTTGGCCAACAGGGAGTTACTGCTCTTCTTAATTAGGATGAACCATTTGAGATGGTCTGAGCACCTCATAAGGAAGCCCCTTGTAGAACCCCTTGTAGAACCCATTGGAAGTCCCAGTAGAACGAACTCCAGGAAGACCCAGGACCCACTGGTGAGATTATGTCACTGTGGCTAGGAACGGAGTCTGGGTGGACCTTTTCGACCTGTTCTCATCAGGAAACTCATCAACTCAGAAAAAAGAGAAGGAAAAATCCCTAAGCGTAACAGATGTTACTCTTAATTTTTGAATGAACCAGATTTAGTCCACTTTAAGAGGAAAAGAAACTAATTTCTTTCTGTATTCAATGTGTGAATTAATTTGAAAGGCGAATCAGATCTTTTCCTGTTCCACTTTAGCTCTAATGTGGTCTCAGTCCCCTTTCTGTTCTCACTATAGGTTCTCTGGAGCGCTCAGACCTTTTCAGCTTCGGATTGTGAGCCAGAAGCCATGGGTAATTTCATTGCCCTGGCAAAACTGGTGTGTAAACAAATTAGTAAACGGGGGAGTTGTGTTTTCTCTGGATTAGAATCATGATAATGTTCACATTACTTAACCATTAGGGACTTATGTCTAGTTTCATCTGTCGTTACTTAAAATCTTAATTTTTAATATTATAATTTACTCATACCACACTAGATTTATTGCATTTATGAGTTATTAATAATATATACTATACTCCTGTACTATAGTGTATATTATTGTACAAATAAATCTCACTTTATGACAATATATTAATATATTCTATATTATTTATGCCATATTTTAACAGTTTTAATGCGTTTTATAAAAATAGAAAGCAGATTTACTGCCCTGTGTTTATCTGGTTTGTTATCTTGTTCCATTTTTCCCAATGATGGTTAATTATTACTTAAAGATGGATAATTTCTTTATTTGGATGGAAATAATATTTTTTCGGCAAGAGTAGAAGCCTAAAACATTCCGTCAGAAAAGGCAACGCAAACCAGGAGCACATGGGGTTCATTGTGCACAGGTTAAGCGTACATCTAAAGGTGGTCTCAGTTCGGTTTGTATCTAAGAGATCTGAGTTTGTTTGAAATGTTCACATACAGTACAGTATGTGCGAAAAATGCTGACTAATTGTTGTCGGTTTGTTTTGAGGGTTGAGCGTACCCTTAATAAAGTCTAAACGTACCCTTAATAAAACATGGAAACATATTAAACATATTATGGATCACTGGATTCACATATTTAACTTGGGACAGATTTTATGCTGGATGCTCTTCCTGACTCAACCCTCTCCAATGTATCCGGACTTGGGACCGGCACTGAGAGTGCACTTACTTGTACAACCCCCAGTGGCTGGTGTTGCTTCCCTGACCGTGAATTGAACCCGGGCAATGGTGGCGAAAGCACCAGAAAGTCTCAAGCTGCTGCTACGATGAGTTTTGTCATTTCAACCAGGACTGGAAAATTGCCTCACTGATTGTTTTGGTGCCCCAAGCTCTCAGGAAGAATACAGGGGATCCTAGACACGACTCTCTTTGCAACGGTTTGCAACATGCTCCCTTTCCCCAAATGAAATGTTGTACTATGTGGGTGGAGCTCTGCTCATAGTGATCTTGCTGTCTGAAAAGTAAGGTCTGTTCAGTCTCACTTTTGGAAATGTTATGTTTATTCCAGCCAGACATCTAACTCCTTTTCAATCTGTGAACTGATGATGAGTACAAATTTTGACTAGTGCTTGAAGTAATCGAATCAACTCTATCCTACTTTCCACTCTCGCTCATCTTTCACTATCACATTCCTATAATGTCACACTTTTCTGTGCATACAGCTTAAGTCTGTAATTATTCTCATCTCAAGACTATCGCGTTGGACTCTGGGCACACTTTACAACCCAAACTCCTGCCAATCCCTATTTAACACAAGCGTCACCTTCTTTCTGGAACGTTCGTCTAATTATTATGCTAATGTAATTGGCAAGAACCTATAATCCAACACATCCCACACAGAAACAGCAGAAGTAAGTAGCTCCCACCTGGAGAACAATTGAATGTGTTAAATATTCTCAGTTCAAAATGTAGGACTTTGGAATAACACCACCTGTACACTTTAACACAAATTAAGTGCTGAACATGTGATACGTTCTCGGTGAAAATGCAGACCGTTTCAATAACACAGCCTATGCAATCTACAAATAGCAAACTATGTACTGTAAATATCGTGACGTAAAAAAAAAAAAAACACCCCCCTCCCCACACACTTTAACACAACAGACGTGAAATGTGTGACATATTCTTAGCATAAATACAAGACAATTTGGATAAGAGTGGGTGTGCTCTCTTGCGTTTTAAACAAAAAGTTTATTGTTTATTGTTTTTTTTTTTTTTTTTTTTGCAATATTCAATATGGACTTGAAAAAAAGCTGATTTAGAAAATCTTCGGGCACTTAAAAATAAAAATTCTTTCATATATTGTGTTCATTTAAAGATAGGAATATTTAGACATCTTGACCTTGAAGTGACATTGACACTGATGTACAAAAACTCCATCTTTTATTTCTTATAAAAAGGAACCAAACATGTTACCTTGCTTACTAAGTATACGGTCAGGGTTAGATTAAGGTGTAGGTATAACATGAATTAATCATTTTCACAGTGGAACTGAGGTGTGTACTGTATGTGTGAGATGGGTGTGGAATGGTAGATGGAAGACAGAAACTAGGTCGGGGTCCTTGATGCTTACACTGATGAGGGTCAGAGAGCAGGTGGATCGTGGAATACCTGGGGACCTTCCGTCTGTTGGTCCATGATTAGACGTCAGAGAGGAATGACACACACTGATAGAACACCAGGTGAGCATCAGTATGTCATGTGTATAAATATAGACCAATGTGCTTCGGGATATATAATCATTCCGATTAAACAGATGATGTGTTGTAAGAAAATTCAGATCCAGAAACAATAGAAGGCATGCAACTTGGGTTTATTTTATTTTTTTTAGTAATTGTTGAATTTGTCTTCTGGATGATGGTTGTGGCAGATCTCCAGACCAAACCGTGAGCAGTGGTACAGTGTGTCTTTTGCTTTCATCATGGACATAAGGTTCGATCTTCACCCGTTGGTGCCACTGTTCTCAGCAAGCTTGGGGGCTGCTTAACCTCGGTGTCGTGATAGTTCAAAATAGGCTAGAATTAGCCCATGCAAGCCATCAATAAATAAAGCGGCAATTCGTTGCACCACTAATGGAATGAACTGGAATCCAAACTGTACCTTTTATTTATAGTTAATTAATTATAATAAAAAATGTGTTAGCCTAATAATTAAAATAGTGAAAAAAGTGACAAATGTAAAAGCTTTTCTGAATTCAAGGCACTTTGTGGTCAAACTACTACTTTCTTTCTTTAGGCTCTATAATCATGGTGAGCTCCTAATGGAAAAATGGCAAGTAGCCAAGATAAACCACTTGAATAATTTCCAAGGACGGTCGTGGTGGCTATTATAGCAATAGAAGCAAAACAGTCAATAAAGAGGCAACTGCATGTATACACTTCTCAGCATGTGTTGCATATGGTAGTGGCGACATGACCAACATCATCTTTTAATCTTTAATGTGATAATGTGACTTCATCACTGCACCAGGCAAATGGACAATTGTGGTTCTAATAAAGTGGGCATGTTTGCACTGAATTCCGAAAGCTCCATCCATCTTTAATAAGAATGGCATGAGGTATGCTAGCCAGTTACAGTTCTGCCATGTATCTCATAAAACATTTCAGGAATTACCTGACGATGAGGTTGCCAACTCGCTTGAGCGTTTTAATCTCAACCCTTCAGGCTGCCACGTTGCCAACAAGACATCGATTTGTATCTTTCACAAATGCCAGATGAGATCGCGCAACAACTGTCTATTGTCTTTGATTCAACAACTTTCATCTTTTCTCCTGCCTGCAATATACAAATTACCCAAATAACAATCAGGGATTTAAAGAATAATGTCAAGGACAACCTGACTGAGAAACCAGAGTTTGTTCATCTTCTTAAACCCCTTAAGGTAAATAGATTGCTCTGAGAACTGAAACAAATCCCTGAGTGTCATGATTGTACAGTACATGATGGAAATCATTCATTCAAGGGACTACATGATGAGGAGAACACAACCATCATGGACTTGGAATGCAAACCCTAAACTCCAGGGTATCCTCTAGAGGGTCACAGCCTCAGGTATGATCTTGCCTTGATGAAGGCCATAGAGGCTGTATTGTGTTATAAAACTTAAGCATTAGTTTGATGACTGTTTTGCAGGAGCTCAGCTATGGTACTGAAGAAAAGATTGTAAAGTTGATTAACCATTTTATAATAGTCAGGGGCATATAGGATGCTAGAAAACATGATGGCAGAAATCTACCCTGTATGGGATTCCAGTCCATCACAGGGCACCGTGTACACACATTTACACCTAGGATGGAAGGAACCAAGGAAACTGGAGAACCCAGGAGAACATTGAAAAACTGAAACAAATAGTGATATATACAGTAGGTAAGCTGACCCAGAAACCTGGAGCTGTTTTGAGGCAACAATTCATCATGCTTCCTAGTTGTGAAATTTAAACCTATAATTGTTAGACTGCTACTCTTGGGCCCTTGAGCAAGACCCTTACCCCTTAACTGAATTGAACTTGATACAGTGTTTTGCAAAAACCTACTTGTCCGTGTTGGCTGTGATACAAATGAGACTTGATCATCCATTGGCGTACACAAGATATCTCATCCATCAAACCATTGTTAAAATCTCATTACAGCTGATGCAGTAGGTTAAACATTGTTCCCATATCTATATCTACTTGGACAGTGGAGAAGTAATAGAAGCAAACACACTTTCGACTTCTTTCTTATTAGGTAGAAAGGTTTCACTATTCATCCAAGTAGCTTCTTCAGTCTGAAATAAAAACGAAAGGAGTAACATGCGAATAATAATGTTTATCAAGGTTTCAGGCCTTAATGAGCTCATTAGAGAGATGGCTTGTTCACAATCATTGTTAGGAAAAGCCAGGTGATGCAAATGTCAAAGTCTTATAAATAGTGTGACTCCTCAAACCTTGTCCAAACAATCAGCAGGCATGGGCTCCTTTAAGCAGCTGCCTATCAGTTAAGAAATTGTTGCCTTTTCCTCAGTTTGTAGGGCAATTAGGAAATGACGATCAAGTTGGAGGACCAAGAACACTTTCTAAGAAAACTGCTTGTAGGAATGATAAAAAGGCAAATCCAAACCTTTTGCTGTTTTTTCGCTCTAAACAAATATGACCTTCATGACTTCATGATTCCTCACCACGAAATGTAATACCAGAAGTTTGCAAAAGAACATCTACAGTAACCAAGACTGATGCATTTTGAAAACAGATACTTTGGACTGATAAAGTAAATGTAGCTTTTTGGTTACAATGAGCTATAGGAACTATACTGTATGTTTGGAGAAAAAAACACTTCTCAAATTGTTAAGCATGTGGATGAATCGATCATGCTTTGGGCTTGTGCTGGACCTAGTGGCACAGGGAACATTTCACTTGTTTGGATGGATGAAAGAAGTAGACTTAATAAATAGTAGCAAATTCTGAAAGCAAACAGCACACTACTTGTGAAAAAAGGTGAAGATAAAGAGAAGACAAAGATTCCAAACACGCCTTAAAATCCACAATGGACTACCTCAAGAAGAGCAAGCTGAAGGTTCTGGCGTGACCCTCACAGTTAACTGACCTAAACATTATTGAAAATCTGTGGATAAACCTCAAAAGAGCAGTGTATGCAAGAGATCTCATGAACATAAAAGACTAATGCACGAAAAAATAGGCAAAAAATAAATAAATCCCCCAAACAAAGACTGAAAGGCTAAAAAAAAGTCTTTTCAAGCTGTGATCATTGCCAAGGGGGTGTTACTAAGTACTGCCCATGCAGGGCGCCAACACTTTTTGCCTCGAGCTCTTTTCCTTTAAAATTTTTTTAGTTTTTTTTTTCTGAAACTGTAAAAGATTTTACTTAAATATATTCTAATTTGAAATATTAAATAAAAATTGAATATTTATGCCTTTTGCAGATCACGTCATTTTCTACTTTACACATAGAGTATACAGTAATTGGATGGGCTGCCCAAGTATATTAGTTGCCACCCAAGTATATTTACCCACCCTTTTAAAAAAACTGTCCGAGAGAACAACACCATCTGCAATTGATTAACTAGTAGCGGACAGTTCCCTCTTGCGCTACAGCTCCTGTACCTGTTTATTCTGCTACTGCGAGAGCGGTGTACTAAGAGGCAGTAAACGCAATGGATGCAAGCTGCCGTAAAAAGAATAAGAAGGGCGTACTGACGGTGGCACATGCCCTGCAGCGAAACACAGTTTCTTCAAGTGGTAAGGAGCCATGTTGGCAACACAGCATTGGTTAATGACCGATTAAAAAAAAAAAAAAACTTATATGGAAGTCCTGCTGGTGTTTTCGATGGGGGAAGCTTCAGACATAACAGTGCGAATTTGGGTTTTCTGATATGTTATGTAGAACCAAAGTTATCATTAAAATGTGTCAATTGTAATGCTACCGGAGTATGGGAATAACATTGCAAAAGTGTACTGTAGAACTCAGGAAATGTGCATACTATTATCATTATTATTATTTGGTCACTGAAAACAACCATTAAAGCACACATTCTTATGAATCTGTGCAATTTCTTTGTTTATGTGACTCTTTTTAATTTTTGTTTGCTCAGTCATGTTTGTATATATACTGTACATTATGTGATACGCTATACTGTATGTATATATTCTTTTTTATTTATGAGGGTTATGCATGAGGGTTTTAACTATAGTCCCACATATACATCAGTAACATCAGTTCCAGTGTGAGATTTTTATCCTTTTAAACATCATTCGCGTCGTAGTTTAGTTCATTCTGCTAAAGTTGAATTTAGGAGGACGCTGGTACAATTATTATATGATTGATTATATCTCCAACCAAACTGTATTGGTGCATTTCATACGGTTGTAAGGGATATTGATACTTCTATTAGGGATGATACACACAAAGAAACTTACATCTGTGTTTAAATGTGTGCTTATGGAAAAAAAAAAAAAAAGTGCACAGATGCACACACATGCTCACATGCACACTCACAATCAGACTGTAATTAAGGTTAGGTGCCTGCAGGGTAAATTCTAAATATAGGACATGCAGATCCAGCTGAAGCACAGTATAGATTCATTCACACGTCCATGAGATTAGAACGGATCAGTCTTTAGCATAAAACCCCTATTTTAATGTTGCGGTTAATCCGCTCTTCTGAGCACTGCCTTCGCTTCTGCACTTAAATCAGGATATAACAAAAATGTGTATCTATATCTAATCCCATTATCGTTCGATGAGCAGCTCATGAATGAATATTTTCAACCTTTTTTTTTTTGGAATACATTACTTCTTCAGCCAGAAATGTACTCGTTGATGAACTTGATGAAGATCAATTACGTTCACACGCATTCAGCATTTTCATGCATGTCTACCTTTGATAAGTAGTTCATGAATATTTAAATTGCCGCTCAAATATTTTCCCCGTAATAGCAGGCAACATACGTATGAATAACCTGGACTATAGAAGGAATTCCTTTCTTTCTTCTTCTTTTTTTTTTGTGCTACTTATAATGATATCATTTGTCTTGATAAATGATCTCTTTCACTCATTCATCTTAAGTAGCCTCCTTATCCTGGTTAGGGTTTGCATTGGATTCATAGCCTGTCCCATGGAGCAGTGGATGGAATACTGCTCCATCAATTTACTGTACCATTACTGGCATGTTTGTGAGAGGTGAAAGGAAAATTGAGAACTCTAAGAAAAAACAATGCAAACATAGAAAAATCCGTAACGTGAACTCATGTGAAAAAAAAAATCCTTTCCCATATTCATAAATTAAATAACCTCTAGGCGTCATGATCATATAAAGACATTAGTCCTTGGATAGTTCAGCGTTGGAGATTCCAGTGGTAGAATTCCAGAGCCAGAAATGTGAACCCCTGAGCCTGAAGTTATAATAATATTAATGCTATTAATATTAATGATTTTAATAATAAAGCAGCTCATGAATTCCTAATTCTTCTTCTTTTTTTTTTTTTTTCTTTTTTTTGCTAAATGTTTGCACACATGCACTTTTCATCTACATCATTACAGCATGGTTGTGTAAGACTGGTTAAGTGCACCTGCCGTGCAAATCTCAAATATTTATTTCAAATTTTCACTAAAGTGGCATATAAAGTAGTAAACGCATCTACTGCCTTTAAACTCTAAGGTTGCCAAGTCACCGTCTTCTGCGCAAAGATGACGAGACATCTTAGAATCCAAGTCAAATATTCATGAAGCAAACAGATCATAAGACTAAACACCCTCCTAACCACCAGAAATCAGATTTGCGCTCGGAAAACTGAAGGTTCCGCAGGGAGCGCCAGAGTTAAAATTACATGTGAACTCGCAGTTCCTCTCGGAGCATGAGCTGTGGGAATCGAAATGATGTTAATGCATTATTCAACGCTGATGAAAAAAAGAAGACGACAAGACCTTCGGGCTTTGATATGGGCAGCTGGAGGAGTTTGTATGGATGGTACTGTAGGAGTGCTTCATGACCCTAGAGTGTGTGCAGAAGAATATACAGTATAGTGTATATAAATAATGATGCCCCATGTATTAATATACCATGTGTTTACTGTAGAAGTGTGTGTGTGTGTTAACATGTTATGTTAACGTTGGCATGTGGGTGTAACTGTGTATGTGCGAGTGTGTGGGTGTGGACTCACAGCGTGTGTGTAGGTGCTGTAAGTGCTGCTGTATGTGCTGAATGGCAGAGCCACAGCAGGGTTGAAGATGCCAAACTGGCCGACCATCTGTTGCATGCGGCGGATGGTCCTCTCCTTATCAGTGTCTGCGAACTTCACTACCAGACTGGAGGATGCTCCCTTATGCACAGAAAAAAAAAACAAGGAAAAAAATCTATTAAAATGTATACATAAATTTCAAAGTCCTGAACATGAACAGTTTTTTCACTCTCTCTCTCTCTCTCTCTCTTTCACTCATTCTCTATTCTGTTTCTCATTCGAGGCCTGGACCCTATCAGAGTTGACTATGGAATATATTTGCACTTCATTTTTTTTTTTTTATTGTGACATCACGTATCTTATTTAAATGATAAAGCGAGTACGATCGACATTTCGCTCGTTCACTCGGCCTCATACATCAAGCCAGATATGTGTAAGTCATTTGTAGAAACATTAACATAAAAATATAAAACGGATGAACAAAGAAAAAAGTTCATATCTTGTAAGAGTTTGTGTAAATTTGCATAGAAAAAAGCCATAATGTGAAACTCACTGCAAATTTATATACGGATTATATTAAAATATTTAACGTCAAGTTCAGCCTGTTACTGGAAGATTTAGCGCGAGCTGTACTCAGTAGGCCAATTTTTCCACCATTCAATAACATTTTTTGTCATCAGCTTAGCCTTTTATGGAGTTTTGTGAGAATCCCTAATTGCAAATCAACTATGCATTCAAGGCGCCCCGAAATTCATAGCTATCTGTCATTATTATCATATGAGGAAATTAGTGTTAGACACACAAAGTCTGGCCAGATTTGTTTTGTACAATTTTGCTTACTCAAGCATTTCCACATAACTTTTATAATGAGGCTGGAACCATTTAAATTAAGTATAATCCGGGATTTTGGCAGAAGTTGGGTAAATCCCGGTTCCCACGTTTTCATGTTTTTTGCTACGGATCAGTACAAATTTACAAATACATTCACAAATATTATTCACATAACGGGCCCTGAGTAAGTCGTACAGTAGTATGGTTGGCTATGTTGGAATGAGCCGCCCATGCTGAAAAAAGTTTTGAGCACCAAAATGTAACGAGATATTAAAAATGTAGCTACTGTGCGAAATTGTAATAACGAGACAACTGGGTCAGAGCAACTCCAAAACTGCAAACTCCAAAACTGCAGCTCTTCTCAGATGTTACTAGGCTGAAGTAGTCAGGATGTACAAAAATTGATCCAAGGAATGAAAACCGGTGAACTGGTGACAGGGTCATGGGTGGTCAAGGCTGATCTAATAGAAGAACTACTGTACTGTAGCTTAAATTGAGGAAAAGATTCATTCTGTTTCCAAAAGAAAGGTGTCAGAACACCTCAGGTCATTAACGTTTTGGTGGCAAATGAGGGACTTACAGTACTGTACTCAATATTAGGCGAGCGTTCATAATGTTACGGCTGATAAGTGTACAGTATATCGTCAGTGTATTTGAACCTTCTGCCTTTAACGAATTGTTGCTACATTGTTGCTAATGACATCAGAACTTGTCGGTTCCAATGACAAAGCCATGATTTTAGGCCTGTAGCAAAACTACTGAAAGGGGCAACTGGGCTTGAAGCTATTCAAATCAAAAGCAAGCACGAGAGCAACTGGAAATCGCTAATACTTTATCAAATACTTAAAAAAAATTTATGATTTAAAGTTAAACAACACCTTAGAACACATTAAATGTTTGTCAAAATATTCATAAGGTGTTTAGCCACTTAGATAGTTAACAAGTACTCCAATAAGACAAGCATGATGTTTTCGATATTGTATTAGCATCACATTTGAAGCTTTGGAAGTTTTCCTGATTGAGCACAGTGTTCAGATGAGAAGTTGACAGAACTGGAGTTTAAATGCCTAAAGCACCGCTGTATTGCTGTATTGCTCTCTTTAGATAGAGATGAAACAAGCGTTAATTTCACTACTTTATTCATTTGAGAATCTGAGACCAACACGCCATTGAAAGAGGTTAAAACTCACAGGTCAACTCATAACATAACAGCAAAATGAATCTTGGATTCACTGATAAATATTACTATCATAAACATCTGGATTTTTGCACAAGTTAACAAATTGTTATTTCATGAATTGTTAATTCATCTGTCTCTATCCCATCATGCATTCTTTGCACACACACACTAGCATACACATGCACACGCATTTACACACACATGCGCGCTCTCACTTGCTCATTAAGCGGCTTCTAATCATTTAGTGCAACACATGACCTTTGGTGTGGAGGCTACGACTTCCTGGAAATCAATCAGCTGTAAAGGCCAAAATACTCTCAACTAATGATCACACAGGAGAGCGGAGACAGCAGGACGACGTGAGGAAGAAACGGAAGAAACAGAATGACAATGTGGTTTTTTTTTTATAACATGTCTTTGGGTTTCTGGTAATGAAATGTTGCTAATCTAATGTTTATTTTCCTCCTACTGTATATCATATAGAGCATCCACGCAAGCATGCATTATAATTTATGCAATATACCGTGCTGGATATTCACACGGCTGTTCATTACAGCTCGGCCTCATGTGTGATATTGCAAAATATAATTTATGAACAGATTATAATTTGTTTGTTTGTTTGTTTGTTTGTTGTTTTTATCAGTTATTTTCCAACCAGCATTAATCTTAAGAGTAAGGCTAATTAAAACACCTGCTGCAAAAATAGAATTTAGAAGCGGAGCGATACATAGAGGTAAACGTCCCAATGCTGTTATACTCTATATCGGCACTCATGGAATACCTCTCATCCAATCTAATTGTTGGTCAGAACTAAGTGTTGCCTAATTAACAATGAAACATGGCACAGAAGATAGTGTGTGTTTCATTCTCAGTTGGTTTTAGATTTTTAGCTTTTTTTAATTTTTTTATTTTGATTTAGTTTTATATAAACAAAGTGGCCAAAAAATCTGGGTCCACAGGCAAAAACTGATTTAAAAGTATATATTACAACAAATTCTCAAATTCACATGACTGATGTCATGGCACGTGTGTGTAAAATGAATAGAAGAATGCTGAACATTTCTTTATGTATTTAAACAACGCCCAATAGGTATTAATAGGACCAAAGTGTGCCAATAAAACATTCCCCCTTCCAACATCTGTAATACAAGCCAGTATGGCTCTATGCTTTCTTGCTGTTTACACCAAATTCTGACCTCACCATCGAAATACTGCGGCAGAAATCAAAAATCCTTAGACCATGCAAAATTTGTTGACATAGTAATTCTCCAGAACAACCTGTTTCTAAAGTTTTTCTCTATTTTACATCCTAACAAAATAACTGTTGCATTAAAGGAAAAAACACTGCAGTTCAATTAGCGGGTAATGAGGTATTTAAAAAATAAATAAATAAATAAAAATAAGTAAAATAAATTAAATTGGTTTATTATTTTGTATTTTGTTTTATTAATAATGGCATTATTTCTTATTTCTACTTTTTTTTCCAAAAATGATTCCAGTGCTGAAAGCTTGAACATCAGTTGATATTAATATTCATCCTTTTTTTCCCCTTAAAAAATCACTTTCAAATGATCTGTTTCAACTAAATAACTTACAACCTACACCATATTATAATAAAAAAATAAGAAAGAAAAAAAGTCTTTTTAGTAAACATTTAAAATTCGAAAAGAAGTAAAATCTTTATCAGAACCATTTTTTTTATTTATAAAAAAAACATAATTCCTTACAGTATATCACCCTTTTGGCTTCATTTTCTGTATATGTTGTAGCGTTAAATTATTAACAGATTTAGATTTGTAGTGTACAGTATGTATATATTACTCTGATGATGAAACATGTGTAAAACACCTACTGTAGTCTTTCCTCACATTCTTCTGATAACAGACTGATCCATTTTTACTGCATGTGAAATGAACCCGCTGTTTCTGCAGTGTAGCTTGATGGCCTTTAGACTTTTGAAAAGGTTACGCTCAGTGGTGAAGGTGTTAATGCATAACTTTTATTATAAAAATGCACCATACTATTAGAAATAAAGATAACAAACTTAACTTTGCTTTACACCATTAAGTGTATATTTTAAGAGGGAAGGTGCAGGTGGTGTAGCTTTAATTTGCGTTTATGGTAAAAGTACATCAGTGGTCATTAAAATCCGTTTATGTGCCATAGATTATTTTTAAAGGTTGAAGGACAGCCAGCATACTAAAGATATCATCCTAGTAACAAACATATACACTTGAGAAAAAAATTCCAGCTACTATATGATAGTTTTGAATATGATAGTTTTACTACGTATATAAAATATTACTTTTAGTCTAAATTAAATATCATGTCCATCTAAATTATAATAGTTATTAATGGACCTGAGAAGGAATAAACCTAGCTGATCCTACATCAGCTCTCATGCACTGATTCGTAATTGCACTGGACATGACGTCAATATTAAAGTCATCAAACTAAAAATCTGTCTCCCGTCCCACTTCTGTAGTCTGCTTATGTATGAAAATGTCATTACTTCATTTTAATTAATAAGATGTATGTGACAGTAATGCCAATATGCCTTGTAGGACCCAAGTGTGTGTGTGACTATGTGTGTGTTAAATGAATAACCCCTACAGAAATACACACCAACCCAATAGATTTTCGTCAGTATGTGTTCATTAATTCTGACTGTAGATCCAAGAGGAAAAATCTTCATTTCGACCCAGTTGGCAAACACAGGACCAGACGAACTAGACGACATCCATAAAAAAATTTTACATTCCGAATATCAAGTCTTCAAGACTAATTTCATGCCATAAGTCATTTTTAAGACACCATAATGATGTAAATAGTATGTTTTTTTTTCATGAAGATCTAAACATCTAAACATCTCCTACGGCGTCGTAAAGACGACCTTGTAAAGGGCGAACATGCATGCACACTAGGAACGAATGTTAAGTGCAATCAGACCATTACAACAAGAAATTGTACGTCTTGTCAGAGTAACACACATTGAATCATCTGATCCGGATACCGATTTGGGTTTTATATTGGCTGCCCTTCTTTCCATAACACTCATATTTTGTCTAGACGGAGAGTGTACTGATTTATGCACCACTGTTGCTGGAGTTTCCTGGAGAAGAAGTGAACCTGCTTCGAACTTTGTAGTTGGGGTGAATGCATTTCATCACTTTCATCAAACATTACTTTTTTCCCAGTGCAGAATGCTTTTCTACACTACAAAAGCAACATGGCCACCATCGAAAACACATTATGTGAACAACATCACCACAACGGCATTGTGACGACAATTCTACCGCCAACTGCACCTTTATTGGAGACTACACTGAGGAAAGTGTTTTTTAAGGGAAAGGCGTTCACCGTGGACTACATAAGAACTGGACAAACCCTGTGTGACATGACTCATAGGTTTTTTTTGAAGAGTGATTTTGAAGCTCTACTGTGGGAGCGCTGCTCATCTTCACCTTGGCAGGAGCTGACTCCGCCTAAACCCTGGTTAATCCATGAATGGTCAAATGTGCAGAACAAATGGAGGCTGGCTGTTAGTTGGAACGCATTGTCCTACCTCAGTTACCCCAAACTAGCTAGCTTAGCTTTAGCGTAGCTAAAAATGCTAAGGTGGCTAAGATTAATTTATATGCTAATGTTATTTTGCGTTTGATTGAACTCTGTCATCCTAATGTGATGCGTAACAGATAGCTAGCGGTTTGACACCTGCAGTGCTGCTGTAACTCAACTTGGCCACTCCCCTAATTATGCATAATTGCATAATTGATGAGTTACAAAAAGATAAATCTAGCTAGGGACGTTGGCTCTATGGGGACTCGCTTTCGAAGTTGGTGGTCATTCAAGGAACTGCACATTTTTGCTTTCACGGATCATTAACATATGTTATAATATTTTTATAACAATTTACATACTGTACAGAGGTGGGCATGTGATTGCTTTTTATCCCACCTCTCCCACCAGCTTGACCGACCCTGCATGCTTGCGCAGTCATTTTATAGCTGTGCGTGTTACAGCTCATATAAGCTGTTTGTTTTCAAATGATGCCAGAGCTGAAAATTGTGGGGGGAAAAAAACAACAACCTTCCAGACACTGAGTTAGACAGCAAAATGGCTGTAAGAAGCTAACTGGAGGACATGGGCAAGGACTTCCGTGCTGCGTTCTCAGTTCCAGAATGAACGATTCTCTCTAAAATCTGTTTAGTTATGAAATAATTTGTTATATTCTGCCGACAAACATTAAAAACAGGCAGACACATAATTGAAAATAACCTATCTCTATTCTCTTTCAGACTAATCCCTTGTTCACAATCTCTCTTTTCCCTGCTTTTAATCTCCAGTCAGTATTTATTTATTCATTCTTATATAGAGAGGATTTCTTTCTGTTGCTCTATCCATCTCCATTTCACCCCATCCTGATGAAGAATTCATCTGTCGTGTGCACAGAGGGGAGATAAAGAGGAGTATTTCTCCAGAGTGGTGACGAGGGGGGCAGATTGGGATGGAGAATGAGAGGAGTGATGAGAGGACAAGAGAAGGGGACGGAGAGGGTGATGGAGGGGGAAAGAGCCCCAGCGTGGAGCAGAAGATCAGTGAGCTCATTTGCACTTAGATTGACGTCGATGCAAGACCAGGAACGCGCGAGAGCCACTGCTATGGAGCTTGCAGCCTTATGAACATGGAATGACCTGCGATTTGTGTGTGTGTGTGTGTGTGTGTATATATATACTGTATATATATTTATCGAAGTAAGATATACTCACAGGCATGGTCTGGCTCCCGTGGAGGCCACTGATTGCTGACTGAGCCTCGGTGTGTGTGGAGAACTTAACAAAGGCACATCCTGCAGGACACACACATACACACACAGGACAGGAATAAGAATAGGGAAATAATCTAGAGCAGTGCAGTAGGCTGGCTGTGTCTCAAAGACAGGCTGACACACACACACACACACACACACACACACACACACACACACACACACACACCCGGCACAAGCACTGAATAATCACAAATATATGTATATGTTTATTAGATTAGATTCCATATTAATAGTCATAAATATTACATGACATCATTCCACCTTTTCTTGTCTGTTGTCTTATAGATGGTGAAAGAAAATCTTATAGCAACACTTTATTTGAAGGATACCTACTTTGGGCCTTCGTAACACATACTGTACGCCTAGCATAAATATTTCATATAGTAATGCTGGGAAGGTGAAAAAGGGCCTCGTTTATCAAGTTGGATATGAATATATTTATTTGAAAATTATTCACAGCAACATTTACACAAGATTCCTAAAAATCCACTTCATTCAACAGAAGAAGAAAAAAAACTAGTCTATGAGTTGATGTACAGTATTATGAGATTCACTATGGGAGTAAAAGTATGCAGAGGTCAGGGTTCGGTACAGTTTTAAGGTCACGGTTCAGTACATTCAATACATTTAAATCTATAATTTGGTACATTTTCAGTACAGTTAAGTAGGAAAAAAAGACATGAACTTTCTTTTCACTGATGACGATGATGATGATGATGATGATATTAACTTCTATATCATAGTACAAACTTGTAAATGGTGGCAAACCATCGAACATTGTTGCTAGATGGTCAAAACCAAATAATCATACAGAGACCCCAGAATACTGTATTTCAGGGCAGATTATCATACATTGAAAATTTGATCTCAGAGCCTCCATAATCGAGTTTGCAATGTACTGTGTATAAGTACTGTACGTTTACCAACTGCATTGGAATGGATTCCAACTATTCAAACGACCTTTGACGTTAACCTTTAGAATCCTATCCCAGGAGACTTAGGGCACGAGGTGGGGTACACCCTGGATGGGATGCCAAACCATTGCAGAACACACACACATGAGAATGCCAATCAACCTAATCTACATAGCTTTGGACTGTGGGAAGAAACCAGAGTACCCAGAGGAAACCCACGAAGCCTGAAACATTGAATTAGATTTGTAATAAACATCTTCATCTGACTTTTATAAACCTGTGCACATTTCATATCTCTGAAGTGATATCTGAATCTTTTGATAGAAGCCATGGCCCTGGTTTGATTCCTGGTTAGGGAACACAACCCCAGCCGCGGCAGGGCTGGACGAGCCAGTGCACACCTAGTGCCAATCCTAAGCCCAGCTAAATTGCAGAAGGTGGCATCAGAAAGAAAGTCTGCAGTAAAATCTTCATTTTGTACAAACATAAGATTTACTACAATATTAATAAATGAGGCCCAGATGGTATGCGGTATGTACAATATGTTTTAACCAGGTGAGTGAACACCTGGCATTTATGGCATGATGGTGAAAGTTCAATCAATATAATATGATATTTTGGAGCTCTGCTGTTCTTCGTTGGGGGCGTGGCTCAGCAGTAGCTCAGCTTACATAAACACTGAAATGGTGCGTTTGGAGAAGGAGTGAAATTAGGTGAGTTTTTAAGTATTAAAAAGAACTGTATTTTTTGAGAAGTATTTCAGCTAGACCATTAACAGACACACTTTGAGGGAGCTCTAAGACCTATATTAAATTGTTTAAGAAATAATAAAATATGGGACCTTTAACAGGTTTGACTTGATGAAACTTTTTCATACTTGTCATGTTTCTTACTGTATGTTTATGCAAAAAGTGCTTTTGGGAGTTTTTAAAGAAAAAAAAGTGAAGAAAAGGGGTTTAGCATCATCATTGCTACTAGGAAAAACAATGTGTTTTTTAAAAAAATTAATTCTAATTCTTTTTTTTATTATTATTTCTAATGATTTGTGGATATCTACATGGTTTGTAGATCAATACCAAAAAAATACATTTAAAAATTTTCCCTCACCAGTTAACATTTTCTTTAAAAACTTTTTAAATATGGAGTAGCTTTAGAGGTAACAGCAATGTTATATTAATGCTATTTGTACGATAATATCAGGGCTTATTGCTTATTATTGGTTAAAAACAGTATAAGACAGAGCCATGGTATGAGTTCGTGTGTAAATAAATTCAATACCAACCATGTAATATTGTTGAGCCTTCAGAGAGAGAAAGCAATCACACACCACTTCTCCCACAATTACATCTTTTAAGCACAGTTTGACCTCTCTGACACATAATGGGGACTGAGTGAGTCAGTGAGAGTGTGTGAGAGCAAGTAGAAATGTATGCATGTGGGCATGCATGTAATGTAAATGCATTAGATTGGCCGTCTGTGTGTGAAAGAGTGAGAGAGAAGGATAGAATGAGAGAGAGAGAGAGGGAGTGAGAGAGAGAGAGAGAGAGGGCTGTAGAGAGAGACTCTGGGATGGAATTTGAATGATACTGGTGTCCCGCTGAGATGCAGTTACTCAGGAATGGATTCTGCCACTTTGGTGTCAAGGCCTTCTGTCAAACGCCTCCACGCTGGAACATCAGCCAGACATGCTTGTGTGTGTGTGTGTGTGTGTGTGTGTGTGTGTGTGTGTGTTGTACAAATACAACTGCTTGAGAAGTGCATATATCATGTATGTGTTTTAAATTAGGGTGTGTGTATGTGTATGTGTGTGTATGTGTGTGTGAGAGAGCGTGTTTGTGTGCACATATAGATAGACTGACAGAGTGAAACTGAACGTATAAATGACAGCCCAGCTGGAGTCCATCCACATGCGCTTCTATTTACAAGGCATGGTTTTTGTGTTCAGAGGAATCAATTGTTTCGCTTTGTGCAGATCAAGTGTTTCACTTCATCTCTGAAATCCACCAAACAAACTGAAATCAAAGTCTAGGCTGCGTTGCTCTTCGACACGCTCTCTCTCTTTTTTAGGTCATTCTTTAAAGGTTGTTCATACAGCACCTTTTATATATGAAATACAGCTCAATGCAACAACAGTAAGAATGAAACATGGCATGGTTACAGAATTAAAATATTTAAGCATGCTAATCAAGACATAGCTCAGTTATGTTTAGGTAAAGGATTAACAATTGCATTTTCATTGAGTCTTCTGCATTAAATCATGCATATTGTATGCCCAAGGGCTGTACCTATCGGATATTTTAGTAATCGAGTATTCTACCAAAAATTTAATCGATTAATCGAGTAATCGGATAAAATTTACTTTTGCATAATTAAACAGCAATGTAAAATATATACAGTAAGAGAAACAAAGATTAATATGTATTTTTTTTAACGCATACAGCATTTTATCAAAAATAAACATTGTCATTATTCACAATACAAGGAACAGCTTAAAGTTGACTGAGATGAATTAAGTGCATTACAGTGCCATACATTCTTATTTTAAAGCCTTTTCTCAGATGCAAAAACAAACAAAAAAAAAGGTATATCAAATGACTTTAAGTATCAAAAAAACTAAGGCACATATTAAAATAAATTTTTATATAATTTTATCGCTCCCTTCCATTTTGCACCCCGCAACAGAACGCTCCCTCAAATCAATACACAGCTAATACCCCTATCTCAACTACAGTACATGGTTTCGCGCGGTGGCCAAGTACGGTTCATCAAGATTCACCGCGAACTTTGGTGCTATGATTACGTTTCCATCTTACGTTTTCATCTTTTCCATCTTTAAACATGTTTAATGTTATATAATAAATAATTAAACATGTTAAATTTTTTTGGTGGTCCTCGCGGAAGCTTGCGGGACCTTGCAGAACTTCGCAGAACGTCAGCGGAATGTCGTCGGGCAATTGCCTAACTCCGCATCTCACCACGAGTCAAACCACATAGCTGAGATAGGGGTATAACTGTTTGCGTCTTCTTCCGGTTTGTGGGTGACGTAAGCGCTTCTTCGTTCCCGCCGGTTTGCATCCGGAAGCGCGCTGTGTCACGCCAAACAAATAATTGCGCAAAAACATGACACAAGCTTTTAAAATTCATTAAAAGAAGCTTCGAGGCAGAAGATTTTGCCTCAATCATTTTTTGTAATCGAATTACTCGAGTTACTCGAGGAATCGTTTCAGCCCTAATATGACCAATCAGATACAGTTTTACAGCACTGCGTTTTGGAAATAGTGCTCACTATAGAGCTAAAGGTCCAGTGGGTGGTGCTGGATCGGATCCTACTCTATAATATCTATAATCCAAAGTTTACCCCTAAGACATGACCCCTAACCCAGACAACATGTTAAACACACTTATCCAGCCGGAAAAAACACTCGGTTGTGTCCACCGAGTGGAGAGCGGACGTGACTCTGCACTTGTTGGATCAGGTCAGATTCAACCTCTTAGAATCTTTGTCAAGTTTTATCAATTTTCTGTGTTGCGCTTGACAATAAAGTACTGTGCAAAAGTCTTGAGCCATCCCTCATTTCTTCATATTAAATTTAGATATCACAGGTTGAATTAAACAAATGGAAACAAATGTTTTACTGTGACATGCTGCAAAGTGCCTAAAGATGCTATAAAAAACTTTGTTTTTTTTTTAAACAAACCTCTGCAGCAACCTCATTTCCACTCTCATCAGTTCCAGCCACTCAGCGTTCACGTACAGTATACAGTACTAATGCTCATCTGTCATCATCTGCTCCTGTTTCTCACCAGTTCATGATTGTTTTTACAGTATGTTTGAATGATTAATAGGTGTGGCTTAACAAAAAGCACTCCCCTGAAACTGCTAAGGGACAGGAATCGGACCGAAAATTAGAGTTTCCAAAAACGAGAGCCAAAAAATATTTTTCAGGAAACCTGCAGACCTATTCCTCAAGACTACATACAAATACAAGACTGTCTGGCTCTGTAAAAGTGAAATATGAAGATATCACAGGTGGCTCAGGACTTTTGCACAGTTACAGTGGGTTTCAATAGGATTCAAGAAATGTATACTACAGTAATATATTGGTTCACTATGAGCATAATTACTATTATACTATTTGCCACATCTGTTCAGTTTTGTTACATAACTGTACTATTAATTATGATTTTATTCATCAGGAGCCTAAGGCTAATAATACTGTATTTATTTATTTATGTATTATTTATTTAGCACCTTTCACATATTTTAACATACTGTACGGCTCATTGCAGCTTTTCATGACCCAATTCACAATAGGCATTATTTATAATTCATCGGAAATGTTTAAATGTGCATAAATTAATGTTACTGATCATTTTTATTGATATGCGATTTTTAAGAACTTCATACACACATATTATAAAAAACATGTTTATTTTAAAAGTCGGCAAAACATTAGACTTTTAGATTTTGATTGTCTTTCTTTCATCTCACTCTAACTGCAGGCGGAAGTATGAATGAAACCCCCTGCGACCCATCTGTGGGCCAGGACTCGTCAACGTTCTCTACTATTACATTTTTGATAACTAATAAAACTAATGACCTATTTTCACATCATACTTTTATCCATGTATATCTTTAGATCATACCTGTTTTCTCTCTGGTAAAACTCTGTGTATGCTGTTATCATAGAAACAATGACGTTTCAGAGTAAACACAGTGGTATAAATATAAGATTTGTGTTGTAGTTGGAAGTCTAAGCTACTGGTATAGAAAATGACTCAACACAGTCTGACCAATCAGATTCAAGATTTCAGCAGCAATTTTTTCTTGTATAAATAGGTATAAATATAAACACACAAAAATATATAACGATTAACAAAGTTAGGTGTGAATACAATTAAAATACTTCTAAAATAAAATAAACTTATAACGGTATAACTGCCAGATTTTGCTATAATATTTTTTTTCTTGGGCTTTGTTCCTTTTATCCTAGTGGTCACCACAGCAGATCATTTGATCCACAAAATCTGGCACAGGGTTTACCGCGGATGCATTCACTGTCACAACCCTCCATTATCTAACCGGGCTTGGGACCAACAGTGCATGCAGTGGCTGAGTTATATGGGGTGTAGGGTTAACAGTCTTGCCCAAGGACCCAACAGTGGCAACCCAACGGTGTCAGGGCTCCAATCCCTGATCAGCAACCCAGAGACTCAGCCGTCTGAGCTGCCACTGCCCAATCAAATTTTGCTGTAATAATGAATAATGTGCTGCTTTGAAGTGATCACAGTGGAAACCTGTCGACTGATGTTTTTTTTTTTTTTTTTTTTTGTTAATAACTTTTTATTGGAAATTCAATTATGAAAACAAAGAAATGCAATGCTTCAAGAGGTGGGAAAAAATTACAGGGGGAGGAACACAATGAATAATAAGTGAATCACAGAGTAAAGAAATGTAAACACACACACACACACACAAAATAATAATAAAAAATAAATTCATTAATTTAAAAAAACACAGTGTTACATGGCTTCGATTTAAATAAAACTAATCACATTGTTAATTCTGTAAGAAAGTTTGACTGTAAACGTAAAAGTTTTTCTTCTATATAATAATATTAATAATAATAATAATAATAATAACAACAAATTGCATTTCAGGAGAATATAAAATTATATAAAATCTCATATATTCAATTATTATTTTATTCTTATTTACTCTTATAATTCCACTATTATTATTATTATTATTATTATTATTATTATTATTCCCGCCTTGGGGTCTGTGTGCATGTAGTTTGCATGTTCCCCCCATGCTTGGTGGTTTTCCACCGGGTACTCCAGTTTCCTCCCACAGTCCAAAGATTAGGTTAATTGGGATTCCCAAATTGTCCGTAGTGTGTGAATGCGCATGTACAGTAAAAGTCGACCGGAGATGTAAACACACACACATCTTTTACACACGGTCGTAAAAACAGGAATAAATACTGTACAATGGAAATCACCTTTGGCCTCCGAAGTCCCTAGGTATACAGTACTAGAGAGGTTCCCTAGATTGATGGATGGAGTAGTAGTAGCAGTGGTACAGTAGTATTATTGTTATTTTTGTTGTTGTAAATGCATGCTTCAAATTCATGACTTAAGGAAGGAACTACTTCTCACCTTTGCTGTTTCCATCAGGACCCCTCAGCACGGTGCACTCTTCAATCACTCCATAAGGCTCGAAAAGGCGGTACACGTCTTCCTCCGTCTGCTGCTTGTTCAACATGCCAACAAACAGCTTCCTGTCCTCTGAAAAACAACACAGCAAAAAAAAAAAAAAAAAAAAAAAAGTCTGTTATGAATTCTGTCATGTCACTTGTGCCTTCTGGTCATATATTACAGTTCCGTGCATTTCTTTATTTAGCTCTCCAAGCATCCAGCTATTCGAGGACTGGACAGGCAAGTGCTGAAGATGCAAGAGACCAGAAGCAAGTGCAGAGTAGTTGTAGGAGGAACAAAGGGAGCAAGAACTAAGACTAGCCCACAGGATGCCAACTAACACTGGTCGAAAAGCGAGGCCTCATTCGCCTCCACACTGGAACATCAGCGATAATAGTAATAATGAAGCACTGTGAGTACCTGACTCAGAAATCTGTGCCTATTAACACACACGAGCTCCATCGCACAGTACTCCTGTTCCAATTAAAGCTCCTCAGTGCGCTGTCATGACTCATGTTCACACTTATTTCTTATTTTCCTGAATTTCCCACCACTTAAAGCCGGATTTTGCAAATGTGAGTCGCTAGTCATTAATACATGATTGTAAGACAAGAACAGTAAGGTAGACTTTAATAGACTTCACTTTAAAAAAGACTGAACTTCTCCGTTATACGGGATATGCACGTACACACACTGAACACTTCACAGGAACATCTGTACTTTTGAATATTTATGCAATTATCCAATCAGCAAATCATGTCGCAGCAACACAATGCACAAAATCATGCAGATACACAGGTGAAGAACTTTAGTTAAACTTCAAAAAAAAGAAAGAAAGAATTGATCGCTGGCTGGTTTGAGTAAGATGTTTGATCACATCTGTTTTTACACAGAATGGTATGAAAAAGGATCCAGTAAGCATCAGTTATGAAGGCAGTTCTCAGAAGAGGCTGTAGGTCAAATCACTGCTGTTTAAAACCATGGTGAGCAGAAAAGCCTCTCAGGCAAACAGACTACAACAGCAGAAGGCCATTTCTATTAGATGTTCCAAGAACAAGGGTCTGATGCCCCAATGGACACAGGATCACCCAAACAGGACATCTGACAGGAAAATCTGATGAATTTCTGATGAATATTGATTTTTGCTCCTGAATGATCGGCGAATTGGGTAATTGTATAAATGTGCCGTGGTAAAGTGGTACAGACTACTACATCATTGCAATTTCATATGCTTTCTTTATATAAATGATTGTTAAAAGAAAATGTCTTGAGGTGAATTGTTCTTACTTATCAGATGTGTGTCATGTAGCTCTACTGTATGAATGCTCTTACTGGAGTGCTTTCTTCACTTGCCAGTTTTGACACAAGTAATGTTGTTCTGTCCTAAAGTATGTTTGCGTATCTCCAAAACAGTAGATGGCAGTATGCACCTACTTGGTCAATAAACACATAGAAGAAGACGAGTACAACGACGTCAACTTTTGTGCTATTTCTAACATTATTCAAATTTTGAAAAAAAATTCAAAAACAGCTCTCTCCCACCTGCTTTCCAACTTTGGCGTGTGCTGCGTACATACAATACCAGTCAAAAGTTTGGACCATCTTCCACAATCCAAAATATACCATAATAATATACCATAAGGATTGGTTGTTTTTGTTTTGAAATGAATGATCTAATTCCCTGTGTTATTGCATAGTATTTAAATCCCCAGTATCGTCCTAGAACGTAGATAATAATAACACTACAGAAAGACATTGAACTATAAGGTAGTGTACGTTGATATTGGAGGCAACAGATGATGTCGGGTTCTAATCAGCAGTTCACTTCCATGTTTAGATACAACATGTTTAGATACATCTGATTGAACCAAGCTCAAGTACACTATTTGAAGCCTGAAACCACATTTCGACTACTTGATCCATGCCTGGGCACGGTTACACGGAGTGTTCACACTGTGCAAACCTACCGGACTGTGGGGTCAATCGGACTCCACACCGTGCACCCTAAAATCCAGTTGTTCCACCCCGTCGCCATAAACAAATGCGCATTACAGTGACATAATATAGTATCATGACTTTATCTGTGCTGGCTGTCCTAGCCTCCAGTCCTTTAGACCCCCTGCCCTGCACACAGCTTGATGTTTTCCCTACTGTAGACGCACATGATCAGCTTATTATTAAGCCCTTTAATGAGTTGTGCCAGGTGTGTTGAGAGTAGGTGAAAAAATGCAAACTGTGCAGAGCAGGGGGTTCCCAGGGCAGGAGTTAAGAAGCCCTTGTTAGCAACATTAGATTAGCAACTTCAGTGTAAAATTACAGGCGGAAACTCCAGAGACCGAAGATGATTTAGTTCGTCAATAAAGTCTGCCGTTTGAAGTTGGTTAAGTAGTACGGAAGAGGATGCATAAAAAAAAAACAAGTTCAAATTCAAGAGGCTAAGTATAATGGATGCCATGAATTCAAGCTGCCGCTGAGACAAAAAGGACAGCTGGACGATTTGATAGCTGGATTTGCAGAATAGAACAGATTGGCCAGCAATGCACCGTATCAACAGAAGCTAAGCCATCATTCCTACCAAACAAGAGCATGGCAAATTGCATCCTCACTATATTCCAGTCAAGAATGGCCTTTTTGAATCTGTTTTTTTTTTCTCCACCACCTCTTCCAACCCTCCCAGTCCAAGACTGAAGCAAAAGTCGGAAATTCGGTGCGAGGAGTCATACTATTGGGGCTGGTAGAGCAAGGAGATGGATGGCGCCAGGGGCTTGAGACCAGAGGAAGCGTGCCATACTGGTGACAGAGAGATGCAGGGAGGAGGGACTGCTGGCGGGAGGTAAAAGAGCGAGAGAAAGCTCTAATCTTGGTAGAAAGCACATGGCGCAGGCCACCTGCCAAATCAATCAGAGCTGACCCACAATAGCTGCTCCACACAAACACCCCATTCTGGTCAAAAACTGTGTGTGAGAGAGAGCGAGAGAGACAGGCTAAAGGAAATGTTGATATGTTTTCCAGAGCAGGTTTGAATAAACCTCTTATTATTCCCCTTTCATGTACCCAGTGTGTGTGTCATGGCGAATTAGTGCAACCACTGTGAGTGAAAGAACTGGCATCCCATTAGTAAGGAGATGCTGATTAGAGACTGTTTTTGTGACAGAGCAGCGCAAGCTTTTGTGTGTTGAGAATTAGCCCTCTATTAAAGCACAGTTTTTAAAAGACATATTGCATCAGAGGTGCCAAAATGTTAGAGTGGGTGAAAACATACTGAAGCTGTAGACATTACACCATACAGCTTTTACAGGGTTAAAATGAAACCAGAATAATTCTGATTGGTCAGAAATGTTTGGGTCACGTAGCTTAGACATTATTTCTGCATGCAGGACAAATCACTCAGCCAGAACTCAGACAGTTATTAAGAACGTTTAATGCTTAAGAGATTCCGTAGACATACTGTATGATACTCTTTTGAGTTAACTTACCCACGTATTGATGCATTTATTAGAATATCTAATCTTTTTTTATTGTAGATAGACATTCTTAGACATTCTTAGAAATACTATATTTTAAACTCAAATCATATCATATGACCAAGTTCGACCCCAGAACATCACCAGGTGTGCTGAACGGAAAGTTTTGTTAAGCTACTCTCAAGAGGAACTATTGTTACAAGAATACATGAACTGTATGACACTGAAAAGTCTGCAAAAGTGAGGCAGTTGGCAGAAGCTACTTTTATTGCACTTACTGTACTAGACACCACTTGACATTGGTAAGTAATCATCACTACCTTGCAGTTGGCCACTGCACTCATTCACTCTGGGCGCGTTAAAAACAGAAGAAAGACATTTTGCACGAGACATTTTCTCAAATATGAAAAGGAGATGGTCACCACTATAGTAACAGACAAGGCTAACTATATGATTGCTGCTGCAAGGAGTCCGCCATTCGAGAAATTTTATTTAACATTTGTTCAATGTTAAACTTTGAGATATTACAATTTATTTCAATATTGCATGTTTATAATACACGTAAATCTGAGTATTTTCAAATTGTGATTAATCACAGACCATTACTGTGATTACTCACTCACTCACTTATCGTCTATACCGCTTTGTCCTGTATTCAGGGTCGCGGGGGATCTGGAGCCGATCCCAGGAGGCTTGGGGCACGAGGGGGGTACACCATGGACAGGGTGCCAATCCATCGCAAGGTACACATACACTCAATCACACTATGGTCAATTTGGGAACGCCAATTAGCCTAATCTGCAGGTCTAACTCTGGAAGGAAACGGGAGTACCCAGAGGAAACCCACCAAACACGGGGAGAATGTGCAAACTCCATGCACACAGAGATGGAAATCATCGAACCCGGACCCTGGAGGTGCAAGGCGACTGTGATTAACTAGATTAAATTTTTTTATTTATTGACAGCATTACACACACACACACCAACACACACTGCCTGGTCATAAAAAAATTCTGGAATGAAATACTGGAATTGATTTAAAGAACTGTCTTTCCCATTATTAAAACCTGAAAGGACGGTGCTGAACCGTTAACCTAGTTAAAGAAATGTGGTCATAAATAAAATCATGAATGGAGGTCACTTAAATGCTTGGTGAAAATGCATCATAAAAAAAAAAAATTTGACAGTAGAAATTGGAATTGATGTTTAAAAGTGACACAAACTATTTCCACATGTGACTAAACAGCTGTGTGGTCATAAAACAAAACAAAAAAAAACACTTGTTAGTGAGACTAATCAGAAAGACTTCTTCAGTTTGTAAAGTAGTGAGCATAAAGATGGATTTTAAAGCAATAGAAACATCGCCATGTGATCTGATAAGCGCAGACGGACCCTGTTCCAGAGTGATGTGAATGTCAGGGTGCGAAGGGAAGCGCATGAAGCGATGCACCCATCATGCATTGTGCCCAGTGTACAAGCCTCTGCAGGCAGTGTTATGATCTGAGTTTGCTCCAGTTGGTCAGGTCTGCGCTGATGCTAGCTGATGACATGAATGTACTGAATGATCAGGGAATCACATCAAGGGCGTCAATTTTATATGAATAAAAAAACATATTAATAATTTTAAAAATTAATAATATCTTTCTAACTATAATTTCTCGTAATAATTTCTAAACATATGAGTGTTTTTTGAGTCAGATTAGAAAAAGTCAGATTTGCAGAAGGAAAAAAGAAAAAAAAAATCTGATTTGTACTAGGGTTAGAATTAAGGTTGGGACAACTAAAATTATAGCAGCTTAATTGAATCAGTTATTTGTCAACATGTATACGAATATGGCAGGAATGTGAAGCCTCTCCCACAGAGGTCTATATTTACAGAGAGCAGTGTGTGAGTGGCAGAATGATTCTGTTCAGCTATTGTAAATGATTACTGTTCCAGAGTTGGAGATTGAAGCACAGAGCTGGCATGCACACTGCGTGAGCGTGTGTGTGTGTGTGTGTGTGTGTGTGTGTGCGAGCGTGCGGGTTGACTGATGAAACTCTCAGTCAACAGTTTCCACACAGCCTGTGTTTACCGAACACACACTCGTCCAGGTGTGTGACGGAGGCCTGTGAATGTGGGCATGATTGAGTCGGCTTCGGATGACGGGTGTGTTGCAGAGGACATGCGAGTTTAATGCCTTGTCGGTGGCCTTGTTTGACTGTCTCACACACGAACACACACAGACACACACAGACACGCAATGCTGTCAGGATGGTCGAGCCTGACGACGTGCCAGAGTTTTTATCATCTTTATGAGTCAAGGTCTGATGTCTACGGAGAGTGCTAAGCTATATAAAGCAACAGAGCAAAAGCCACAGAGCAACAGTCCACCCAAGGACACAGAGAGAGAGAGAGAGAGAGAGAGAGAGAGAAATGAGAGGAATGAGAGGAATGAGAGAGGTGGGGCCAAATCTAAATAAAATATCAGAAAAGTGCCTGTAAATCGCAAAATCTCTTCCAAGGCCATGACATCCATCACACACAAACACACACTAATATTCCGGTTCCACCAACACAGTGCTGGCACAAGTAATGAGAGAACTGATTTTTCTTTTTGTTTTTGGCCATACGGCCCACGTTGCTACCGGTTCAACAACTAGATGCACGGTCAAACCACGCAAAGTCCATAAACATATAAAAAACATCACCCCAGAACCAGTGCTGTAATGTAACAGAGCACATTGGGCTTAAGTAGAATTTTCACGTATCTATACTTTACTTATTTATGTTTTTTATATTTCTGGCAACTGTCTATTTTGACTCCAAGACATTTCCCCTAAGCATGTTCGTACTCGTTAGTGTGTTTGTACAGTTCGAGTTGGTGATGTAATGCCTGTCTTTTGCCAACCGCCAAGCGCTGAGGGCACAAAATAAATAAATAAATACAAATAATCAGCCCGCTTCGTCGTCACAGTAGAATCGAGGGTGACTGATACCATCATGGAAGCACCTGCTGCCATCTCTGCTAATGCGACAACTCCAGTGACAGACGAAAACCACCCTGAACATAGTGGGGGGAAGGATGTGGTTCCTCTTATGCCTACTGAAATCACTGAAATAATGACAACTGTAAAATCCCTGTCCAACTTGAAAAAGCATATCAATGTCAGTTAAACCAATATTGATTTAGCCGTTTTTTTGTTGTTAGCTAGTTAGTTATTATTAGTGTTGGCGGACGTTACTTTTTAAAGTAACTAATTACATTACAAAATTACTGTCTTTAAAAAGTAATCAGTTACATTACTGCGTTACCTTCTGATAAAAGTAACTAGTTCGAGTACTTTCCCATTGCAGAAAATTAAAACTCCTTTGTGATTCCTCATGCATGTTGTTTTAGTCAAGACCTTTATAATTATTCTACC
>JAQMYL010000018.1:14959368-14972564 GCA_030014365.1 Clarias pachynema
TAACAGCAGGAATAACAGAGGGGGGCGGGTTATCGGGGGCGGGGCTTGTAGGACGACTTTCACACACACACACACACAAACACACACACACACACACACACACACACTCACACACACTAACGGATTGGGAATGACTGCTGTCTGGTTCACAGATTACATAAATTGTCCGAATAACGGATTACATTTTTGAAAAAATAACTAATAACTGAGTACTTAAATGGCGGACCTACAGTAACGCGTTAGATTACTCGTTACATCAAAAAAGTACTCTAACGCGTTACACCCAACACTGGTTATTATCATAAGACTGTTCATATATCTGGTTAATGTGATAGCCAGGCTAACTTGTGCTAGCTAACATCACTGGTTAGCCTACTGTACATACAATGTTTATACATACAACACCACTGAATTTTTTTTTCCTGGAATTAATTCAAATTTTGATGTTAAATAATGTGTGGGAACTCAGATATACAGTATTCCACTTTACTTAAAATTTTTTAATTGTAACTTTTAATTAAAAAATTCTAACTGCTCACTTTTTAGTAAAACGTTCAGCTTTACTTCCATTACTTAAGTACAGTGAATATCAGATACTTTAAGACTTTTACTTGAGTAATATTCTCAAATTTAACTTTAACTTCTACCTACCTGTATGTCATTGTCTGAAAAGATTCTTGTACTTCTACTTAAATATCCCTTTCAAGTACTTTATAAAAGACTACTGCAAACAATGATCACAAGCTAGATGAGTAATACTGAGAATTACTGCTTTGTGAAGCTGCTCTAAGTCACTGCGCAGTCAGTACCATGGACAGCTCCACTAAACATAAGGGAGGGGCAGGGTGCTGAAAGTCACCGAAGCTGCCAACAGATTATCGGCTACCGTCCTGCTGTCATCTGTGGCCTATATTCGGGCCTCGAAAGCTCAGTCCGGGGAGTAGGATGTTTAAGGCATGTCACTCATATGCGTCTCCTCTACCAGCAGACACGGAGACCTCTGCCAGAAAAGAGCAGAACGCAGAGCAAAAGCCAACGCCTGTGCGTGCCAGCTCTCTCGAACATCGATTCAAACATCGTCCGGCACGGCTCGTCCAAGCGCCTATGCTGACCGCGGTCCCTGGCAAGAACCCAAAGAGAGGATGGGGCGTCCACTCCGCCAGCTGTGATAGCGGGTCCCATTTCCCCAGTGGCTCCCATTTCTTGCCTTAGGTTTTTCACATTTGCTGGGGGAAACTGAAATAAAGACTTTGTGTGTTTCCGCACTGCAATTATCATCTCCTGGCATCTGTGTTCCACTCACTACCCACTTATAGTTAACAGACATTTCAGACTGTTGACATTGTCATTCAAATGGTTTATTCAATATTCAATATTATATAATTTCGCTCTATTCAATTCATTTATGTGCTATTGATTTTTACTTTAACAAAGATTCTGGAAATTCATGTCGTATTTTAACGGCAGAAATGTAATCGCTTGATGTGGGATGACCTTAAAAGATTTTGCAAGATTGATCTCTCCATCCATCTTAACCAACATCTCTATGATACAATGGATACAATGACCTACAACTTCATGCCAGTGGACATTGTTATAGGGGAAGTCACGTTGCAGAGGACCCAATCTCTGACAACCCACAGATATACACACACACACACACACACACACACCACGGGTGATCTGGAAACTCCAATCAGTCTACAAGGCATGTCTTTGGTCTGTGGGGGAACTCGAAGGAAACATGGGGAAAACATTCAAACTCCACTCACACTAGAGGTGAGATTCAAACCCCTAGCACTGGAGGACCGAGGTGACAAAGCTAACTAGTTAGCGACCGTGCTGTCAGTTTGACCTCAACCTGAAAGGATATAATTTCTGATCCAAAGTTCAGATCTAAAATAAAAATAAAAGTGAACCTGAGAAACTGACACTTTTTCAGTCAAGACTGAGACCATATTTAGCTTCCTTAATGTCCAAGACCAAGCGCAAATGCTAAAAAGACAGGCATGTCCAAGTCAATACAAAAATAAAAGAGTCCTGTCACAGCACTGTGCATGGGTTCATAGTCGCAGAGCTGAAAGACTTTTTAAAACGGATGCCTGTCTCCTGAGTCTGATGCAATCTATTGCATAACGGTGCTAATTATTAGGTGAGAATGTATGTAAAAATGTATTTTATTTTATAATGTTTGAATTTGACACTCAGATCATCCTGTGTGCATAGAGTTTGCATGTTCTCCTCGTGCTTGGTGGGTTTCCTTTGTGTTCTCCGGTTTCCTCCCACATTCCAAAGACATGTAGGTTAGGTTAATTGACGTTCCCAAATTGTCCGTAGTGTGTGAATGTGAGTGTGTGAGTGTGTGTATGTGTGTGTGTCCTGCGATGGATTGGCACCATGTCCAGCGTGTACCCCGCCTCGTGACCTGGGATAGTATCCTGGGATAGACTCCAGTCCCCCTGCGACCCTGAATACAGGATAAAGCGGTATAGACGGTGAGTGAGTAGCTCACATACTGCCACGACATTTCTGCAAAGCACGTAAGTTACACCCATGTTTTATTTTGTTAGCATCCCTGGGATGTTCATTTTCATTCCATTTTTGGCTTTTCTAAACCTTTTTTTTTTTTTTTTTTTAAAGTCGTGGCCATGTGAATAACTTGAGCCAAAGTTGCTAAATGAAAACGAACCGCAAGTCCCAGGTGAAACCGGGTCTCTATTCCAGATGTGGTATTGATTTATTTATTTATTTATTTTTGCTGGTGGAAATGTGAATAGAGATAAGGCCACCGGCTTCGTAATCCGCACTGGTACTGGCTTCACAGTTAAGAGATGTTCTCACACACACACATACACACACACACACACACACACACATGCACTTGCAGCACTAACTATAATAGCTCTCTGAGCAACAGCTTTCATCACAATCCCCCGCCCCCCAAACACTCGCTCCCCTGTTCCTCTCGAACGCTGCTGCATCAGCATCAGTCTATGTGTGTGTGTGTGTGTGTGTGCGAGAGAAAGAAATGCTTTGCAGGCAGCAAGAAGCCTCTGAGCTCTCTGACTGTCATTCATCGTGTCTCGCTCTTCTACACACCCTCTTTCACACTGCCCGTTTCTCTCTCTATCAGAGTTTGCGAAATTGACACGCTCCTACATGTAAACTGTAAAAAGTATACACAGTTCCTAATATATACAGTGTCGCCGATATCCACATCCATCTGTCTCCACTTCTCTCCCTCCCTCTGTCATCCCCTGTTTCCGCTGCCCGTGTGTAAGTGTTGCTGGCTGTTGCAGGCCGGCTGCTGATCTGTTCTTCGCTGCTCAATGAGAAGCCTGGCTCGTTTCAGCTCTATTAGTGTCCAGCCTGAGGGGACAAGCAGTGCAGTGCATCATTATACACGCTGCAGGTCTGCCCAAATCTGTCCATACAATATTAACAGAGACATGTGAGACTGACAGTCTGCAGTGTGACCAGTTCACTTCATCCATCAGCGCAGTGAAGAAAAACCAGCTAAACAAACAAACAATAACAAAAAACAACAACAAATAAAATGAAAAAAAAAAATATATATATATATATATATATATATATATATATATGCATTTTGCTTTATATTAAAAAAAATGTTTGATTTAATAAAATAAAAAAATCCAATTAAAAAAACCCCATAAGACATATTATTGATCTGTCTTGTAAATAATCTAGTCTATTATTTAATAGATATTCGTGCAAAATCGTGATTCCTTTGTGTGGCGATTCATGTATCACCATGCTGATTCAAAAATCTATTTAAATATATATTTTTTTTATTATTTATGTATTTTGAATTTGAGATGGTAAAATGTTGCTGTTCCTTTATAATCCTACAGGTGGCACTCTAAACTCTTTACACATTCCCAAGCAAATGTATTGCTACATTTGTAATTATTTTCTACATTTGTTTACAACTGTAAAAAAATAATAATAATCAAACGGGTATATTTATAAAACCATGATATTAACTAGTAATTGAATCAGCATCTGGGTATCGTGATAATATCGTATCGGGTCATCCCTGGTGATTCCCATCCCGATTATTTACTTCCTAATAAATGACTTTATCATTTATCAGAAAGAAAGAAAGAATGAAGGAAAGAATAGAGAAATAAGGGCAGAATATAAACCAGAAAGAGATACAGAGGGAGGGAGAGAGTGAGGGAGAATAAAAATGAAAAAGAAAAACGGGTGAAATGAAAGAAAGAGAGGGATTTATTTAAGAGAGATAGAATAAAAGAAGAGGGAGGCTAATAGAGGTAGGCAATGAAATAAAAAAATAAAAAAGAATAATGATAGTAGTGGGAAAATAAAGAAATGCTGTGAGGAAAGAGAGAAAGAGAATAAAACAGAGAGCAACAATGAGAGAATGAAAGAAAAGGACAAAATTTTGGGGGAAAAAACGAAAACGAGAAATGAGCCAAATGAGAGGGGGAATTAGAAAGAGAAAGAGAAGCAGAACAAAAGATAGAACCGATGAGAGAATGTGGATCGGAGAATAGAAAGAGCGGAAAAAAAAGGGGGTAAAATAAGAGAAAAAGAGAGTGAGAATGAGAAGGATAATGATAGCAAAAAAAAGATGAGTAAAGGGAGAAATATTTAAACCGAAAGAAAAGAAAGAATAACAGTGGAAGAATTGAAGGAAGAAGCAAATGATACTGTAAATGGAGGAAGAAAAAGGAGAGAAGGAGAATAAAAAGAGAAAGAGGAGCCGAATGAAGGAGAAATAGTAAATAGTTAAAACTGAATCAAGCAAGCAAGAATGAAAAAAAGGAAATGAAAAGGGGGAAGAAAGGAGAACAGAAAGAGGCGGGGAGAAATAGAATGAAAGAGGGATAATATCAGAGAGGGAGAGAACCAAAGAAAGAAAGAAAGGAAATGAAGAAGATGAAGAATGAAAGTGAAAGAAAGGGAGAATGAAAGCGGGCCGGGGAGAGACGCAAAAGAGAAGAAGTGGGGGAACAAAAAAAGAGGAGCAACAAATGAAAAGAAGAGAAAGTGACAGCAAAAGTGAAAGAGCGACAAGTAAAATGGAGAGAAGAGAAAGAGGAGAAGCGAATGACAGAGAAAGAGGACAGAGCAAGCATGAGGGGAAAGAGAGCGAGGGAAAAGCAGAGAGCGTGAGAGCGAGAAAGGGAATGGAAAAATGAAGAGGGAGAAAAAGGAGTAGCGGCGGCGTATGAAGTGTTGATGTTTGTGTGATATAAAGCCGGTGATGAGAGCGACAGAGCAGTAGTGAGAGATAATTACGTTATCGGCTGCAACACAGCGCGGGGGGGCTTGGCGTGATTTATTGGATACATATTCATAATATGACCTCGGAGTTACTCTTCTGTCTCTCCATCCCAGTTTGTCTCTTTCTTTCTCTCTCCCTCTCTGTCTCTGCCAAACCCCTCTCTCCTGCTGGCTATAATGCTGATTATCCAGACAGACTCCTCATTTGCCTCTCATTAGCAGGGTGAATATGCATGAACCCCATGTGTTGGACTCTCGCTCCTTCCTGCCGCTGTGGCTGCATCTGCATCTGCACTCGGCCTTTTCTCCTCTCCTCTCCTCCTCGTCCCGCCGTCTCTTTTTCTCAATTTCTATCCTAGAAAGTATCAACTAACTTTTTAAAGAACTTACTAAGTAGCTAATCTTGTTCAGCAGGCTTACTCAGAAGAGAGCGAGAAGAGGAGAGAGAGAGAGAGAGAGAGAAACCAGGATTCTTGTGAAGCTCTCCAAAAAAAAAAAAAAAAAGGAATGGGGGGAGAAGGTGGGAGAAGATGATGCAAGACTGAGTTAAAACTGTGCAGGCAGTAACTGTGTGCGTTCAGAGGGAGCTCAATGGGGTACACACCTGACTCGGAATGAATTGAAAGGTTGTTTTTTTTATATTGTTATATTTCTTATATTTTACTTATTTATTCAGTTTTTTCTTTAAAAAAAACAAACAAACAAAAAAAAGCTTAAATTGAGATTCTCACAACCAAATATAACCTTGAATATTTGTGTGTGTTGTGAAGACCTGGTGGGTGTGGAAAAAAAAAAGGAAGGAAAAAAAAAAAGAAAAAAGAAAGCAAAGAATCAGTTACTCCAATTAAGAAATTGCTTTAGCTTCCATGATGACTTCGAACTGGCAGATGTGCCTGACTGGGTGATATAATTGCAAATGAAAGCAAAACAGAACTGAAATTAAATATGAAGTACAAGCACTGAGCTGTTGAAATGAACAGGTTTGAGGACCGTAGAGCGGTGCGAGGCTTTATGCATAAAACGCATTGATTTTGAAAGTTAAAAAGAAATGGAGTCACGAGAACTCAGGGGCGTGTAAATGAAAAAGTTACTGTTTACTGTATGTCGATAACCCTGAAGACACTGAGAGAGAATAAAGAGAGACGTGACAGTATGGTCAGGATGGAATGTGAATTCAGACTCTTAGAGTTCCTCAACCTCAGCTCCATCACTCACGCTGATAATCGGTCTCTACTAGAAATCTTCACATGTGAATAAAATTTCTGCTGAATGAAGGTGATTGACATTTACAGTACGGGGATGAGACCCATAGCAACAGTACAGCATTTGAATTGTGCATACATTTTCAAGAAGGTGTGAATGACGTTCCCGGTCGAGGTGGCTTGGAGCGAGTGGGACGCCTGATCCTTGAAAATCCACGGAAGACACGCATCTGTCTGTGGGAACCGTGCACACGATCGTTCACCAATACCAACTGCACATTACAGGAACACAGCTGGGATTTATTGCCGCATCCGAGCCTTTTCCACATGTTTGAACCATTGAAGACTCGCTTTGTTGGACTTGCGAACAAATCCGACTTACGAACGTGGCACTCGTTCATAAGTCGGATACTTATTGTATTTGTATGCTGGAAAAGAAAGCAACATAGTATATAAGCAACCACTTTTTAGACAAAAAAAACATGCAGACACAATAGTCAAATTCCTCAGAAGAACTGCGGGTTGTTCTGCAGGATGCTAAGTAAAACTTAGTTTTATAATTTCCTTATAAAGCTGCACAAATTGCACCAAAGACTAACGGGTCCTCAAAGCATTGTCACACCAAATACTACAGTAACTTTCTTTTATTAATTAAGGTTTACTGTAAACATTTGACAGCTACCAAGTGAAAACGAGTAGGACGAACACCTTCCTTTCAATTCATGAAGTCAATGCGTCTCAGCTGCTGTTCATCTTACGTCACACTGAGATAGCAGTTTACAGTATGTCCTCCTAGGCATACAAACTCATCATTCGCTAGTGCCTCTGTGATTGACAGCTGAGAGAGCAGCAAGCATGCCCTCTCTCCAGTCTTTGAATGGCTGTGGCATATTCAGGTTCGCATTACACAGGAACAACAAAATGAATGAATGAATGAATGAATGAATGAATCAATTAAGCATATTTTAGTTTAGTAAGCGAAACAGTGAGTGACAGTTATGTTTCTCTCGTGATGTACCTAACAGTCCAGATATTCCATTTATAAATTAAAACAACAAAAATGCAGATGGTGCTGATTTTTCCGAAGTCTGGGACGCATGTGTTTATACGTGTGTGCTGTCATAAAAAAAATAATGCACTGCTGCATTTCATCCTTACTATCTAAAGTATTTTTCTTTTTTTCCAGAACTAGACTGTAATGTGCTGTAAACTGCAATCTGTCATATGTCGAGTAATTGTGTTTTTTTTCCCTACATTACGGAGGCTTTATGATGATTTGGATCATTATACTTTGCCTTCTGTGCTGATCTAAATAAAAGTATTTATGGGACCCAGCGGTTGTCAAGCCAAAGGCTGAGACAGTAACTCAAGCACTGTGCTCTTCTGTTTCCTCTGAACTTTTGGCCTTATCTCATTCATATTCATGAAATAATCTCAGCGAGGTTTACCACACACACACTCACACACAACCATGCACACACTCACTGACATATGCACAGATACAGTCATAGAGACACACACACAGAGCATCCGGCACAAACCGTACTATCTAATAGAATAACACGTATACCTAAATAAAGAGATTTAAACATGCTCATATAATCGTGCAAGCACACACACACACACATGCACGCATATAGATTCTCCGTGATTTCTTAAGCAATTGAATCTGCAGGCTCTTTTACTTAAACTACTAAAGAGGCAGATCTATCAATAAAAGATGAAAAGGCATTACAGCTTGTCAGCCAGCATCCGATCCCTGCGCACACAACACAACAACACGACACCACATCACAACACACAACACGTTAAAGCCACTGCGAACACCAGTAAGATTCATTATGTCATCAAAACTGTGCTCATAAATTGCACCGTCCTCGTTCTCATATGGTTTTTCTATAGTAATAACTCAAAACGAGAGCTTGCAAAGCAGAAGCTCCACATAATCTAAAGATAATAATGATTGCATATTATTTACGAAAGGGAAAAATAAGGAACAGTATGATAAAGTTTCTCAAAAACAGATTTCCGGTAATAACAGGAAGTAAATGCAAATAATGTAACTACAAAGTTCATAAAGTGTAACGTGCTATTCATGTCATGTTAAACAAAATTATGTAAGGATATACCGAATTAAACATGTCTCATTAGGAACGGCATTACTCTACACCATGAGTAAATATTTTCCTATAAGCTTTGTGTGAGGGGCGTTCAAGTCAAACCAGGACTTTCGATTGTGCAGAATAAAAGAACCCCTTTATTTCTCTATATGATCTCCTGCTACACTAATGCACTTATCCCAGCGTGCATTGATGTCCACTTCATGTCTGAAACGCTGGCCTCCCAGGAACTCCTTTAATGTTCTCAAACATGAAGAAATGGCTTAGAGCGAAGATTTTGCAATAACTTCCAGCCCGAATTCCGGTAATGTGTAAGTGGTGTTGGTAAATGATCTCAGTTCTCACAGATAGATGCATCTCTTCAACAAGTTGGCGACAAATTATCTGTCGATTTCTAAGGATCAGGCGAATTCAAATGTCTCACTGCGGCTAAGCGGCTCATTACAAGTCCCGGTTTGACTTGAACATGCTTCATAGTAGAAAGTTTAACGGAGGAATCAGCAATACTAGAGAGGGTAAAACTTCTGTTGATGTTTGAAATCAACACACAAACGAAGGGAGCTCAGTGGTTAAGGCGGTTTAGAAGGTCCCAGGTTCCTTCTAAAGTTGCCCAAGTTGCCCCTGTTGGGCCCTTGAGCAACGCACTTAACTCTCAAATGTATAATGAGATGCCCTCATATTGATGGCTGCACGTTGCCAAGGCAGCGACACTAACTGTTAAGCTAGCTGACCAAAATCATCGAAATTCCCTGTTGCTGATTGTCTTCGTGTGCTTTCAGGTTACAGGTCTTTGTACAAACAGCTGATTAAAAAAAAAAAAATCTATAAAAGGTATCCAGGTGACGACGAGGAGATAATCATTGAATTTGACGAAAAAGTGTATTGAATTAAAATTACGCCTCCTTTAAGACAAAGGAAAGGTTTATTGAGAGACAGACAGAGAGAGAGAGAGAGAGAGAGAGAGACAGACAGAGAGAGAGAGAGAGAGAGAGCACGTTTTCCATGAGTGACATTGAAAGACTGTGGTAGCATCTGGTGCTGGAATGAAGGTATCAGGTGCAGCAGTGTTACTGGGATTTTAAACACTATCTGCGCTTATTGCCACTTTATTAGACACACAGAACTTGGGATTCTGCCATATTTTAACACATTTAGAGACTGTAGCTTTTTTCCCTCCCATATTTCCAGCTTTAACTAATCATTCTCTACTAAAGGATCACTGCATGACTGCACTGAAATTTCTGCTTGTTGGACTTTTTCCCACAACACAGCCGTGACATTTCTTCGGGATCTAAATCCTAGCGATATGAGGTTGCTCATGTTAGGTTACACCAATAAAGAAGCCCACAGTGGTACATTTTCATCAATAGACACATGCACCAGGCTGTACCTGATAAATACGTCACATCATATATATATATATATGTGCAATATGTATGCCAACACCTCAGCTGCAGTTTCTCACAACGCTGTGGAATTTCATGCGCACCTGCACTTCCTAAATGACCTCTTTATCACATTTGCTCCCCGGATTTATATAGAACCCGAGAAAGCGTCGTACTTCGCGCGATCTTCGGCAGCCGCCGCATATACCGCCAGTACATTGCCGTTTCAATGCGCTAATATGTTTAGATTCGATAAGCGTTCATTTACAGCTCTTTCCAAGATAAATAACCGCGTGATGAGAGTGCTATTCAAGTTTCCCAGCATGCATGCTGACTCCGCGTGTGTGAATGTGCTCTTACAGCTCTTCAGATAGGGATGTGCGAGTCAGAGAGAGAGAGAGAGAGAGAGAAGGAAAACGAGCCACTATATATATATATATATAAGATATATAAGATATATATAAGAAGCAGTTCAAAGGTGGCGCTAACATTCTAAAACTTTTCCAATGCAAACTTCATTAAGGACAAAGGATGTAACTGAGCATTAGAACAATATTAGGAATGAACAGGTGTTCATTTGTCAACCAGTCTAGCTATAAACACTATGGGTACACCATGCTGTATATCCTTTCCTTCCTTTTTTTTTTAAGAAAGCTTACTAGAAATGTTTCAGACTAGAGCTTTGTATCAGGACTGGGATCCACTAAAACACAAAAGCCAAAATAAAGTAGGATGGGTTTTACATTCCTGCAGATACACTCTCTCATCATCTATACCGCTTTATCCTGTATTCAGGGTCACGGGGATGTGGAGCCTATCCCAGGAGGCTTAGGGCACGAGGCAGGGTACACCCTGGACAGGGTGCCAATCCATCGCAGGGCACACACACATACACTCACACACTACGGGCAATTTGGGAACGCCAATCAGCCTAACCTACATGTCTTTGGACTGTGGGAGGAAACCGGAGTACTTGGAGGAAACCCTCCAAGCACGGGGAGAACATGCAACCTCCATGCACACAGAGATGGGAATCGAGCCTGGCCGGGAATCAAACCCATACCCTGGAGGTGCAAGGCGACAATGCTAACCACTACACCACCGTGCCACCCAGGTTAGATACAGTGCTGCAAAAAAACAAAAAAAAAACAAACAAAAAAAAACAGATTTTTTTCTACTTTAAGAATTTGTGATAACTGTCACTGGAATTTTGGAGGATTTTCGAGCATTAAAACCTTTTTAAAAAAAATAAAAATAGGAAAATATGTACTGTATGACCCTAGACAAAGAACGCAATCATTAACGATTGTTCACTGCACTACGTTTCTAAAGTTTGTTTATTTATTAAGTTATTTATATGATAGTATTAGGCCACACCTACAATACCTACGGCTTAATGATTATATAGGGTATATAGTGGTACAGTATTACGCTACACACCCCGTATATGCAGTGTGACAGGAACCATACATTCAATGAGCGAGCAAGTGGGAAGATGAAACATGTCTAATCTAGAGATGCCAAGTCAGCTTTTTTATCGCTTTTCACTGCACTTGAGCAATAAGTTCAGCAAAAAAAAAAAAAAAAAGGAAGAAAGAAAATGGAAATAAATGTAGGTCTATTGTAGCAATCTAATTCATTAAAAATGAAAGGCTTCATTCCGGCGTTCTGGATGAGACATGTGGTGTTGCGTTAGGTGACGACTGGAGCGTTGAAGGTGGAGGAATTTCTCTGCCACTCCGTCCTAGAAACTAAAAACAGAATCCCAAATACTGAGCGTGCCAAAGCACGACGCAGCCTATCATACTAATGTAAAGCAGCTCGCGTCGGGAAGGGGAAAAGGGGTGGGAGAGGTTTAAATATTCATGCGCACAATTCAGAAAGAGGACTCTTCATCTCCAATCCTTTTCATCCCCCTAACCCCTCCTCTGCCGTCACACTTTTTTTCCTCCCTCAAACTCTCTAAGCAACTGCCACATCTGCCACAGCTGGCACTGGAAATGTTCATGGTGGCTTTCCGTAATGTGAGAATTATAGTAATTATGAATTTTCCCACACGTTTTTATTGTTCGCTATAAGCAATCTGATTTTTCAGGAAGTCTTAGGTAGCAATATGCACAAATATTACATCATAATTAATAAGATGTTACAATTTTTTATACAGGCGTATGTAAACGGGCGGCGCTGCGGTGTAGTGGTTAGCACTGTCGCCTTGCACCTACAGGGTCCGGGTTCGATTCCCGGCCAGGCTCGATTCCCGTCTCTGTGTGCATGGTGTTTGCATGTTCTCCCTGTGCTTGGTGGGTTTCCTCCAGGTACTCTGGTTTCCTCCTACAGTCCAAAGATATGCAGGGAATGCAGCGTTTTCAAATTGCCTGTAGTGTATGTGAGTGTGTGTATGGTGTGTGCCCTGCGATGGATTGGCACCCTGTCCAGGGTGTACCCTGCCTTGTGCCCTAAGCCTCCTGGGATAGGCTCCAGGTCCCCCGCGACCCTGAATACAGGATAAAGCGGTATAGAAGATGAGTGTGTGAGTGTATGTAAATGTTCTGGTATAAATTCAAAAGTTTGAGTTAAATGAAAGAAACACACCCACTACAGCAAACGTATATATACAGTATGTTTTACAAGCATTTTTTTCATAGTTGATGAATACCAAAAAACAAAAAAAAAACAGCAATCGTGCCATGTGCAAAAGTTTTGACACCCTCCCAGGGCAGTTCTCAGTAACATACCCTTTGGGAAACTTTTTCTCTAAAAAAAAAACTCTAAATCTTTTTCCTTGCAGCATGGTGGCGTACTGGTTATCGCTGTGGCATAATAAAACCTCCAGGGTTGAGGGTTCGATTCCCACCTCGGGTCTGTGTGCATGGACGTCGCATGTTCTCCTTGTGGTTGGTGGGTTTCCTCCCATCCAAAGACATGTACATGAGGTTATTTGGCATTCCCGTGGTGTGTGTGTGTGGGTGCTTCATGTCCAAAGTCTCCTTACAGAATGAGCGGTATAGAAGATGATGAAGATGATCGTCCCTGTTCCCTGTTAAACATTGAGATCTTTTGGGGCCATCTTGGATACAACACAAGGTTTCCAATGCCTTCCAGTCCATACCGTAAAGGCAGAATTGCAGCTTAGAGTAAAGCAGTGGTTCTCAAACTTTTTCTGTCATTCCCCACTTAAGGGGGTGGGCGAATTTTCAAGCCCCACTTGTCAACAA
>JAQMYL010000018.1:14978541-14991615 GCA_030014365.1 Clarias pachynema
GTAGAAAATAAATCACTAAACAAAAACAAAGAAATTTGCAAGTGACCCCAAACTTTTGAACGGTAGTGTATATTTACTGAATTTTCACATTTTCGCACTTTGTTATTTACAGTATGTTTCAACTTTCACTTTTTCTCCACTACATTTGCTCAGTAAAGTGTGTACTTTTACTCTTTATCCCCTCAGCATCTTTGTTACTCGTCTGTCTTGGTCACGTAATGACCGTCTGTTGCTCACCCTACATTTTTAATTTCTAAGAAGGTTAAGTTATGCTGTAGGGCCTTGCTTCTGGTGCTATTACCATCATCTAAGTATGAAAAAGCTGCACCCTTAAACTATGTTTTTATAAAAAGCAGCTGGACTTAACCCGCAGTCCACCGGATGACATTCCCTGTCAAAAACTCCACATCCAACCTGAAAAAGTGTATCGAGGTCAGTTTAATTAATATTGATTTAGTGGAACATCAGTGTTATTTAACCTTAGTTAGTTAGTTAGTTAGTTAGTTCTTATCATAAGCCAGTTCAGATATCTGGGGAACGTGATGGATAGACCGACATCTCCGATTAGCCTACATGCGGATTTTTAACTATACCAACGGGTAAAAATAGCGTATGCCTTTTTCCCACTGAAGCCCTGATAAATTCTGCTTTTCTATAAGGACGAGACTATAATCAGCTCATAATCAAAATTCTAACTGCTCACTATATTTACTTTTGAGACTTCTCTACAGTAAATATCTGCCTTTTTACTACTTTACTTAAGTATTATTCTAAAAGGTGACTTTAACTTGTATCAAAGGCATTTTCTGGTAAGATACTTGTACTTTTACTTAAGTATCCCTTTCAAGGACTTGATTGATACAAGATTGGGCTTTGTAGGAAAGAAAAAAGTCATATGATCTGATGAGTCCAGATTGACCCTATTGGGCGTAAAGTGGTGCACCAACTTGAATCGTGTCTCCTGTACAAGCCTCTGGAGGCAGTGTTATGACACAGGGTTGCTTCTGTTGCTCCAAATGATAGACTGAATGTAAACTACGCATTTAAACATTACTATTATTGTTTTTTTTTTTTTTGCGTCTGTTAATTTGATGTTAAAAACTCAACCCTGTTACTTATTTAACAGCAGCATGCAGCCATTGTAAGCCAAGTGTGACTTTTTTTAGATTTAATGTTAAAAATAAAAACTTTTCATGTTCTAGTGGAAGGGCTACAATAACACATCAATCAGGAAGCCACAGAAAAAGCTGAAAGATAGAAAAATATCCCAATTTTGCAAGTCTAACGAGGATTGTTAAATACACCTAATAATTAAACGGTGCTTATGAGTCGCACCTCATCTCGGAGCATCTTCCCGCACCCACGCGAGTAGGAGTATAACACAGCATCAGGCGGCCATTATTTTTGGCTGTTTTAATAGACAGAGGCTGTTATGGCGAAATAATTAAACTCATTACGTGGCTGTTTTCTGTAATTTCCTCTAACCTCTTTCTCTCAATCCCTCCCGAATCTCCAGTCTAGAGGCAGAAGGGGCAGCCTGGGCGCGAGCCGAGTCTATCATTATTTCTAATTACAGGCTCTCTCTTTCTGTGTTACCCTCTTTTAAACTGCAAATATCATTTCATCTGTGGGCTATTAAAACTGACGCGCAGACAGATGCGCTGTCTGACGCTGCTCTCGGACGGCCTCTGATGAATCGGATAAAGCCGAGACGTTACAGAGGGAAGGATGGGTTTGCAGCAGCCTTGTTTACACACAGGCACACACACACACAAGCGCAGTCCCTAGATGAATGCTTCTCTGGCCCGAGCTCTCCGGAAGCATCAAAGCAGAACAAATGTTGGCTAATTATATCCAAAATAATATGAATGCACTCCGTGACCATGAAAAATCCTCTTTTGCTCCACTCAGCAGGACACCGCGTACGCAGCACACTCCGCTCTCATGCGCACACAAAGGAGATGATTCCCCGTGACATGTATGTCAGGAATTAAACATGTAGTTACATCAAGAAGCTGCTTGATCATGTTAATATCGGCGCTAACGACGTCGGCCATCTGTCATGCACGACGCAACCTCACCCACCGATCCGGCACGGTCCGCGCACAAATCGCTAGCATCATCATCATCATCATCGTAAGTCTTGCATTCAGATCGGACCGGACTCTGGTTACATCTCAACCACGAGAGCGCATCCGTCACTAAAATGAAATCAGATAGCTGAATCTGAAATAGCCTCTCTCTTTCCATAAAGAGCCTGGCTGATGAATAGTTGTCTAGCGCATCAAGATGATGCAATCACCGCGAAATCCATCGTTTTATTTACTCGCGGACCTGAGACTGGAGTGATTCCGCTCTAAAACGCTGTCAGCGCTTTTTCTCTCTGGGTGCCTGTGCATGTGCGCGTCTCCTTTTTTCCGGGTGCTATCGTTGTTGTTGATGTGTTGTTGATGTGTTGCTCCAGTTTATGGCCTATTTTCATGAACACGATCAATGCATGAAACATACAACAACAAGGCGTACAACATTCATACCAGCATATCAATATGGTTTGAGACGTTGTGGAAAGGCAACAGTCTCGCTACACATTCATTGCACATCTTACCACTCGCGCATGAATCTGTTCAGCCAATCACGTGGCATCAAGAGTCATGCAGATACAGGTCAAGAGCTTCAGGTCAGGTTTATTTCAGGTGTTCATGCCGTCTAACTCCTCGTCTCCATGACACCACGTTGAGTAATTGATATGTGTTACATTAACAGCTTGACTTCAAGCGAGAAAAATCCCATTTTAGCGTTTTTTTTTTTTTAATGCTGTGCACTGACAGCTGTTTGTGCTCATCATGTAATGAAACCATAAACTACTAAATTGAGGTCATGAAATTGTAATGAGCGTAGGCGGGGAGGTGGACTATTTTACAGTAACACGCATTTAGTTTAAATTGTTGAAATAATAAAAATAAGTATTCAGTTAATCCGAGGCACTCTTCTATAAAGACAACATGTCCTCAGTCTGAAGGACAAGCCGCCCGAACGTTCGTCTGCTACACTCATATCACGAAGTGCGTTCAAATCAAACCGGGATTTTTTGTCTGCGCAGAATAAAACAGTTACGAGAGTAAAAACTAGCTTTATTTCTCTATATAATCCCCTGCTACATTAATGCACTCATCTAAGTGATTCACTAGTGCTTGGACGGCATCAAGGTAGAACGTTTTCTCAGTACGCAAAGCCATGATCAGACTGCCTAATACACACTGGCCTCCCAGGAACTCCTTTAAGCATTGGGCTCCGAGCCACCTCAGCCGGGATCGCCATTCTTTAAAACGTTTGCATTCGAATGGTTTACTGCAGCTGAGTCTCATCACTGTAATGTCGTTAAAGTCTTCTGTATGTTAATCAGTTTTACGCCTATGGAAAATCCCAGTTTTCCCATCGTAATTTAATTCAAAATTATATGCATAAACAACTTGGTTCTCAAGACAAACAAAGCCTCTGTAATTTCACAAGATGTCCTCCATTCATTTAAAAAAGTAAATAAATTATTGTAGCTTATTGTAGTTTAAAGAGCTGGATATTAACACTGTCATATGTATGTACTGTACAGTGCTGTGCATAAGTCTTTAACACCTTGTGTTTTTTATTACAATCTTCGATATAGTTTTTATTTTCATTTAAGACTTTTTTTGATTATTAAGTCAGTATAAATCTTTTTTGCTTTTCAAATATCAGTATTCCACCACAAACTTTTACAAAAGTTACAAAAATATATATTTGTATGCCAGAAAAGAAAGCAGCATATTACTGTACATTCTAAAAAGCATGAAAAGGAAGCTGTGGGATTTTGCATGCAGAAAAGAAGCAGGTGCAACAGTCAAAGCCCTCAGTAGAACCGTGGGTGGTTCTGCAGGATGCTGAGTAAAACTTAGTAGCTAATTTCCTTATAAAACTGCACAAATTGTACCTGGCATTGAAGGCTCCTCATAGCGGTGTCACACCACATACTGACTTTGTTTCATAAATTACTATTTATACAGTATGTGTCATGTATGAATTGGTGCTAAATTACAAAGTAGTCTTTTTCAACGTGTATTTTTTATTATTTTTTTCAAAAGTAGCAGTGGATCTGCCACTGTAGTCTCCTGTGGGCGCTATCGTGTGGAGCAGGTATACACCCTGAAGCACCACAGAGCATACACCATACACACTCTTTCACACACCTATGGGCAATTTAGAGTTATGAATTCAGCCTACCAGCATATTTTTGTGGGGTGACGAAAAATCGAACCATCCAGAATCTCTACCCTCGCTCAGGATCGCCGCAGGAACCCTGGAGCTGTAGGTTGACAATGCGTTCTTCAAATTTCTTCTGCGATTACTAGTGTTTGTGACACTGAGCGGTATTCAAACGTTTGTATTTAGTCATGTCTCCATCATTCCTTTCAACCTCATTTTAATACAAGGCATCACATAACATGAAAAGGTACCGTAATATGAAGGCTTTTGTTTTTTTTTTTGGTCTTCAGACCCCGAAGCAGTCACTCTGGCACAGACGAATTTACGTTTGATGAATATACTGCTTTATAATCCACATTTACCCCATGCAAGTCCCATCCGAGGAGGCAGACGTTCGATTGGCATCATTATGGCGGAGGCGGGGCCGCACTCACCACTCGCAAACCTTTTACTAAGCGTTTCTATGACAACAATGCATTAGGCCCTTGATCACCCGATCATATTTAATTTTGGGCCTCGTTACCATGATGCTAAACATATTTTTTTTCTCCTTCTGCCGTGCTCATCCACATCAATTTGTAAATGAAAGCGGTAAGGAACAAAAGGAAGAATTTTAAAAGAAGTGGTGATGAGAGAGAGAGAGAGAGAGAAAGGCGAGGGACGCGCTAATGAGGGTTTCTAACGCTCTTTCTGGCCTGATGGGCTTGATCCCTAATGGGAAGCAAATTGAAAATCTGAGGTCTCATTGGACTTGGAGTAAACCTCATACACCACACACAGAGATGCAAATACTCGACTATTTCCAGCACATACAAACATCCTTCTTCAATCAGTGCCTTATTAAAGACAAGCCACAATCTTGTTAGAAATTCTAATTAAAATCAATTGAAGTTTTTTTTATTTATTTATTTATTTTATATACCGGCCATTTACCATCCTTGATAATCAAAGATGCACTTACAAAAACTGATATTGAGTTGCCACTAGTGCAGGTTTAAACCTACAAGACAAAGACTGAAATCCCAGGACAGACAATACTTGTGGACACGTTATGCGATGGTAAAAGTGCTACATTTCACAAGAGAGCTACAGTACAGTACCACGTGCCCATAATAATCGTGATGTTTTCTTCCTTCGCTTCATATTTATAAGAACTTGAAGATGTGACAAAAATACATTTTGATTTCATGCTTCAGCAGCAATGAAGGACACGGTACCATCTGCCCCTTTAACTGTAAACACAGAGAGAAGAAACGCAATGGTTTACGCCTGTATTTTACCTGTGATCATGGTTTCTGGTTCTAGTTAATTGCTACAGTTATACCAAGGTGTTGTGGAATCAAAAATTGGGGATTTATTCTAATTAAAAGCATGGGTCTGCCAGTACTTTAAGTTATGTGTTAATATTAATGTACTCTTTCTAATACAGTGGTACCTCGGTATATGAACTGAATGAGTTCCGGAGGCGAGATCTTACGGCAAAAATTTGTATTGTGAAACGCATTTTCCCATAGGAAGTCATGTAAATGCAGATAATCTGTTCCAGCCACCCATAAATATTACCAATATTACCAATTTCCAAAACTATAATTATATTCTTTCACATAAAAACAATCAATTTAGACAATTTAAGCAATCAATATTTAGAAATGACATGTAAATGAAGTCAAATATGAAATAAATAGACCTCACTTAACCTTAATTTATGATTCCTCTTGTACCATCGGCTGCTTTAAAAACGAAACTGAAAGTGACTCCCTTTTCTTCTTGCTACCATCCTTGCTAACATCCTTGGGACCCCTGATGCTTCTCTAAATCTTACAAAAAAAAACACAAAAAATTATTTAAACTTGCTTCGCTTGGCTTTCCACTGACGCAAACAAGTTTTGAACGGCTCCCGGATGTACGCGCAACTGGTGTATGTTTGTATGCCGAAAAAGCTTTCTATGCTGAGGCAAATTTGTGAAGCTGGGCGTACCAATGTATAGTTATTGTTTTAATAGTTACAGCTCATTCAATGACAGATTACCCACATAAGCTAAGCCCAATATTACATTAAAAACAGTGTTATTAAAAAATTTTTTTAAATAAACCGCACATACTGTATAATCAATAATAATGTGGGGTTTTCAGTAGGTAGATATTTCTTTTTACAGTACATTTATGGAAAAGTCTCCAGTGTCAGCTCTTTGTAACGTCTATACATTTTGCAGAAGGTATGTTTGTGATTCAATGTTTCTTATTAACAGGACATGCTGGATTTTTGTCATATAAACTTTCATGTTGTTTTTTTGATTGAGCACATCGACAACAAGTTCCATTTATTCTGTGGCAGTCGTGGTTTTGATGGGTTCAGGTTGTTATCCCGATGCATTGCCTTCCTCCTGGCTTTGGGACGGCCAATGGGAGAGTAACCTGTATGGGTTAAGGGCCTGGCCCAAGGTCCCAACAGTGGCAACCTGGTGGTGGCGGCACTGACCCCTGACCCTCTTGATCCAACAACTCAGCACATCAACCATCTGAGCCACCACTGCCCTCTATTAACTTTAATTTAGAGAGAAAAAAAAGATGCTGGCAAGGGAACAACTATTTATATGTGCTATTATGTAAGCCATAACAGAACCTAACGTCTCTTATAGTCATCTCAAGTTTGATAAATTCAAATTTGTAATCTTTAGGTAAAATATCTATAGTTTAAGAGGAACAAAGCACGCCCAGTCAGGTTGTTCAGGGTGCTGACAAAATTAATTATGAACTTTAGTGAACACTTTTACTGAGGAAAGAAAATCGGCTAATGGTGTCTTATATCAATGTGTAATAAATAAAACAAGACAATATGTGCTTTTTCTAGTGAAAAGGTTGTTACCAGCACAAAAGATTATTTTCTTATAATAGCACATGCCAAAGTGTGTTATTCTTCTTTTACAAGAGCAAATTGCAAAAGATAAATTACATCGAATAACAACATGTCACTGTTATGCTATAGCAGTTTCTTTATGGACTCCCTTCAATAAATCTTAGATAAACACATTTTGAAAGCTTTATTTAGTCAAAAAACCACAGTACTGTGCACACCACTCATTTCTTCATTTTACCTCAAATTCATTTTAATTAAATTCTACAGATTACATTAAAGAAATAAGAACAAATGTTTGACTGCGACAGGCTGAAAAGTGCCTATAGATATCATTTAAAAAAATTATTGTTTATGTAACAACCTCAGCAGCAACCTCATTTTCCCTCTTGTCTATTGCAATAATCACCGGCCTGATCATCTGTCATCATCTGCACCTGTTTCTCACTGGTTCAGTTAGATGTGTTTTATGCTTGAATGATTCTTGAGTAGCTTAATCAACTGCTCAGGTACGGGGACTGGACTGAAAACGAGAGCCAGAACAAAGAGCAAAGGAAAAAAAGGCTTTCAGAATGACTAGAGAACTATTCTCTATTACATCTGTCTCTTTGGAAACAAAATATGAAAATATGAGGGGAGCTCAAGACTTTCGCACAATACTGTATATGGATTATGAGCATCCGCAACACAAGTCTCAATAGACTCGACAACATATTAGAACGAGCCCATGAATACAGACTTGTGCCCGAACTACTCTCAGACTTGCTGGTGTAGACAATATATGAATATCTAGATCCTTCAACCAATCAGAATGGAGAATTCCACAGCGTGGGATTTCTCCATGTTTTGGTGCATGCTCAGGATCTATATTTATTGTTAGTCTTTCGGCTGCTACTGTCGCGAGGTCGCCCCAGCGGACCATACGGAAAAACTGGATGTCCTTCCTGACGCAACCCTCCCATTTTATCCGGGCTTGGGACCGGCACTGCATCCAGTGGCCGGGGTTTGGGCGGGAATCGAACCCAGGCCTTTCGCATGGCAGGTTAGAAACCTACGACTGAACCACCGATGCTTTGGATCCATTTTTAGTAATTAATGTCATTTCCTTATTTAGAATGTGATTTGAACATTTGCAATTGCACATAAATTAAATATAACTAAGGAACAATGATTTATTTGCTCACATGGAGGATTAATACAGGATTAAGGTCAACCCCAAAATGATGGTACAGAGAGCTACAATATTCGCTAGTTGTTAAAAAAGAAATGCTATAAAATTCTCGATTGCAGTACTGAGTAAAAGAATTGATTGATTTTAGCCATGGTCATGCAGCATTTAAAAGTATAGTGATATTAAAAAGTCAGAAAGGGGAGAACTCCAGTAAGTGATAGAGATGAAAGATGGAAGAACTAGAACGAGAAACGCCACGTCGGAGTTAATTGTAAAGCGAAACTCCAGCCTCATTTACATCAGCTGAGCTGGCGAGATAATTAAGGCCTCGCTACGTGCACCATGTGAATACGCTCTTTCTTTTCCCTCCTTTCTCTTTCCGCGGACACGCTCTCGAGCTCGGGGAGCAAGGTCTCTCCTTTTGTTCCTCCCAATGAGAGCTTTCCTGTAGCGCGTCTCTCCTTTATTTAAGCAGCACGGCCCATCAGGGACCAGCGAACGTCGTGTTTAATGCGCACATCTAATCTTAGATTCACAGTATTCCTTATGAAAACCCTCTCACCGCACACAGAACGTGCAAATTGAACAGCGGCGTCCGTTTTCACACGGCCGTGACTCACGGAGTGCTGTAGGACTGTTTTTCTAAAGGTTTTTTTTTTTCTATTGGGATCAAAGCATATAGAAATCCAATAGAAACTTTTCATTATATAGTCGAGGCATTCTACGGTTATTTATTCCAAATTCAATATTCAATATTTTTCAAACCCACACCAAGTGCTCATAGTATTTTTTTCTTTCTTTCCGTTCTTTCAGGTTCAGGTATGAGTAATGCAACATGGATATGTACGGTTTCAGAGCAGTGACCTATATTTACAACGAGCTGCGAGGCGTAATCGGAGTGAATAATTCAGGGAACGTTTCGCAGATGCCAAATACAGCATGGCTGAATGCTGGATATTTCAGTCATGCTTCAGGCCCCGTTCCAAACCGAGCCTTAGTCTCCTGTGGCGAGCTGGGGATTGATCAAAGACGTCAACAAAAATGAGTTAATACGAACAATGGCTGGAAAACACTTTGTACGCTTGGGATGATGCAAAATATCTTTTTTTTCCTGGTTGATTAAAGACATATTTGAGATGAGATTATGTAAAATATAAGAGGAAAAAAGTGAAATGGAAAAACACACAATTATTAATGGCATACTCACTCACTCATCTCATCGTGTGTACTGCTTTAACCTGTATACAGGGTCGCAGGGGGCTTGGAGCCTATCCCAGGAGACTTAGGGCATAAGGCGAGGTACACCCTGGACATCCATCGCCAATTAGTCTAATCTGCATGTCTTTGGACTGTGGGAGGAAACCGGAGTACCTGGCGGAAACTGATCAAGCAAACCCCAACATGCAAACTCCATGCACACAGAGACGGGAATCGAACCCGCACCCTGGAGGTGCAAGGCGACAGTGCTAACTACTACACCACAGTGCCGCCTTAATAAATTCTATTAAAATTAATCAAATAACTTAAACATTAATTATTAATAAAAACTTTTTGTTAAAAAAACTTTTGAAAATGGATAAAATGTAAAAATATCTACATAGCTGGAGAGATCTTAAGACCTGAGAGAGAGAGAGACAGAGAGAACCATCTCTCTGATGGTTTAGTTCAGGGCTGAATTGTGTTTAATCAACTCAGATTACATTTGGCTCACCACATCCGCCTTCAGAGATGGAGTCACAAAGTGAGCACCCAGCATGCAACTCTGCATGTGTGTGTATGTCTATGTGGATGAGAAGGACACATCCCCAAATCTACACCAGCACAGTCCACTCGCTCGCCCGGCCTCGTTTGAATCGTTCTACTGCGTGCCGTGTGTACGTCTTGTTTTAAATCAAGCAGGAACGGCATTGTCATGCTGGATTTATAAATTGAGAAAGAAAGTGTGTATAGGGTACATAAGTGCCGACTTCAATGACAGTTCACAGGATTCATTCCGGGGAAAAGTTAATTAACCCAAAAGTCGTTCTGGCGTATTTAGTGTGTCTATCCCTCGCTTTCATCTCGTTTCGCATTGCAGGTCCCGAGCTCGTCTTCATTAGCGCTCGGATCTCGGTTCCTTTGTGCCGAGAGTTTCTCACTGGAGTTTACTGTACTGTAGGCAGCGGTTAAGTCGCAACTTCGTTCGTGCTGTTTTCAGCTTCTAAGTATTACCAAGTCTCAGCATCTTTGTTTTTTTTTGTTTTTTTTTAATCTGTAAATTGTGTAAGTGACGGAAAGATCTACTGATTCAAACTCTTTTCCACTGAATGAAAAAAATGTTAGCCTTTTTGAAATGATTGTCTGACTCGAAAATGATCAGGGCCCGTATTCACAAAGCTTCTTAAGCCTCAAAGTTGCTCCTAATGATAATGATAAAATTCTTAGAAAATTCCTAGAATTATGACATTTTCTTAGAATTTCCCCTTAAATTTAGGACCAAATCTTAGTAAAGATAAAAATTATTCACAAAACATCTTAGACTTAAAAACAGCTCCTAAGGTAAGAATTGTTAGGAGTAGCGAGGAGGACTTTTAAGAGGCCTAAGAGTTTCTATAGCGGAAGGAAGAAATATTCTCCAAACACTAAACTGCTTTTCTGTCCAATTTTGTTTTCTGGTTCTTTTCTTACTAATCTAATCTAATCTAATCTAATCTAATCTAAGAATTTTCTAAGAATTTCTTCATTAGGAACAACTTTTAAGCTTAAGAAGCTCTGTGAATATGGGCCTAGATGGATATTTAATGTAGGGTTAAATTATAAATATGTTCGTCATGGTTTAATAAAAGATCCATAAACTGTGTAAGTGAATCGAGGTGTTAGCGGAGAATCCTTTTAGCATGAAAAAATATTGTCACTATTAAAATGACTCACTGACTCTATGATCCACTTTAAAAGTTTAATAATAATAATAATAATAATAATATAATAACAATATATTTTAGTGCAGCGTGGCCTCCCTTCTCCAGAGTCACGGGTTCGATTCCCGTCTCGGGGTCTGTGTGCATGTGTGCATGTTCTCCTCGTGGTTTCCTCTGGGTGCTCCGGTTTCCTCCCACAGTGCAACGACAATCATATTAGACTAAGTGTCGTTCCCAAGTTGCCCCGTAGTGCATGTATGCTCTGTGATGGATTGGCTCCCTGTTCAGTGTGTATGTTCCCCGCCTTGTTCCCTACAGTAAGTCTCCTGGGATAGGCTCCAGGCCCACCACAACCCTGAACAGGATAAACGGTATAGATGATAATACTGTGTATTCTATCCAAACTCTAGGTTTAAAAATAAGATTAAGTGAGTCAGTGAATAATTTCAGATTTCATAATTGCAAAGCGTTTATTTGTTGAACAACTGAATCTTATGTCAGCACATAAATGACTCACTATGTTTAAAAAAATACATCCAGATACAAATCTACTGAAACCATACAGATGCTATATTTGTAGGATCATTCTTTAAACGGACGGAACTGACGAATCCTTCGGTTTTCACTGAAATTCCGTTGATCGGGTCAGCGTTTGAGTCAGCGATGCTTTCAATCATAAGCACGCTTTAGTTTTCTCTCTTTCAGCTGATCAGTGTTTGTATCAGTGAATCTTTTGATTACAACCAAGATTTGCTCCTCTGGCAATCCTTCTGTCATGAGCAAAACTGGCTCATCTTTATTCCTGCCAATCAGTGTATGAATGAATGAATCTTTTGATTTTCTTTTGATTCGCTCTGGCATTCAGCAAGGCAGCGTCTACTTCAGTAAATCTTTTGGTCATGAGCGTGATAAATTATTCTCGAGTTAAACAGATGAGCTGAATCAGCACGTTCGGTTTCTGTAGTATTATGTCGAATTTTTTTGTGCAAGAGATTTTGAACATTCTTTGGAACATTTCGGTACATTCGACATTTAAGTCTGTGTTGGTTTTGGTCTGAAATAGACTTACTTTTTCAATGTCAAGGATACTTTTAGTAGTCCATGTTCCCAACCTCTCATACACTTTTAGAGGAAGGAATAAAAGGTTTCTAGCATGCTCAAGGGCCTTTTTTGTTCCTCTTGGGTTCTATGCAGTGTTTTCATATTTTGGAAGAAAGAAAGTCAAGAAAGTTAAAGCCTTTAACTATCCAATCACCTACGGAAGTAAAATTCATTTTCTTTCTTTCTTTCTTTCTGCCTTCCTTCCTTCCTTCCAGTTTTCCACAGATCCCATCCAGACAGAGAGAGGGTGAGGACAGTCACGTCATTAAACCAAACATTGTGTACAGTATTGTGAACATAATGTTGGGTTAAATTTTATTTATGTTTTTTGTTGTGTGAATTCCATCCATCCATCCATCCATCCATTCATCTAGAAACCTCTGGGGTCCAACTATGGACTGTGAAGGCCAATAGAGACCATTGTATTTATCATTAGGTAGGACCTCTGGTCAACATACACGCACTCATTCATACACTACGGGCAATTTGGGAACGCCAATTACTGTAGCCTACTGTAACCTGCATGTCTTTGGACTTTGGGAGGAAACCGGAGCACCTGAAGGAAAACCCACCAAGCACGGGGAGAACACGCAAACTCCGAGGAGGGCATCAAACCCGGACCCTGGAGGTGCAAGGTGATAACCAATGATCTGCTCGTAATATGAATCATTCACTAGTAAATTAGTAAGGAATATACAGTATGCCTTGACCCACCTTTAAAAAAAGAAAAAAAGTAATTATAAGGTGGCACGGTGGTGTAGTGGTTAGCACTGTCGCCTTGCACCTCCAGGGTCCGGGTTCGATTCCCGGCCAGG
>JAQMYL010000018.1:15024879-15042325 GCA_030014365.1 Clarias pachynema
ATTGTAAGGCTCTGGTAATATATATTACCCTTTGTCACGCTTCTATTATGTGCCATAATCTGGGGACCATAGGACCCTGGGGAAAAAGGAATGACGCCATTTTAGGACCATGCTATTTAAAAAAAAAAAAAAAAAAAATTATTATTATTATTTTTATTATTTAAACAAGAAGTTTAAAATAATTGCAGCTAGATTTAGAAGCTACACTGTTTTACCTAGCAGCAAGACAAAAGTGAATTAAAAAGAGTTTTATTCTCCTTGAAACTGTACTCAATTGTTTATGTTGGGCATAAGCTAATGAAGTTACCAAGAAAACTTTTTGTTTGTTTGTTTAACAGCACTAAGTGTAGAGATGCTATATGCTACACAAAATGCTAAAAATGTTGGAAAGGCTCACTTTTTCGTGGGTGTGATTGTGTAGGAAGCTGGTTGATGATTCTGATTCACACTGGCTTACCTGATGTCACCTATTTCCAATACAACCGAAAACTCAGGAGAATAAACAGGCAGAAAAAACAGATTCTGAAATGCTTTTGAACAACCAGCATCCTTCTTGCTTTGGCAGTTCACAGTAATATTACCACCAGATCTAAAGTAAGAAACTAATTTCTACAGTAGGTGTGCATTCTACTGAGGTCCAGAGGCACCCAACAAGCCCAAAGAGTCCTGGGAGCAGATATATATATATATATATATATATTTTTTTTTTTTTTAAAGTAAATATTTGATTTTGTAAGAAAGTTTGTAAGAAGATATCACACATGGATACAAGCAAATACTAAACAATAACTATGTGAGTTGGCAGGATTGGTCAAGAAAGTCCGCAGGAGTGGGCAGGATACAGTAGGTCAAGACTGGAAGCATGAGTGATTGGTCAGTGGTGAATGAGGAAGAAGGAGGGATTGGTCGAGGGCCTCTGTGGAACCAGGAGGGATTGCTGAGGGGTGTCTGTATGAATAGGTTCGATCAGTCAAGACTGTCTGCTGGGGATCGACAAGATTTTTCAAGACTACAAGAGTGAGGAGGATTGGTCAAGACTGTCTACAGGAGCGGGAAAGATTGGTCAAGAGTGTCTGTGGAAGTAGGACAGATTGGTCAATGAGGAATGCAGCAGAAGCAGGAGGGAATGGTGTCTGCAGGAGACAACAAGATTTGTCAAGACTATCTGCAGGAGTAGGGATGATTGAACCAAGACTGCCTACAGGAGTCGGCAAAATGGTCAGAAATGGCTACAAAAGCAGAAGGGACTGGACAAGTGTGTCTGCAGAAGCAGGAACGCATTGGGCAGGGGTGTCTGCAGGAGCAGGTGGGATTCGTCAATAGTGTCTACAGAAGTGTGTGAGCTCGGGAAACAGTTTTTATGAGGGGAGGCAGGATGTCTCCATGAGCAGTAGGGATTGGTCAGGTGTGTCTATATGTGTCTGAGTGGGCAGAATTGGTCAAGAGTGTTTGTGATTAGTCCGACCTGACCTAAAAAAAACGACCTTATTAGGTAGTTGCTGACCTAATAAGTTTACTTTCTTGCTAATATAAAAAGCTACTGTCAGTTTAATGTAACCTTCTAACATAGAAATTATAGTATTACTGCTTATATCAGGTTAATTTCTATATATTTCTGGCCTAACATGAGCACACCCATGGCTTCCGATGATGAACGACGAAGCACAGCTCAGAAAGGTCAACTATTCACTCGTGGCCTTGTGCGGCCTACAGCCTCTGCTTGTTCCATGCGGCGCCACTAAGTAGAATTAATGGTCATATTGATCGCTCTGCCCACAACTCAAATTGAATGGAGCAGTGCGAGGTTTTTCGGAGCCAGTGCCTGAGCGCAAGGGCAGCCCAGACCTCACATACCCGATCAAGGGCTGCAAAAACACAGTTATACAATCAACCCATTCGCATGCTCTACCTAGTCTTCTCATTTACACACTATTAAAGCTGTGATTGATTAATGAACAAGATTGTTACGGCAGAATGCCAGGTCATTTGGTAATGGCATAAAGGCTTGTGCATGTGTCAGGGATCTAAGTATATGGGGTGAATGAACTCATTCGATACCCATCAGCAAATGACAGTCTTAAACAAATACACAGGGGTAGAGCTGTCATGCTTCAAATGGTGTGTTTGGTCACTGCCGGCCAGTAGTAAAGGTTACTTAAACTCAATGAAGTGACCACCTGCCGCATGCCGCAAATCCTTTGAGGCTCAATCAGGGTGTAATCCAATTCTATATTTGTATCTGTATGATTAATGCGATGCAGTGCCTTAAGGGAAAATGCCTTTTTTGTCTGTTTAGTGTGAAAACACACACACACACACACATATACAGACAAGTAACAGCATTGCATTTCTATAAACCAGGCCACACACACACACACACACACACCACAAAACACCGAGCTAATGAGCACAGAGAGGGAGAAGGGGATAAAAGAAAAGGAAGATAAAAATAAAAAGGAAAAAGCTGCAGCAGGATGTAAACCCCAAGCTAAGCAGGAAAAGTGAAGAGTAGAGAGAAAAGCTATGACATCATTCTGAAGGTGAAAGACTTTGTCCATATTTCATATTCTTGCTCGCACATACATAAGCCCTGGCATTAAGCAATGTCTATATAGCAGATCAGAGAACAGCTGGAGGAGCCATGTTCCTGTACGCTAAGCTTTAAGTCTTTTCTCTCTCCACAGTGCCATTCCTCAGTCCTTCCTATTGAACACAATTTGCAGATATGGACATAAATCTTGAGATATTGTCATGGTGTAAAATAAATGTTTATTCAACAGGAGAATGTAAATGTCACAGCAGGAAATTGTTTTGGGTTGTAAAAGTCAGTCTTGAATAAGAGAAATGACTTTTAAAACTCCACGGGAAATGAATTCTTGAGTTTGCTAACAGAAACTGGACTATACATGCATCTATTTTTAACCACAAGTGCGGCAGAATCCAATCCTGGTGTCAAAATAACACTTATAAGACATAAGTGGCATACAAGAATAAGCGTGACTATGTATTTTGATTGTTTTTTATTATGTTCATTAACGATTATTTCACACATTACGCCTTTCTGAAGCTGTTGTCAGATGGTCTTTTAATCACTATGAGATAATTTGCATTTGATCGCATTTATAGTACAACTGTGTTTTTTCAGCTGTCCTGTCCTCTTATATTTACACTTATTGACTTGGCAGACACTTTTAATCCAAAGCAGTTTATAATTGAAACTTTCTGGCTGTCCTGGGATTTGAACACACTGCCTTCTAAAGCACTAGATCAGAACCTTAACCACAGACCAACCACTATTCCACAGGCTCTAATTACAGATGTTTTAGTGTCCATTTATGCTTCAGACTGGACAATTTTGTAAGTGGTCTAATAAGAATGGCACTTTGGCTTGTTACCATACACATCTGGAACAATATAAATGTACATGTCTTCCAGCCAGAAAGTAGATGGATAGTAGTGGATCTGGTGTATTTTCCATAGACTGTATAAGAACCGAAAAGAAAACCCTCCATGGCATCATTCTGAGGTTTCTTAAAAAGTGGTTTGAAGCTCAAATGTGGGTGCTCTGATCGTCGCCATCCTGGCAGGAGCTCACTGCTTAAAACTTAGTTTATCCATGAACGGGCGTAAAGAAACAAAGCTTGTCTGATCATTCACATTCACGGCATTTGGCAGATATCCATATCTAGTGCAATTAATATCTTTTTTGTAATGATATTTTATCTCATTACACATCTGCTGTGCTTCAAACCTGGGACCTCCCGATCAGCAGGCCAATGCCTTAACCACTGAGCTTTCCGTGTCCATTTGGATCACGCCTACTTACCTCAGTTATCACAAGCCAGCTAGCTTAGCTTTAGCTTATCTAAAATCCTAAAGTGGTTCATTTATATTCTATATTATGTTACTTTGCGTTAAATTGAACTCTGTCATCCATACCCTACAAATCATCCTGTGTCTACTACTACATAATTTTTTTTTGTATCAGGCTGCAAACATGTGGCTCTATGGTGATTGACTCACTTTTTGCCTAGTGGTCAATTAAGGAATTGCACATTCTGGCACTTTCGCATTGGACCGAAAGTTGCCCATTGGTATTTTCCCCATATTATCTGCTATTAGTGTTTTTTTTTCTCAAAAACGTATGTTAAATATTTTTTTAAAAATAAAAAAAATCCTTTGTGGATTCCGAACTATTGCTAAATTACAGTAATATCTTGCCAAGAGTCCGGGTTCCTATATCATTAGATATACTGTAGACCACAGTATCCATCATATATTCATCTACTGTACATCCCTGTCAGGGTCATGGTGGAGGTAGAGTCAGTCCTGAGCTCTAGGTATAAGAAGGGAATACATAATGTAATGGACTCCTTGACAGGTCGCCATCCACACATAAACTACTGTATATCACCAATTCAGCTTGTTATTGAGCAGTGGGAGAAAACTGGAGAACCCAGAAATGAGCCCACGGGAACAGAAAGAACAGGAGAAACGCTATTACTCAATATGACATCCTGGATCATAATAAGATAAAGTGCTTTAATGCTATTAAAAAAATTATTCATGTGTCTTTTGCAAAACACTCCATAACAATCAATATACAAAGTAACGTTTATTCTTATACTGTATACTGTTATTTTGTTGTCATGTGTTTTTCATTTCTTCTGTCAATTGAATCACACACTCATTTAATTTAAATCATAGACTCATTTAATGTACTCACTCACTCAATGTCTATACTAGTGTACAGTCTGGACAGCGTGCCAATCCATCAATCACAGCGCGCACACACTCATTCACACACTACAAGCAATTTGGGGATACCAATTAGCCAAACATGCATGTCTTTTTACTATGGGAGAAAACTGGAGCACCCAAAGGAAACCCACCGAGCACGGAGAAAACACGGTGAGAATTGAACCCAGAACATAGAGGTGCAAGGCGACAGTGCCTCATTTAGTCTGATATGAATTAATTTTGTGATTTTACTGCAATCATTAGGATTGTTCTAGCTTGATTCATACAGTAGTTATAATGACGAACAATCATAAGAGTGAGAGTTAGGATCCATGCACAGAGGTGCTTAAATACAAAATTCGAAAAAACTAAGTACAATTGACATTCAGACCAAAGTCGGTAATCAGGAAGTAGTCCGAACAGAAAAAGTCACAGTCCAAACCAGCCAGAAGAAAATTCATACAGTAGAATAAACCAAGAAAACAGCTGACCACAGAATAAACCATCAGAAGTGTAACAAGGCTCAGAACTTACACAACCATGATTTAAAAATAAACCAGATCTAAACCTAGCTCTAAACTTTTAGTTGTGATTGTATTGTGTAATATAAGCGGGTCGGAAAAGCATGTTTATATAGGCCAAAAACTACAGTCGCTCCTCTGTAGACTTTCTTCTGACATCTCTCTCTCTCTCTCTCTCTCTATCTCTCAGGGTTTCAGCATGTGTTTGCATTAAACCGCCGCAGCTGTCAGAGAGGATTACAGTCTGCTGGATGGGCCTGCTGCAGATATGACAGGCCTGATGGGGAAAGGACGTGTCTAATTCGGGCCAGATGAATATGACAGCGTAGGGTTGAGGATGGCAGGGTTACACACACACACACACACACACACGCACACACACACACAGATAGAAGCCAGTCTGTGAGTGTACAGTATGCAAGGGAGGGGGAGCAAATTATTCTCTTCCAAACGAACCCTTGTTTACGAGCCATGTTGTTTATGCTAAGCCTCATGAAGCCTTTGATGTAAAATTGCATTGTGGAGGGGGAACACTTCAGCTAACAAGTTTGGTGTGAAAACAGGCGAGCAGAGCAGACACGCTTCCCACTTAAATGTTACCCTGATTGGTGCCACGTAGGAGTGTGACAAACAGCAAATGCCAGTGTCACGCTCTTTGCACTTATGGCTTCCTGTCAGCCAGGAAACGCATCATAAAAGCATGCCAGGTGAGGTGTAATCTGAGTTCCAGCGGCACCTGCCACACTCCGAGTGTCCGACCATCAGAATTAATGAGGTCAGGACCACATGACCAGCAAACTCTCATTTATATGTAAATGATGGAGCTGTTGCTGCGGCATCCCTCTCCTCCATCCTCCTTCTTTCACTCCCCAAAGTCCTGCTCACAGCAGCACGAACTTCAAGTACTGTAACAACTTCAATCTAATGTGGACATGCATGCTCACATACTCCTGCATGCACGGTCTTGCTTGGTAGTGCAATGTTCTCTCCAATGTACTGACAGCTCAAATCAACGTGATGATAAATGGATTACTAATTGATCTCCATCCCTGTCTGTAAAAAGCTACATAAAATTCCTCTCAGAAGTTCTCCGTTACACAACAGTTCCTTTGTAATTTTACAGATACAGTATATTTATGTGCTCACAAATCACAGCAGCTTACACTCATTATTGAGTGGGGTTACTTGAGGACGATAATATAGTAATGGCTCTGGATAATTAAGCGATGCCACAACAGAAGGAGTGCTGTTATACTGGATATCAGCACGACTGCGATGCATTTGTGGGCGCAAGGGCGCATTGTTGAGCTGGTGACCGACAGTTAGTGTAATTAACAAGGTGAAAGTAGTTTTAAATTCTTTCTAATACTATAAGCAAAGAGAATAAACCATAAAGGTGGTGGACAGCTTCGTATACTTCAGGGGTCTGGGTTTTATTCCCGAATAGCATTAAAAGAAAAGCTAGTGCACTAGCGTGTACAAGCCCTTGTTCGACACACCAAGTGGTGCCCTTGATCAGGGATTAGAAAAGGATTTAAAATTCAGCCTTGTGTTAGAACTTAATTAGCTTTGTAGACGGTTAACAGACAGTTACGACTTGTGACAAAGTGTTGTTTAAGATGACAACGTTTTTTCTTGCTGAAAGTGCCAACCTTCTTCTCACACATGCTGGTGACCGACAATTGATAGAACACCTGTGACGCAGAGTGATACATACTGTATAGTTAAACGTCCCGGTGCTATTACTGTCTACGATCACCATTCATAGAATGTATCTAGTTCAGATTACCCGGTCGGAATTACAGTAACTGTTTTATGATTTCACATATTGAATCTTTATATATATGTCCATATCATTGTCATCATGTTTTCACGATATTGGAATCAGAGCATCCTTTAAGTTTAAGTAGAAATAAATGAGCATGGTGTTGCACTAATACTAATACCTGAATCTAAGAATAACTTAAATGGCTTAGTAACATTTCTATGTATTTACCCTCATATATAGTACAATGAGGAGATACCCTAAGCTAGAATTATGTGTAACTATCACAAAACTCTGTCACAATAAAGTATGCTTCAGTATCAATGGCTCTGATATGCACTGGTATAATCTCAGCACTTTATTTAGGAAAAAATACCATAATCATTATTTTGTTCATCTCTAATAATAGCAAGTACCACACTGTACCACACTGCCTGAATTAGAAGTACTGTATAGATTAATGTTTTTTTTTTCCCCACGGATATCCACAAAGCTATAACAACTGTCCATCCAAGCCATCCCACAGGAGTTATCTATTTAATATTTAATATTAATGCAAGGTTGTTTAAAAAAAATATCCTGTTTAAATGTCTACAGTCGAAACACTGCCAGATCCCTGCTTTACAGTTACCACTAGAGAACAATCTTCAGCAATAACACTTTAGCTCGTGTTTCTCAGAAAAACATTTTTTTTTTTTGCTTTTTAGCATCAAAAATGCTTTCAGAGTTTGGTTGACTTAAATGATCCTGGGCAGTTCACTCCGGTGACCCCTGCTCTGTGGGAAGCTGCTTTCTCCACTTCTTCATCAGAGCTGTTAAAATACGTCCCCAAGGCTGAGTCAATGCGAGGAGAAGCGTGTGTGTCTGTGAGAGTGTACGTGCCTGTGTGTATAGGTCATATCGATTTTGGATACTGGTGAACAGTGTTAGTGATCTCGGCAGAGTTTGTAAGCTTTATGTAGGAGGGAGGGCAAAGAGAAGCAAGGAGTCCGGAGTTCAGAGGAATAAGAGCTCAGCTCCTGCTCTAATCGGCTCTTACTTGTTCCCGAAAACTCGTTGTTCTGAAGCTAAATTTAAAGCAATTACAAGGACTTCATCTGGGTGGTATTAAATGTTTCTTTCTTTTTAAAGTACAGCTTACATTTTGAAAGTGCTTACCAAATATTGTATTTCTTTGCACTAAGCTGTTTATACTGAATAGGGGAAGAGAAAAGAAGAGAAGAGAAATGAGAAAAAGAAGGGAGCAGGAGAAAAAACAGAAAAAGAAGGGAGCAGGAGAAAAAACAGAAAAAGAAGGGAAGCAGTTAAATGTTTAAGAAACAAGAAAAAGCAGAAGAGAAAAATCAGAGAAAAGCAGAAGAGAACATAAAATGGAAGGGAATAAAAGATAAGAATGTAAGAGAACAGAAAAGAACAGAACAGACCTATACAAAGAAGTGGACAAAATTATCTAAAAATTTAAAAAAAGAAGAAAAATGTTAAAGACGAACAAGATGACAAGAAAGGAGAAAAGAAGAGAAGAGGAATGAGAAAAAAAGAGAGCAAGAAAAAACAAAAAGAAGGGAAGATGTTAAATAATAATAAAAAAAAGACAAAATCAGGGGAGAAATAAGAAAAAGCAGAAAAGGGTCAAACGAATAAGAGGGAGAAGAAAAAATATATAAACAATATCTGAAAATAAAAAAGAAGAGAAAACTTAAAGAACAAGGAAAAATCAAAAGAGAAAAAGTAGAAGAATAGAAAAGAGAAGAAGAGAATTAAAGCAGAAGAAAGGAAATCAACGGAAAGCTGAAAAGAAGAGAAGAGAAGAGGAAAGAGAAGAAAAGAGAAGGCAATAAAAGAAGGGAAAAGAAGAGGCAAGAAGAGAAGAGAGGAGAATAAAGGAGAAGAGGAGAACAGAGAAGAGAGGAGAGGAGAGGAGATGAGACCTCTTACATTTCACTCCACGCTCTCTTTCTTCCTTGCTCCTCACAGTATAATCCACAGCCTGACACACAGTAACTAACAGCCCTGAACCCTACAATTAAACCTGCACTGTTATATAGTAACATAAAAGATAAAAGCAGCTTTGTTCCTCTACAATTCCCTACAATACGGGCCAACAGCCGCCCAGAGCTGTATCATTTCCTGTTGATTTCGACTTCAGTAATTATGCACAGGCAGAAGGAGTAGAGCACACGAGCAGAATTACAGAGAAGCAGCTCTTAGTGTAATTATCAGCTGGTGCCGGTGGTGTTAATACAGGGAGGGTGAGAGTTGTGCGGTAGAAGGGGGTGGTCTCAGTGCCATCGTTCTGGCTGTAACTAGTCCCTCAGGAACGCTGTGTTGAATTGTGCGGCTCTACACTTCATGCAAGATTTAATCACAAGAACAGATCTGCCTTATGCAGAAAGACTCCAAATAAAATAAAACTAAATTTAATGAAAGTAAGACGAGCTGTGAGGTAGTTGTGTAGATGAAAACATATCAATGAAGATGGATGGAGGGATGGTACAGTAAAGGTGATGACAGGTTCTATAGAATGGTTGTACAGAAATGCTAGCACACACACACACACACACACACACACACACACACACATAGAACCATAATGGCCATAAGCAGATCAAACTGAGAGAATGGGAGTAACAGAGAGAACGACAGGCAAAGTGTTATATTCGTATGCTATACACTACGCTATGCACTAGTTATATACTGCACATTACGGTGCACATTACAGTACAGTATGAAGTATGCTATGATTAGCATTCGGGTTACAGAGTAGTCATGTCATCTTGTCAGCCAAGCTCACTCATAGATGCAGTTACCTCGGAATTACCTCAGACAGCTTCGTTATTGTGTTGAGTTTCACACGTACTTTGACCCAAATGCTGTGGTGGTGAAAGCCAAAAGTGATGCAACGAAGCAGCAAAGACAAGATTTAAGACATTTAAAGCACAAATGTAGTCCAAATAACAAAATAAAAAAAAGGGGGGGGGGGGGGGGGATGTGAAGGCATGTCAAGGCATGTGTAAATACATTATTGAAACTAGCCACTAGCATACATAAAAAATATTAAGAATTCAATTATTATTTGCAAACTAAATATTCAAGACAAAATCTTAATTATCAGTATTAATTTGCTAAATCATTTATAAAAATTAAATCTAACAGGTTAAAAAATGCTTACTATTTATCGTTTGCTAGCTGCATTAGCATACTCCCTTATTGAGTTAGCATGAATAGCTAGCCTTTTTTACACTATCAAATGAGCCACTAAAGCTAGTAAATTAACTAATATTCACTAATATCATTCAATAACAACAGTAGTCACTAACAACACACCTAACAAAAACTAACTGCCTTTTTTGAAATTAGACTATTTATTAGTTTCTAGTAACTTGTCACTTAGCTTTAGTTTATTCACTCAGTTGTGTTGTTTTAGCATCTCCTGAACGAAAAGGCAACCAAAACCTGTATGGCTAATCATTTTTTACAATGTTTTTGTTTTATTCATATATGTCATGTACTTAATTTATTTTTCATTTGCAATGTAAAGCTTTTCACTTGTTTATTTTTTATCTTAATTTTGTGAAGATTTTTTCAGATTTTCAAGAATGTCAATGACAACCTTGCTAACACTGATTCAACATTGTTGTGGAGGAAATCGAAAAAAATCTGGTTGAACCCCGATGGATGAAATTCCACTGAGCCAAGACCTCTTTTCTATTTGGCCAGTTAACATTAGCTTGTTCAACATTTTTCATCTCCCTGTAATATTTCTATATGGACAGGTTTTTACATTTATAGTAAAGTTTTCTGGCTTTTCTTTGAAAAAGCGAATATGTTGCATTGTGGGATGCAGTAACATTTCACCTTGAAGCTCTGGCTGTGTGGATATAACTTTGGAGCTTTGACAGGAATTAGCATCAGCAGCATGTGCGTATTATTAAAAAACTCCATTTATAGTTTCTCTGTCCAACTCAAACCATCACAGTCGTTTTATCTGGAGAGACAGAGGGAAAAGAGAGAGAGAGTCAAGAGGGTGGATCATTTTTAAAAAGCGCAGTTCGACATTTAGAATCATAGGCTCGCTCTGAGTTAGATGCTAAGCCACTTCAGAAACTCTCCAAAGTTACTATCAGCTCTGATTTTTCATGGATATGAGATCAGGTGCATATAGCCGCATGTAATTATTCAAGGTATGGCCTGAATGGGAGGATCAGTGCATGTGGGATCTCAAATCAGGGATTCGTGACTGAGTCAGTGCAGCAGCAGCAACAGACTAACAGTGCAAATTATTCCCTGGTATTGACCCAGCTGTCTGAGCCGCCTCTGCATCTGAGGAATAAGTGTCTTTTATAAAGCAGATTAGCATTGATGAATCTCTGAGAATGTGACACTTACGAGAGGAAATTAACGAACTGCGATTTCCCCTTTATCACCCACCCCCAATGAGGAGAAACCAGATCTCAGAATACAGGCGTTAGCGTGTTGTCATGGCAGCGACCGAAGCACCATATTGTAACAGGAGACAACAGACAAATGAAACTATGTCCGGGATTTATGCCGAAGACACGCAGCCTAAATTGTCATTCTGTTGAATGACAATTCTTCGGAAACCAACACCACTGATTCACAGCGGATCCAGATCTGAGTCGACTCTGTAATGTTCGGAATCGAAACGCCTTCCGCTCTTACTATCGGGAAAGGACAAAAACACTGAAGTGGAAAGAGCACCCAAAAATTCGACTGTCACCTCAATACTGATTATCTGACAAGTGTGACTAATGCTGAAATTACAGGCTAGTTAGAGACATCGCAGACTGAAAGTGAATCAAATGATGAAAGTGTGTGTGGGATGTGGGTATGTAGAAAGTCAGACTGACAGAGAAGGTCAAGCCTATCACACTTCACAGATGAAATCGCAGTCAAATTACTCACACTGTCCTAGCCGAAGACACACACACGCTCACACACAAACTTCGCCAAAATTAGATTGAGTATGTAAAATTGAGGGGATAAATCACTGGGGCAGTAACAATGGCATACAAACCAATATTTTCAATGTCGTTTTCTTACACCTGTGTAAAGCAATAAGGGCAGACGCCTTTTTTATTTTATTCTTAGAGCTTGTGGGTGTCACAAAAGTAGGGGGATTCAGTTTTGATCTCTGTGACTCTCCTGACATCTATGTCCAGGAGTAAAGGTGAGCACTGCCTGGAAAGTGATGCTATATGCAGAGATCGCTGACAAGAAAATCCTAGCAAACAGAGAAAGAAAACAAAAAGAAGTGCACCACAATGACTCGAGTGGTCACACGTATGACAAGCCCTGTCAGTACAAGTCTTTTTTTTTTCTTTTTTTTTTACATGTATGCCAAACAACAGAGCAGATCTTGAAAAAACCTTTACAAAATATAAAAATGTAAAAAGATGATAATGACAGTAATGTTAAGCAGGTAGTGTTCTTGCGTGCTCTAGAGGCATATCTGAACATCTGAAAATGCAAAAATACTGAATTTGACATGATTGGTCCCTTTAACTATTTTTACCTATAATTAATACTACAGCAGCAATTAATGAAACAAAACTACAGTATAATTAATACTACTACAGCAATTAATGATACAAAACACCAGGGACCAGCCGAAACGATATTATCATGATACCTTGATGCCGATTTGATTGGTATTGCAATTCTGTAAGAATCACGAGTTTATATATATTCTGATTCAATATAAAACTTTTTGAGATTTTCTAAACTGCCTACCAACGTATGAATCGTTTAGAGACACTACAGGATTATAAAGGAACAGCAACGTTTTACCTCCTCATATACGAACATATAATATGCTTTTAAACAATAAAAAACATAGATTTTGGTGTCAGTTTATCAATACTGTACATACTGTACATTGCCAGAGAAAAGAAATCATAATACATAACTGAATCGATTTTTTCCCATCTCCAGTAGGAATACTTTTACTGTACTGTATGTGCGTTTTTTTACTCTTAACACTGACCATTAGTCTATGAATATACTGACAATAATATGATAGTTTTCAAGGATTAGTAAGAATACCAAAAGAGTATAGGGTCAAAAGGTATAGCATCAGATCATCACAGTTATTTAGATAGCATGAGAATGAGGAAAGAAGGAAAGAAAGAGAAGGAACAGGAGAAGAAAGGGAGCTTTCCTGGGCTGTGCACCAGACTGACAGTGTGAATTATTCTCTTGTATTGACCCTGCTGTCTGGGTCACTCCTGGATCTGAGGAATAAGTGTCTCTGATAAAGCAGGTTAGCATCGATGAATCCGCAAGAACTCAGCACTTACGAAAGAAAATTAATGAGCTGCATTTTCACCTTATGACTGAATGAGCTTCACATGCCAAGCACATGGTAGCACGTCAGCAGCACACACTCTGTGGGTCAGAGAGAGTGGCTGGCTAGTCGAGCGACGAAAAACTGCTTAGTCTTGATGTATTTAGGAACTTTTAGAACTGATTAAACTGATACAACAGAAAAAAAAACGTAACTGCTGAAGTACAAGTACTGTAGAGAATGTACAAAGCATTGTGTGACAGCTACAGTAGGTAGTTAGAGACACAGTTGTGTGTGCCAGGAACATAACAAACAAAGCCGTCGTTAACAAGGAAGAGCTCTGATCGGGTATGAGTTTAACAATGAAGAATTCTGAATGGTTTGGAAAAACCCTTTCTTATTTTCTGGACTTTATAGTATTGTATTGATCTCATTGTAATATTAGACTTACAGTACAAATGGTGGGGAAAAATAATAATAAAAGGAAAGCTACATGAAAGAGTGTAACTGATCCACGGTTTGGAAGAAATGTTCTATGTGGAAGCAGATCTACAATTCCCAATCGTGCACAAAGTGTAGACATGCCCTTAAAAAATTTGCCAATATTGATCTCTTTTTTGGAACAATAAAGGGATATAAAAAATGTTCACACAATAAAATGTTGTATATTAAGTTCTACAGTGTTGCTTTTACTGTATATACAGTATGAACACTTGACAGCAAAATGAGATAACTCCTTTTTTGACATTGTGAGAAAAAAAAAAATTTCCCACCAAAATTAATCAAGAAGTACATGTCTTTATGCATGTTTTCCTTGAATCAAAGGGTAGCAAAAATGGCGAAATGTTATGTTGAATTATTATGAAATATTATTATTATAAATATTAAGTGTGAATTTTGTGTTATTTTTCAAAAAGCTATAATTCCATCTCCCACAGTTTCAGCCCATAGCTGAATAATAATATGAATAATATTTTGTTTGAGATTTAATATACAATAAAGAGAACTCATGCTTTGATTGTAATTTTTTGTAGTCAGTCAAACAGAAAGTCATGACAACAACTTGGAAAAAAGGTTCAAAGATAAAAGACTGGTGAAGGTCTGGAGGAACATTATAAGCAACATCAAAGAACCTTTAGATTACATTATAATCAGTTTCCTGCTCTAACAGTTTTAGGTTACTGTAGTGATGAGTACACGTATGACCGGTATAACATGTGCTTGCGCATCAAACAAGTGCACTTTCCAAAATTCCACTAACGGCATCTCTTCTGCAAACATCGTTTTTTGTGTGTGTGTGTGTTTTGTCAGCTGTGTGTCTTCAGTAACATCCTTACTAAACTTAAACTGAAATAAATAGCTATTTAAATACAGTTAGTGATGGAAGACAGGACAGCTTTTGCAGTCTCCTCTCCAAACAAACTCAGTAATGAGAAGTTAAAAAAAAAGGACAGAAATATATAAATATAAATACAAATCTGACTTAAAATTCGCATGACAGCAAAGTTTCACTGAATCAAAACTCATCAACCGTCCTTTCTGTCCCGGCTGTCGTCTCCTTGATTCAACACTCTGATTATCTGACAAGTGTGACTAATGCTGAAATTACAGACTAGTTAGAAACACTGCTGACTTGAAAGTGAATCAGTGAATCAAAAAGTGTGTGTGTGTGTGTGTGTGTTGTACAAAAAAGAGGTGTGGAGAGTGACAGAAAAGGTCAAGCTTATTGAGCATCACAAGAGAATCACAGTCAAATTACATGCACTGTTCTAGCTGTAGATTGCCGCAACACACACACACACACACACACACACACACACACACACACACACATAATTAAATCAAATGAATAAGTGAAGGGATAAAGACAGTAATGAACAACGAAAAGTATGCAAACAAAGTGAAGTCAAACTGAAACATATACTGTATATATGCACACACACACACACACACACACACACACACACACACAAAGTAGGTGATCTATGCTCTAGTGCGCAGCCATTCAAACACTGTTCCCCCTTCACTTGTCATCGAGAGCCAAGGCAACACCAGCAGATAAGAGACGGAGGGAGGATGTGTAGATGGATGAAGTGAAAGAGGTAAAGCAGCGAGCAGTGGGAGCTAGATTAAGGAGAAGTAGGGCACTTGAAGGGCTACACGCGCACTCTCTCTCTCTCTTTCTCGCTCCCTGTTCTAATGACTCCTGTAGTGGAGATTAAAGTTGAATAATAGATGGCTTGCAGCTGGGCCAAATATGAACATAGCAATAACACAGGAAATGAAAGGAGGGAAAAGAAGAGGAGCGTGAAACAAGGGACGGACTATTTCCATCAGGACGAACAGGAAATTTCAAGGAGTTCCCTCCCTCAATATACTGTATAGAGCTACGGTTGGTATAAAGAGCAACGGAAATCAATGACTAGGTTCATCGTTTAGCTGAATATGGTCAAATGTGCCTCAACCTCATCTCATCATGAAGGTCATGCTTAAATGGCAGAACGAGCGGCAGGCTGGACACTAAGTCTAGACTAGTCCAGATGAGATTATCTTAACTTTATGATGCTTTCGGGAAACTGAGCCCATAGACTTTCCATTAAGTCCCAACCGTGATTGATTTCTGATGAGGTATAATATAATTAGGAAAAGGGACTTTTCCAGTGGCTACACGGACTTTACCAGGATGCCTACGGCTTTGTTTCTTTAGCTCTAACGTGCGTGGTCCTAATTATGGGTGTTACTACAACTCCAACACTCACGAATGATATACTCCTTAATGATTGTTTCATATGTGCAAAAGTCTTGAATCGCCCTGCATTTCTTCATATTTCGTTTACAAACAGCCAGACTTCCTTTTATTTTTAATGTAGTCTTGAGAAACAGTTTTATTGGCACTTATTTTTGGCTCTCGTTTTCAGTATCTGACCAGTTTTAGACAAATATTCTTTGTTTGCTTAACCACACAGTACCCTATGAAACATTCAAGCATAAAACACTATAGCATAAGACATAAATCAGTGAGAAACCGGTGCAGATCATGACAGACGATCAGGCCGGTGATGGGTATACAGTACTGCTGATGCTGAATGCTGAATGGTTGGAACAGACAAGAGGGGAAATGAGGTTGCTGCTGAGGCTGTTGTATAAACAACGCATTTTTCAATTGTATCTTTAGGTACTTTGCAGCCTGTCTCTGTAAAAAATTGTTTCCATTTAGTTTATTTTAGTTACATTTTACATTTTTACGATGAAGAAATGAGGGGTGGCTCACCACTTTTGCACAGTACTATATATATTTTCCCCACTGTTTCAGTATAATCTGATAGATCTGGGGCTTAAATGCTGCCTGGGATTGTTGGAAAGTAAGGCGTCATCATACAGTACAGTACAGTACATGCATCTTTCAAAATCACTTCATTTTTTAACCTTTTATTTTTAATCAAACTATATTCCTTTGTAATTTATCTAAAATTATTCTTTTTTTAGTAGTTTTAGTTAAAATAATAAAAACTGTCTAATAAATTATGATGTCAAAACCTTCCCTATGCAGTTTATTCCATGATTTAAAGTCCTACATACATACTGTGAACAGGTTTAAACTACACTATAGCGCTGTTTAATTCTCTATTCTGATAGGTAGGTGTAGGTGTTGATGCATTGTCTGTAACGCCACAGCTGTAAACATGTCACAGGTTTATATTAATGTGTTTACTCTGTTAAAAGCTGCAGTAAAGTAAATGAACGTTTGTTTCCCAGATGTTCCACGATATTAAATGTAACTAAAGAGATAAAATGAAAAATGTGATGCTCTTTAATAAATGAATTATGGTAGCATTGGCTTAAAGCTGTAATTAAAACACTTTGATGCTGCAATTAGTGCTAAGGATTTCCTTTTGTTGTGGTTCTGCTACTGAACGTGACTCTGCTGTAAGTTAGTCCACATTAGAGCTGAAGATCTTTGCCCGAACCCGACGGGACCCGACAGGACCCGACAGGACCCGACAGGACCCGACGGGTTCGGTCGGGTTCGGGATTAATTAATATAATTTTACACGGGCTCGGGCCGGGCTCGGGCTTGCGCGGTAAATGAGCGGTCATGTGATGCGTTTTGATTAG
>JAQMYL010000018.1:15043896-15059498 GCA_030014365.1 Clarias pachynema
AAAATATTTGGAAGTGTGTATGTGTGAGAAAAATGTGTATAGGTAATAATGAGATGAATGAATGATGAATGAAATGTATCTGATGAGCAAGCCAAGGGTGACGGCGACAGTGGCAAGGAAAAACTCCCTGATATTAATGACCTAACAAAATATCTACAATAATAGCAATAATAGAAGCAATAATAATAGCCATATAATGTGACAAGTGGGAGAAATTGTGAAAGTATCACTTCAATTAAAATAAAGGAGTAGGAGTAGTATAATGATAATAATAATGATAATAATCATAGTAGCAGAAGTGGTAGGTTAGTATGTAAGCTAAGGATCTTCAATCTTATTAGCAGTAACAATGAAAATCAATGAATTACAGAAAATCAATTTAATTACAATGAATTACAGTACAATTTAATTACAAACTAAACTGAAAAGAGCAAAACCTCTTGATCTTAAATTTTATAAGCCTTGCTCCTAATTATCGTAAGTAATTAGGGCATTTTAAATACAATTAGATTATCAAGTAAACAATAAAAAAAGCTAAATAAATGCACTGTTATACAGTATACAGTAAATAAGTCACCTCAGTAATACATATTCTGAGCTTGTTATTGCTTAGTGCTCTAGAGCCCATCAGATATCTAACATGAAATGGTCATTACAAAACTATAAGCCTTTCACCCAGTGCTATTATGGAAATACTGTAATCTAATGCTTTAAACCAAGCATTTTACCCTCTGTCTTAGAACTCAGCTCATTCATCATCGCTAGAGGACAAATAATCCACAGAAATCAATTATAAATCTATTCACTGGTCAATTATTTACACGTTTTAATGATTTAGCTGATGATCGCATGTGCGAATATTATTATTATTATTATTGTTGTTGTTGTTGTTGTTGTTGTTGATAGTAGTATTAGTAGTGCACTGAACATGATTATTTGTGTATTAATTAAAAGGCATACTTTATACTCAAGTAAAATAAATTAATTGAACAAAAATAAATAATAATAATAATAATAATAATAATAAATACAACTAAAGGACAAAATATTTTTGTGTGTAACATTAGTCATAGTAATAGTAGCAATAGCAAATATTACAGTAATAGCTGTAGCAGTACTATTCGAAAAAGTAAAAAAAAACAGGTAATATTACTATTCATTTTTATAGTATTACTACTAGTAGTTCTGATAACAGCAACAACAACAATAATAATAACAATAATAACTGGTGGTCATAGTGGTACAGAAATAGCACCAACAGTCATGTAATAGAAATACACCTCTACTACTACTACTACTACTAATAATAATAATAATAATAATACTGTAGTAATAATACTGTAAATACTACAAAAAGGCATTTCATAGTAGTTGTAGTAGTAGTAATCATTATTTATTATCATTACTATATTATTTATGCTATTACTAATAATCTACTAGTACATTACAGTAACAGTAACAAGTCTAACAGTATTATAATGTAGCTGTATTACACTGTACAGCTGTAGAAGCACTATTGGAAAAAGTTGTAAAAATAGGTAATATCACTAGTCATTTTTATAGTATTACTAGTTATAGTACTGATAGCAACAACAACAACAACAACAATAAAAATAATAGTTTATGGTTTAAGTTTAATAGGTTATGGTTAGGATAGTCACAGTGGTAGAAGTGGTAGAAATATAGTAGTATAATAGCAATAAACCTATAATAATAATAATAATAATAATAATAATATATTATATATAATATATAATAATAATAGATGTCATAAAAACAGAAATAATTGTAGTATGCTAATGGTTATAATTCCGAATAAATAAATAAATAAATAAATAAATATCAGCAGTAATTTAAACAATAATGAAAATCTGTATACATGTTTATTCCAGTCATTAAATTGCAAATAGAAAAAAATATATACCCTTTCTAGAAAACTATGAATAGAAATACTGTAAGTTTGGTCTTTTATTTATCTTAATTAATTAGGTTTTTATAAGCAAATCACAGTTAGGCCCACGATTAGACAATCAATAGATAAATAAATGCACTATTATATACACTTTTTATTAACTTGCTGTTTTAATGTGCTACAGTCCATTAAAAAAAAAACACAAACTCATTTTTGCCAGGTTTACGAGTTTGAAAAGGGCGAAATTGTATTCATTTAGGAAGCACAGACTACATTTGAAAATGTCATAGTGTATAGAATCAACAGTGTGCTTTTTACTAGTTTTATATACAGATATAGACTTTGTTTCACACAATAAATATTATTATTATTTTATCTCCTGACTTCATTTTCCAGGGGTTCAGCTGCGTTTTGACACATGTTCGCATTTTATATCTCAATTTCTAAGCCAGTGCTGCTAAACTGCAGTAACTTTGCTGTGGTGATGTACACTCGCATGAGCCAGTTATAGCATAAAAGCCTCAGGTTAGTGCTCCCAGTCTGTCGAAAAAGTTTCCCTCCATCCCTGTCAGAATATTTCCTCTTCTGAATCTTCTTTCAAGCGGCCTGCAGAGGATTCAGCGCAGCCAGAGATTTTCATATACTACAGAAATCTTTTGTGTATGGTCAGGAGGGTTAGCTAGTCTGTGATGAAACGGATTTATTTTTATTACAGATCTGAATTTCTGATAGAATCTCTTATCGCTCGCCGTAAGAGGAGGGCAGAGTGAGCAGTGTTTTACTGATAACAAGGAAGTTTATTTTCAAGGGTTTCTCAAGGACAGAGTCACGGGTTGCCTTCTGCATAAGCTGGAGTGTTATGTGCTTTGTGTGTGTGTGTGTGTGTGTGTGTGTGTGTGTGTGTGTGTGTGTGTGTGTGTGTCTAGTAGACTATAATGCAAATGCATGTGGATTTGGGTCACTAAAGATGACCCGCTGTCAAATACAGTGGAAAAGGATAATAAAAATGTAAGCGTTTGGCCACCTTGCTTGTGTGTGAGAGAGTAAGAGTGTGTGCATTTGTTTGTGAGCTTGTATGTGTGTGTGTGTCTGTACGCGCATGCCTGCAGTAATGAGACAGCATTGTGCTGGACCTCACAGCACTTCATCTTTACAATAGCTGCTCCCTAAAGAGCCAGATGCTTAATGTTGGTTATTAATAGACACATACACGCACACAGGGGCAGACACAAACACACACACACACAGACACAGACACACACACACACACACACACACACACAGAAAGCACTTTGGACTGTGGGTCCTCTGAGAGCTCTCAGTACATTACAATGGTCTCAGCTGAGAGGAAGAGAAGGAAAGGAACAAAAAGGAAGGGAAAGGGAAGGAAAAGAAGAAAAAGGAAAAGAAGAGAAGATAAAGAAAATAAACAAAGGAAAGGAAATAGAAGAAAAAGAACAAAAACTAAGTAAGGGAAATGAAATAAACAAAACAAAAGGCAGAGAAACAGACTGGAAAAATCTGAAAGGAAATAAAGGAAAAATGATTTAAAAAATAGAAAGAAAAAAATAAACAAAAAGGAAAAAAAAAAAGAAAAGGATGAAATGGAAGTCAAATCAAAGGAAAGGAAACAAAACATAAAGGAAAATAACACAAAGGACCAAAAAGGAAAGAAAGGAAATAAAAGATTAAAAAATAAAAAATAAATAAAAATAAACAGAAAGGAAATGTGAAAAAAGAAAGGAGAGAAAATGAAAAGAAATAAGAGGTAACAGAAGAAAATGAACAAAAACAAAATAAAGGAAATTAAATAAACAAAAATAAAGGTACTGTAGAGAAAGGATGAAAACAAAGGAAAGGAAATGACAAATCAGAAAAAAAGGAAAGTGAAAGGAAAGGAAGGGAAATAAAAGGAAAAATGGCAGACAGAAGAAACAGAAATGAAACAAAAAGCAAGGAAAAAAGAAAAGAAAAAGGATGAAAAGGAAGAGAAATCAAAAGAAAGGAAACAAAACAAAAAGGAAAGGAGCAGAAAGGACCAAAAAGGAAAAAAAGGGGGAAACAGGAAAAAGAAAGTAAAAAAAGGAAAGGAAAGAAAAAGAAAGGGCAGAAATTTGTGAGTTCAAATCCTCGAAGCAAAGCCCTTAACCTACTGCCTAGTCGTATCCTCTGTGAGCTGCAAGTCACTTTGAAGGAAAACATCAGCCAAATGGGGTGAAAGAAACTGACGTAAATTACGTGTAGGTGGAAATAGAAAGAGGAGTAAGGCTAGGTTTTAACTACGCGTACCCGTAAATGTGATGCCAACCGCGGGTATCCTGCATTCGCTTGGTGTTTATGTACGTCCATAGAAATTAACACAAAATTCATGCAAGATGCAGTATGCATGTAAATGGTAGGGGCAGTGTACTCGGTAGGCACGTAAAAAAAGGGTGGAAAGTTTTGAGGAGAATTTGTAGCGACCCGATTCGCAATTACCGCCACCTGGACGACGTTGGAAACAACACCGACATGGAAACTAGGCTCCTCGAGTGTCGCCATGTTTGTTTACTTCATGCTGATTGAATTGTCTGGTGCGCCCCCTATTGGAACCCTCTGGTAATACGCATAGCGTACAGGGAATTATGTGAACAAATACGTTCACGACGTTACGCAAAGTTTATCAGCTACTATATCTCAGACTTAATAGGAACAGAGGAAATGGAGTGAAATCTAATTAATAGGGGAAATAGTAATATAAATGTAAGAAGCAAAGAAAAGGGAGGGTTGGAAAGAAAAAGGGTTTCTTTTCTGATAAAAATTGAAAGAAGAATAAATGGAGATGCGAAAGGGGAGGGTTTAGTGGAAAAGGGAGCCCCCTATCCATAAATTCAACCTCATCGTTTTAGTCACACTTAAAACTGTACTTACTACAAGCAACCGTTACAACTAAGACAAATAAACGAAGCCGAACAGATGTGGATTTATGATGTGTGAAGTAAAAATTACAATTAGCACATTAGCGCTGTCTCTGTACAACATTTCACTTCCATAGACTTAACAGCGCTAACTATAATATAGCTTATTATGTACACACCATTAAGAGCAGAGAGCAGACAGCAAACTGCATACTGTAGATGCTTCACACAAACGAAGGCCATTAAATAATACTGCATATTCCAATATTTATATAGCTATATATATAACGCAGCTGGCTGTGTATGGGGCTGCGTGGCAACAGACTGGCCCGAGTGCCAATGCTGACCCTCTGTCCACTGCTGAAAGCTCCTACTGTACATGAACGTCAAACATGGACCATGGAGCAATGGAAGAAGGTGGCCTGGTTTGGTAGATCATAACTGATAACTGTACAGTATGTGTGTGTGGATGTCAATTAGCTGGGCAACAGATGGGTCCAGGATGCACTACATGAAGAAGGCATGCCAGCTAAGGGAGTGTGATGCTCTGGGAAATGTTGTGCTGAAAAACCCCGAGTCCAGGCATTCATGTGTATGTTTGCTACTTTAATACGCAACACCTACCACAAATTGATGCAGACCAAGTATTCCCTCATGCCAGTGGCCTCTTTGAGCAGGATATTTCTCCCTGTTGCGCTGCTAAATCATTTAAGAACGGTTTGAGGAACATGACAAAGAGTTGGCCTCCAAATTCCCCAGATCTCAATCTGATCGAGCATCTGTGGGATGTGCTGGACTAAAACGTCCCCTCCTCATATCTCACAGGATTTAAAGGCTCTTCCGCTAAAACCTTGGTAACAGATACGAAAGCGCACCTTATTACGGTAGGTCGTGTAAAGTCCTTGCCTTGATGGTTCTCGGTTGATTCGATGACACAAGAAGGACCTACATGATATTAGGAGGGTGATTTCACTGTTATGGCTGATCCATCCATCCATCCATCAAGGAACCTCTATAGTCCAACAAGGGACCTCCGGTCAACATTCACATGCTCAAACGGGCAATACAGGGAACGCCAAGTAGCCTAATCTGCATGTCTTTGGATTGTGGGAGGAAACCGGAGAACCCTGAGGAAACCCACCAACAAACGGTGAAAACATGCACACACAGACCCGACGCGGGAATCGAACCCGGAACGTGAAGACGCAAGGCCACCATGCCGCCATCTGAGACACAAGAGGAGCCTACATAATATTAGGCAGGTGACTTAACTGTTATTTATGCCTGATCAATGTACTTTATATACAGTATACACCCATAAATCTCCTGTATATATTAAATATATTATATATACACACACACGCATGTATGCACGTATACAATTTGCAATAAAAATCACCGAACGCAAGACTTCGTTTGATACACGCTGGAGAAATATGGCTGTGATTGTGTACTGAGATTGCACAGTAAATAGAGTAGTTGAGAGCCTGGCTTTGTTCCCAGAGTCAGAACAGCATGTTTGCTTCCAGCGTCTTACATTTCTGCCTGCAAACCGAATTCATTTGGATTCATTTGGAGGAATAATAAAAAATAAAAAAAAAGTGACACACACACACACTTGCACACACGGCATTGTGGGCTTGTGTATGCATGTGTTATAAAAGTAGAGAGCGAGAGGGAGAGAGAGAGAGAGAGAGAGAGACTTTCTCTGCTTGTTTGGTGTATGTGTGTGGGTGATTGTGAATGTGAAGTTTGCATGTGCATGGTTTGGTGGGTGGCTGCAATCATGATTGTGTGGAAGAGTGTAAGGAATGAATTCCCTCTGTGTAGTATTCGTGCCATCACCGGAACACGACTTGATCAGCTGTACGTAATTCAGATAAATTAGGAGAAATGAGATTACGATGAGGATTTATGATTCATGAATACGATTGGGTGTAAACGTGTACAGTACAGTATATGTTGTATGTTTGTGAGTGTGTGTGGGGTGTCTTGAGTGCATGAAGACGTGACCTGCTACGCTACGAGCACCTGGAAACGTTTTCCCACTTGCGGGACAGAGTGCACACGACTGTAGTTCAAAATATGCTCAGTAAACTCCTGAATTGAATTCATGTTGAATTCATAATTCCGATTGGTCAATATTTGTTGAGTGATTTTCTATAACAGCACTAGTGGTGGCTACATGGTTTACATTAACACGTTCCTTCCAAAGAGTCTTCTGTCTCTTCTGTCTTCTCTTTGCGTTTGTACAGTAGGGGTAAAATGTTGCCGTTCCTCTATGCTCCTGCAGGTGGCACACTCTAAACTATTCCCTCAGCACAGCATTCTCAGCAAAATTATTTGCTAAGTTTGTTGAGAATTGCAACAAAATCTGAGAAAAAAAAAAATTTATTATCGAATAGGGATTTTTATAAAATGTGCCCTTTTATCGGTGCCCGTACCATATCGAATTCATGTCACAACATACTTTATCTTAACCCCTGTCTTGTCCACGTGATTCAGAGCCAAGTCAAGCACTGATGGGAACTAGGATTTATGTGATAGGATTGAGGAGCTTTAACCAGGTTAGAGATATTTTTAGATGTGTATAAGTAATAGTAGTGGAAAAATGGCATTACTGAAATAAACACTTTTAAAAATGTTTCCTGCCATTTGTAATATTCATGAAACCAATGAAAGGAACTGAGCAATGCATCTCACAAATACATGTGGCACATTCTGATGGACGGAAAGTAGTTGGTTTATTTAACATTTGCCTCCAACAGCTTTCTTAATTAAAAGAATACATACCGGTGTGACCACGGCTTTATATTTGATGAACATCCACTGGAAACTGTAGGAACTTTCCAATGAGGTGCAGATTGGGGAGAGTATTAAATGCTTTATATACTGTAAACCAGCATGCAGGTGATTAAGATATACCCAGGTCAAGTGTTGTATAAAATATGATCTCTAGGACTCTCTACACTGTTTGATGTCAGCTGTAATTTTGGGAGCATTATTGTACACAACGCCTCTATAGATAGATAGATAGATAGATAGATAGATAGATAGATAGATAGATACAGTAGATATGCACATTTACGAGAGAATATGTTGTAGGTTGTAGGGTTGACTTTTTTTGCACTTACTTTTTTTGTACGTGACGTGTGTTGCATTACATTAGCTTTTCTGTAGGATCGAAACCGAACAGCCTACCTTTTTCACCCTACAGGCATAAATGAGCCTTGGGTACCAATGATCCTGTCACCAGTTTACTGGTATACAATTGATAATCAATATTAACATGTTAATGTTATACAGTGTTAATGTTATGGCTGATTGGTGTAGCTTCCCATGAGTGTTGCGTCACTTTATGCCATGTCCTCCTATTGGTGGCTTTTAGTTACACTCTGAAATTTTAATAAGTAAATTTCAAATCTCACTGGGGGGTAAAAAATTCATCTTTTTGTCAATTTTTGTCAAATTGTCATTATGAGCTCTCAAGCCACTGATTGCAAATGATGAGCAAAAAAAAATTTCCCCATTCTTTTTTTGATTTGATTTTTGTCTTCATCATGCTCAGTTCAGATTTCTCTCAAAATTGAGACGAAACATTTCAGTGCCATGAAATGAGCACATGAGCAGGGAGCTCTAGCTCATCTACAGTACATAACTGTTGAAAACCTAATCTTAAGAAATTCTCCTTTACCATTTAATATTATAACTACTTGCATGAGTGCAGATGGAGGCACATTTTCAACCCAAAATAGCACAAAGATTTAAATAAGAACCTGGAATTTGCACAAAACTAAAAAAGGTAACCGATAGAATATGACAAATATAATAAAGCCGTCTCGGATGAACTGTATGTCACACAGCTTCATAATTGTAAATAGAATGGATTTACAGTGTAACTAGGAATCCACACCTGTTCACACCTGGCACCGACTGCTGGCCCACTCCAGCCCTACATCCCAAATTCAAATCAAGAACAAAAAGCCACAAGGAATGACATTTTAATCAGAAAGTACAGCACAGATCAAGCTTTTTTCTTTTTTTTACCCCTGAACTCTGAGTGTCGATGTATTTTGCTCCTCACCTCTCCTTTAGTCTGACTATACTGTCACTTTCTTTCTGACACTTTAATCACAGCAGAATGTCACGCTCCCCGTTCAGACAAAGGACAATCATCGCAGTGATAATTTGACCTCTCCGTCAATCAGTTTCACTGTAATTGCATCAGACACCGTCCCTGGGTCACGTTTTTCCAGAAAGAGAAAGAGAGAGACAGAAAGACAGAGAGAGAGAGAGATAGACGCCTTTAACCTCTCTGAGAGTGTTATGACTTTGGGAGTGTATTATGATTTGGTTCAAATGCTACTGAATACCTTAATGTCAGAGTGCCATATTTCACAATAACTGCGATGTGCAATAGCACAACCGCACTATTATCATATTCAGATTAATGCCATAATGAAAGATCATATGACCTTTAGAAAGCAGGGAACATGTGCGTTTTGCTGTTCTGTACTGTAAGTTTATGTCAGTGAGGTAATGGATCGTATATATGATAATAGCATGATCCCAGTCGCAGATTTTAAAATGCCAAAGCTGCGTGCTGACACGAAAATAAAGTCAGAAATCAGAGACTCCAAATCAAAGTAACTATCACTTGAAAAAGCACGAAAACAAATGCTGTGAATCGAGGGGCATTCAAGTCAAACTGGGACTTGTAAAGAAAAACTTTGTTGAATGAAGTCATATAAGCGATTCACATTTACAGAAGACTTCAAGTACGGTAAAGCAGCAAACCTTGAAATAAAAGAAAGACTATTATGTTCATGAACAATGATTCCGTCCAAGGTGGCTCGGAGTCCACTGCAGTCATTCATTCAGTGTGTCTAATACCTGATCCTTGAAAATCAACAGATAACTCGTCACCAACTTGCAGAAGAGACACATCTGTCTGTGGGAACTGTACGCAAAATCATTCACCAGCACCATTTGCATATTACAGGAACTGGCATTGCCGCATCCCCCATTCAGTCTTGCCCACCAATCAATAACTGACTGGTTTGGCTCAGCCACAAAATCAGACATCACTACAAAAGACAGTTTGCACTGCTGATAGGATTATCGGTGCTCCCCAGCTCACCCGTTAAAAACCGTATATATCCAGAGTGAAGAAAAGGGCTTGGAAAATCTCTCTGGACCCCTTACATTCAAGCCATCTTCTCTTTGTACTTTTGCCATCTGGTTGGCGCTACAGAGCACCGAACACCGGGACAGCCAGGCGCAAGAACAGTTTCTTGGCAGGGATCAGACAACCTACCCCATGAACAGTTAAATATTCTCCCCACTGTGCAATAAAAAATATTAATATGTGCAATACTGTGTAGTACCGCTGATATTTATTCTATAATACCCCACATCCTATTCCATTTCTTGTTAATTCTGTTTTGGTGTGTGTGTGTGTGTGTGTGTGTGTGTGTGTGTGTGTGTGTGTGTGTGTGTGTGTGTGTGTGTGTGTGTGTGTTTTGTCATCTGTGAAAACTCCTGTCACCAAAACACCAAAATCCGGTTCTGATTAAAGGAGTTCCTGGGAGGCCAGTGTTTCAGACATGAAGCAGGCAGTCTGATCAAGGCCCTGGCATACTAAGAAAACTTAGAAACTAAGAAACATACTAAGAAAACTCTGCCTTAATGGTATACAAGCACTGGTGAAACGTTGAGATAAGTGCATTAGTGTAGCAGGGGATTATATAGAGAAATAAAGGTAGTTTTACTGTGCTGTTATTCTGTGTAATCAAAAGTCTCAGTTTGACTTGAACGCTCTTCTTATTTATGGGTTGTTGTTGTTGTTTTTTTGATAATACAGTATGCCATGTAAATTCTAGCCATGTTATATTTATTGTCTTTATACTAACATAGCATTAGCTAGCAAGTTCTATGTTTAGCTAGCATACTCTGGGGATTAGCTCCCTTATTGGAATGCTATCTAGCTAAAGTTTTCAGATTTAAGGGGTGAATAGCTTTGTGATACAAAAGTAAAAAAATAAATATGATTCTGACCAAAAAAGAACTTTTCCAACATAAATCACTTTCGATGTGGTTCTTTCCCCTAAATTTTTTTTTTTAAGGTAAATCTTTTTGACACCTGACCAAGTCCGGGTGAATTGTAGATGTGACTGCGATAATACACACATACACACACATACACACACACACACACACACACACACACACAGTCATGTCTGTTTTCTGTGTAGGCGATTATGAAGAGTGTTTGGTGTGTGTGTGTGTGTGTGGACAGGTAGGTTTAATTACATGCATTAAGAGTGTGTGCTGTGCGTGTGTGTGAAAGCTCCCGCTGTTCCTCGTCTTCTCTTGCCGGCAGCATGGTGTGTTGTACACTGTATGTACTGTATAGAAATTCACTTCCTATATGATGCAATCGGATTTTTGGATTCTATTTTGAGGTGTAAATGAAGCCCGGGCTAAATCTCACTGGTTCCACTATCAGCCTTGTGGGTGATGTAGGAAACCATTAACTGGAATAAAAACAGACCAACATAACAGTAAAAGAAGTTTAAACCAAACCATGGAAAATTTCATTATAAAATACATCATCTTAACTAGAAAGATGACCATGAGGGTCGTTCTAGCGAAACTTTGGACTTATGATGAAAAGTTTAATGGATGGAGGCATAAAACTGATTGACATTTAGAAAAAGACTTCAAGCACAATATGGTGATGAAACTCTTGCACATTACAGGAACTTGTGTGGGAGTTATTGCCACATCCCCAGTTCAGTCCTAACTCTTCTTCAAGCTATTTCCACATGGTTGGGGCTTTATAGGAGTTCTTGGGAGACCAGCGTTTCAGACATGACTCAGGCAGGCTGATCATGGCTCAGCATAGAGAGAAACTTTGTACCTTGATGGTATACAAACACTAAGTGATACGCTGGGATAAGTGCATTAGTTTTTACTCTCATAACTATATTCATGCTAGTTATTCTGCACAATGAAAAGTCCCGGGTTTGACTTGAACATACATAATGTAACTTAATATAACAAGAGCTTCAATAACAAAAGACAAACAAAGAGCAGAATATTAAAGTAAACTGCATTTCGCTGCACTCCTTCCAAAGTCCGTATTCTCCGTCGTGCTCGATTTGTGGCTTTCCTTCTCTCTCTAGCTGAAACACCGTGCTTCTTTCTTTCTCGTACTGATCACCACACGGTACTCCCGCACAGACACCGAGATCAATTTAAATGATCTATGAACGATATTACTAATGACATTTATGAATATTTTATGGAATGTAGAAAATGTCATCATAAATTTTTATACATGGGAAATGAGGCCCTCGCTGAAAGCAAACAGCATTAATGTTTGAGTGCTGGAAGGACAGCGCTAGAATCGAGCCAGACAAGGAACTGAAGAACAAATCTTTACCTCTCATCTTTACCTCTTTCTACGTGCTGAGGTTTAGCGATGGGAAGCGTGTGCGGGTAAGGAAGCGGCAAGCTAACGGCAAACTCTTAAAGGAACAGACAAAAATTTCATGTTCAACTAGAAATTTTTTTCAGATGAGATTGTGCTCATATTACTGTATGTTATGTTAATGTTGTTAACTGGTAAGTAAAGCTTATAGATACTAGTACGGCGGTATGATGAATACAGCGGCCCATGAATTTAATCTATTCCGGAGGCGAAACTCCATGATGCGAAACGCATTTTCCCATAGGAAATAATGTAAATGCTGATAATCTGTTTTAATAATTCTGTAATATTACCAATTTCCAACACTATAATAATATTTTTAAATATATAAACTATTTAAAAAAATGATTCATGTATTTATTGTCTATCAAATAAATAGACATTAAACCTCACTTAACCATAATTTATGATTTCTCTCGGCACCAGATGTGTTAAAAAAATTTATAGTGTCTCAGTTTTCTTCTTGCTACTGTCCTTGATTTGAACATTTTTGGGAAACATGGTGCTACATGTGGCACAAAATGAAAAAAATTAATAAATAAATAAAAGTAAACTTGCTTCACTTGGCTTTCCACTGACACAAACGAGTTTTGATTGGCTACTGGAAGTTCGTGCAACCGGAAGTATGTGCAACCGGCTCGGTCGCTCGTATGCTGGAAATGTTCCGAGGCAAATTTCTTGCCAAATTTGCAAGCCGGGGCATTCGTACGCCAAGGTACCACTGTACCAGATTAGTATTAAGTCTGTTTATGAAACCATAACTTTTACACTTATGTATTTAAAACATAATCACCGTTCAACATTGCTTGGCGTATGTAAAAAACTATGTACATTTAAAATGCTGATTTACTATTTTCATAAACCGTGTGAGTATTCTTTTAGCTATGCGCTTTTGTTCACACAATCTATCCCGGATGCACAGCGAGAGACGTTTGTACTGAACAGAATAAACCCGTCTATTTCTAAAATTCAGCCTTTTTCAGTAACAAATGAGGCTTCTATGAAAACCTAAAGTAATGAACATCTACACTCCAGAGCATGGCTGTTATGGAGATGAACAAAGCCCTGCCAATTATATTGTGCATCTCTCTCTCTTTCTCTCTCTCTCTTTCAATGTGTGTATGTGTGTGTATGTATGAGCTGGTGTTCCTGCTGAGAGCAGTGTTAGAGTCTTTGTGTTTGTACTTTAACCCAGGCCGAGGGAGCTTCTAACAGCAGGCTGTCCTTTCAGCGTGTGACAGCATGCTGAGCGCCAACGCACACACACACACACACACACACACACACACACACGAAAACTGAAGTACATGGATGAATTTATCTCATTATATGACACAAGACTACGCCACATTTCTCGCAAGTAGCATATCGAGGAACATCAGCATTACAATTCTCCAGTGTGTATGCGGGATTGATAAAAACGAGCACAAAGCATACATGAGGGGTATTATAATGTGTGTGTGTGTGTGCGCATGTGTTTTGTTGTGATCACTTAGTATTTCAGAAATACAGCAATTTATATACAAAGGGCCATGTACTGTAGGGGGTGTTCATACTGAAACTGCGCACATCTGTATTCAGATCCCGGACAGTTGTGCCGTGTCCGATTCGTATTTGTAGCTCGTAATTATGTCGTTTTTGACCTCTGAGTTACTAGGTACGAAAAACATGGATGAATTCATGTTCCTGAGAAGCAGTGGTAATTTGCTGTCGCTTGCTGAACTCGTAGTTGATGAGCTCGAGTCGAGTTTCCGAGCGGGAATTCCGATTTACTCATTTTTCCCCCTATTTATATGAGTTATGACCTTTACTGTAACGCACAACGAGTGAGGTAATACAGTTTCAGCTACAGAAACTACGGAATACCATTCAAGGACGATAAAAAATATAGAAATATGACGAGAATATTATAATGTCCTTCTTTGAAACTGAGAACAACAGAGGAGCTTTATCTGAATCGGCGACTGAATGTTCTGTACATACTGTTGATGTGTTGATGTGCAAGCGTAATGATGTCTGCTGCCATGTTAAATTGGGCAAATGATTGTTTAGGTACTGTATGGTTCCAGCAATGATATGAACAGAAGAGTCAATGAGGGTGGGTTAGGAGGAGGACCGGAGAGACACGAAACTAGTAATAATATTATTAATACTGTACCTCCTGGATAAAATAAAACGTTGCACGATAAACAAAAATAATACTATAAAAAAATTTGTACTGTATTGAAAATCTGAAATCTAATTAATAGTTTTCTTTGCCTTTTTACAATAGGATCACAGGTAAGGTAAAATTACCATCATTCTCAATAGAGTGTTACTTTATCGTACTTTACCTTCTTAAGGAGTGCCGTGCACATGCACAGAATTTACCATGTGAATATGTTCAACTGACATGCCTTGTTATCAAAGTAACCCTTGAGTAACCTTTAACCTTGTAGTACAGAGGTACGAACTGTTCGAACTGCTGCCTTGCACCTCCAGGACCCAGGTTCGATTCCCGTCTATGTGTGCATGGAGTTTGCATGTTCTCCCCGTGCTTGGTGTGTTTCCTCCGGGTACTCCGGTTTCCTCCACCAGTCCAAAAACATGCAGATTAGGCTGATTGGCGTTCCCAAATTGCCCGTAGTGTGTAAATGAGTTCGTGTAGGTGTGTGAGCCCTGCGATGGATTGGCACCCTGTCCATGGTGTACCCTGCCTCGTTCTCCAAATCACCTGATATAGGCTCCAGGCCGCCTTCTAGTCCTGTATACAGACAAAGCGGTATAGACGTCGATGATGATCTGTTTAGACAATGCTAGCGGAGAGAGGGCAATGCGATATGCATCAACTCGGTGCAACAGAGGTGTAAGCAGACATCGCCAGACAGTTTGGAGTTGCCAGTGACACCAGTTCCAGGCCATGGAACAGATTCGGAACAACTTGTTCCACTGCTGACTATGACGAAACTAGAAAGACTAATTCGATGGTGCTGAGTGAGAAATCATACAGAAAATTCTGCCCCTTCTGCTGTAATTTCAGGGTTTGAGGCTGGTATTCAATAACGTTGGGTTGCAACTGGATGTGCAAGGAGACCATATCATAGGCCAATGTTGACTATACTTCGAGGTGGGAATCGAACCCTCGACCCTGGAGGTGCGAGATAATAATAATTATAAGAGGAAGAAGAAGAAAATATTCGCTCACAGCACTGAGGACGACAAAGTGAAACCTCCTGTGTGAGTTAGGGATGTAACGGTATTGTAAATACCGTCGTACCGCGATAACATTTTTTTTCGATAATACCGTGGTCGCATGACG